>CM046433.1:70033587-70633587 GCA_025506505.1 Flaveria sonorensis | reverse complement strand
ATATTTCTTAGTGACAGGTTATGGATAGTCGGGGAGGTAGCATTGTTATTATTTGCTGTTATTACTACAATATAAACAAAGTTCAATTTTAGTATTTTCAAAATGACATTTTAATTATTAATACCCTTTCATGTCTCAAAGACAATTAATAATTAAACTCTAGAATCCAACGCTACATTCAAATAATGGTTAGGCGACCTTTATCTCATTATTTAAATTAACAAGGTAGTCAACTTTTGACAATTACAACCCTTTGCAACTTCTAGTTTATGGGATTGGTTAAACATCTTTATGTTTAGTCGGCATGTTTAATCCCATCAACACCATTTTACGCCATGCTTTGGAGACCCTATTCATATGGTTTCCAACTCAAGTCGTCCTATTTACACACACGTGTGAGTTTACACATACAGGTGGTTAGGTGACCTTTATCCCATAAATATGTTCAACCCACCTCAAACACACAAGTTCCCTAAATATGGTTAAGTGACCTTTATCCCACAAATAGTTCCCAAGTGATTCGAGTGTTGTATAAATGGATGGTGTTAAACTTGTTTATAAGGGATTTTGTTTTCATTAATTCTAGTTATGAAAACATTTTGTACCTTACATTTGCATGCATTCAAATACGTGGTACATAAGTGAAACCAATTTCCAAGGTTCTTTTAATAAAACCCAATTTTGTTGCGAAAACATTAACCTTTAATAAAACCATTTTATTACCCATGTTAATGTTTCCAAAAAAACCATTTGAATCTTGTTGTTGATTTGAAATTATTTAACAGTACATATCCAAATATCACATGAACAATAAAATTAAATCAACCAAACAAGCAACACATACAATAACAAGTTCATAACCATAGCCAACTAATTTAACATCACTTGTTGACCGAAACAAGTGAGTTATTAGGTCCTTCCTAAGGGTAACACTTTTGTCGGTGAACTCCCACTTGATCCCGCATCCAAATGCTTCAAGTGTCCACTTTGTGTTGTGATTCTCCTATTCGATTTGAGCTTCCAAATAGGCTTAAATTTCTGCACCAAACTCCTTTGGGCCTTCAAAATATGTTTTCGGTTATTGGGTTTAAATCCCATTAAGAGCTATAAAGCCCTTTGGGCATAAAATTGGCCCAAACCGAAAACATCATTGTTACATCTTCTTTTACAAAATTATATATCATATATACATTTTTCTAGTAAAAGTGAAATGCAACTAATCTATTTATTTTACATATCAAATTGAAATAAATAAATTACATAGCCAATAAGAAGAACAAATACATTTAATTATTACAACCCTTTGAATAATCAGATATAAATCACAACACAACCAAACACAAGGTCTCGGCTAGGTTATGAACATCAAGATACATATCCAAATATGTAAGCAAAATCCGAAAGCTTTTCCCTTGAACCACTGATTTTCGGTTAATGTAAAAACAAACTAAATATCATGATTCTTGTCCAAACAAATGATTAAATTTTTCAAGATTACAATATGCATGTAAAGTAGAATCTTGAAAAATTCAGGGGAAACACAGACCAGAATTCTCAGTCTGTTGGTGAATTAACAGCAAGAAACCGAGAATTCAGCCCAGATGAAGCATGTATCCATATAACCGGCTCCGATACCATTGTTGGGATTTTCACAAGTTTATCAGAGTTATTTTATCCTTATAAAATAAAAAACGCAGTGCAACTACGATAAAAAACATGTTACAGTTAATATATATAAACCAATTTATATATCTGTTAAAACCCGTAATGGATTGTTATTTGAAAAACCATGCTTACAAACAACCATAGGGTGTTTAGAATTCTACCTCTCGAATGGGTCAGAGGAAGAAAATCTTTGAATGGCAGCTTCCAAAGTAGGAGGCCTCAAGCTTGTCAACCCCAAGCTTCCAACAAAACACCAGGCTGCTAGGATTTTCTTCACTTGAACGAGTTCTGTTCACTGTTCTCTTCGACCGATAGAGAGAGCACTAACAGGAACACCGATCTGCTCCTTTTGTGTGTGTTGTAAGTTATCAGAGAGAGTGGTTGACTGCAATCATATATTGCACGTCCTATGAAACTGAATTTCAGAGTGAGAGAAAAGAGGGTTGGACCCATCCCTTTAACCCATCCGCATTTCTCTAATATTCATCCGCATTAGTAAATGCGAATGAACAACCTCTAACCGCATTTGTAAATGCGGATGAAGAAATTTCATCCGCATTTCCCAAATGTACATCCGCATTTGTAAATGCGGATGAGTAGTTCCATCAGCATTTCCACAAATGCACATCCGTATTTGTTAATGCGAACGAACAGTTTCATTAGTATTTTCTTAAATGCTCATCGGCATTAGTAAATACGGATGAAGAAATTCCTTCAGCATTTCCACAAATGCACATCCGTATTTGTAAATGCGGATGAGGAACATTCATCCGCATTTCCTCAAAACACATTTTGTAAATGCGAATGAGTACTAAAGAAATGCGGACAAAAGGACTTGTATTGTTTGTTCAACCATTTGAATAATAATACAAAATACTCTTTCTCTTGAATAAATTATTCATATAATTTATTCACAACACTAGTGTAAATATTTAGAAACCCAATTTCTAAATACTTCAAGTGTCAATATTTCTTTACATGATCATATCATAAAACAAATATTATAGATGTTTATCTAGCTTGTTATTAGGTATGACCTGACTTGGATCATAACGTACTAGCCACATTAATTCAATATGTGTCTTGGGCAGATCGTTTCCAACGATTCTAAGATAAAATATGATTGAAAATTACGCATGATTAATGACTATAAGTAATAAAATAATGGTACCAACTTTTTACTTTTTTATTTAAAAAAACTAAATATTTTGTTTCAAAAAAATCATTTAAAATTTTTTTTTATTATAACTCTTAATTTTAGATATTTTTGAATTATAAATGTTTTACTTTTCAAAAACACTAATTTTAATATATTTTATACTTTTAAAAAACTTTGATATTTTAAAAAAATTTCTTATTTAATCAAAATTTATTTCTTTAGATATAACTTAATAAAAAGTTTTTTCTTAATTTGTTAAAAATTATTTTAGTCTATAAAGAAAATTAAATGATATTTTTAATAATTTTAGTAACTATTAAATAGGAGAGAGAAGCAAAAACATTTTGATAAGATATAATACGGTGATGCTACGTGTCAACTTTAGTTGTTTTTTTATTGAAGTATAATAAAAAATGAAAGATTTAAAATGTTACACCTTTATGAACCAACTAGTTAAAAATGAAACCAACTTACTTCTACGGGTTATGCCTAACTGCTTGTACCTGATTAACACCACTTGATTTGGAGCCAATGAGCCATGTGATCATTATATAGTCACATCGTCCATCGCCCATTGTGCAGGTTGGCAGTTTTGTTCATGTCCTTGAGTGCAAAATGCTTGTCCCAAATGTTACTACATGTTTACTAGACATGATGATCTTTTGTAGATAGCGTTTATCATATTTTTATCATAGTTTGGGTTAGGATTTCAAAAGAGTAGTTAAGAAGCCCATCTGGTTCTTGGAATGATCCAATTCGGAAGCCGTAACATGCAAGCTAGTTTATTTCTTTGTTGCATAATGGTAGGTTAGTGGGTTAAAAAAATTTCCCCAACTACCACTATCAGCTTCTTTATTTATTCTTTGAAGCTTGACTCCCTTAAAGGTTATACAAGTTATTTACATTGGGGACTGTTGGATTATTATATGGCCTCAAGTGAAGTTATGTTTAGAAGACCAAAACGTTTCTACGAGCGATGATGTCTGGCTTAAATTTAATAGGTAGTTTCTACGATCACATGGGGGTAGGACCCAATGATATAACAAATTATTTTGGGACCACTCCCAATATCATACATATCATGAAAACATACATCATGTATGATTATAAATATAAGATGAAAACATACATCATGTATGACTATAAATATAAGGTAAGGAAGAAGTATCACTTTTGGAATGATCTCTGTTTTTCTCCCCCAATCCCATATTTATATTTTCAATTACTTATTCTGATGCTGAAAGGCTTGGAATCAATGAAGATCATTTGGTGGATCGAAATTCAATCAAAGGGGATCTAGTTCGATTGAGGTTCGTATTTACATTGGCGGCATCCGTATTTGGTCTCAATAAACAGCAGATCTCATGATCTCTGACGATTTCATGGCTAGCATAAATTAGAGCAATGTCCTTAAACCGACGGAGTAAATTGTTGTGGAAGATGCAAGAAGTGACAGTGAAGATACAATCACGGTTCAGGGCAAGGATCGGAGACGATGCTAGCACAACATGAGCCCATCACTCACCCGTCTAAAGTTTACCTCTCAATAGTCCATCCCTACTTTAACTATCTCATTTCTTGTCTTTCTCGCTATTCTCAAACCCGTACATTTCCCTAACACCGTTTCCCGCCCGCCATTGCTATGACTCCAGAGCAGAAGTTATTAATGGCGTGGCATGAATATCAATCAGGTCAGAGAATTATGACTTTTTGAACTATGCAAATAATTATCATATGAAGATTCTATTACACTCATACCAATGATTCCTTCTAGAATAACGATGGCCACACAGTTAGTTTTCACTAAACCATACAAGCCAGCCGCTTAATTTGTTTTCTCAATCCATATTATCCTAGAAATTGCCCAAGATCAGTTCCCAGCTAAACTCAAGATGGCATTCATAGTCAGAAAATATGATGGAACAACCGATCCGAATGATCACATCAATGTTTTCGTGAGTGCGGGAAGCAGGGGCGGACCTATATAGGGTTGAGGGGTAGCCTCCACTAACCCTCAACTTTTTACGCGTAGTGTTAAAAAAAAATTTATGTTTTTATGTAAAAATTTTTTTTTTACGGTACGGTTTTACGTTACCCCTGAGAAAATTTTACGTTAACTCTAAAAAAATTTTAAACTCAAAACTTTATAGAAAATTTTTAATTTTATAAAAATTAATCTAATATTTTATAAAAAAATATTACCTTTTATAAATTAAAAGCCCAATATTTTATTAATCCTCACTTGGGCTTTTAATTTAAAAGCCCAATTTATTTTATAACACATCTAAATTAAAAGCCCAAATGCCCAATATTAATCCTCAGATGGTCATCGGCAAATGGCAATCGACCGTTGTCCGCATCCGCCTATCCCTCACTGAGTCACTGCGAACTTGCGACCGCTTCGGGCTTCGGCAATCAGCAGTTCACTGTTCCAGACTTCCCTACTGCTGCTGCTCCAGTTTGGTTGCTCCCCTGCTGCTGCTGCTCCGCTGCTCGGGCGCTCGGCTGCTGCTGCTGCGGAGTGCGACCTGTCGCCTGCGAATCCGGCTGCCCTGAAGCCTTGAACTTTTGAAGCCTTGAAGGTATTGTTACTTTCAAGATTTTTAGAGTAGAAGATTGAATGATTGGTTATTTGTTATTTGCTTTAATTTTTAGGTTTTATTGACAATTAGGGATTTGTATTGAAATTAGAGATTAGGGATGCTCACACATAGAAGATTAAATGATTGATTATTTGTTATTTGGATTTGTATTGAAATTTGCAAGATTTTTATTGTAATCTTATTGTGTTATTTGAAATTGAATTAAGGATTTGGAAGATGAAAAAACAAGTTCTTATAGGCAATTTTTTTAAAAGAAAATTTCAAGAGAAAGATATTGGTTCTAATAATGATGATAATATTGGATCAACAACTCCTTCGAGTTCAATTCCTTCGGGTTCAATTCCTTCAATCCCAAATGGATTTGATTTGAATGATCTTCCTTCAGACCCCTTTGATAGACCCTCTATTGCTAGTTATCATCCTAATCAAATGGATGACATAAGAAGACACTATCTTGTTAAAAAGGCTTTTCAACCACGAAATCATAAATTTCCATTCAAAGAGTATTCTAGTGGGCAAAGACGTTTTAATGTAAAATGGTTTGATGCATATCCGTGGTTAGAGTATAGTACTAAAGTGGACAAAGTGTATTGCTTATATTGTTATTTGTTTAAAGAAAATGTTGGCAATCAAGGTGGAAGAGATACTTTTTCAAGTTCAAGTGAAGGGTTTTGTAATTGGAGTAAACCGTGTGCCTTAAAAGACCATGTTGGATCAGTTAACAGTCATCATAATAAGACGATGCAAAAATGTGATGATTTTTTAAAACAAAAACAATCTATTGATGTTAAGTTAAATACAATAAGTGATCAAGAAAAAGTTACAAACCGGTACAAATTATTAGGATCTGTTATTAGTGTAAACTCTCGTAATTTTGTTAAATGTTTGTTAATCATCGTTATCTCTTGTAAGGGTGTGATTTGTCATTAATGTAAATTCGAGGACTTATTTGTAATTTCTTGCATCCTTATAATTTAGATCTTATTAAATAATTAAGTAAATAATAATAATAATAATAATAATAATAATAATAATAATAATAATAATAATAATAATATTAATAATAATAATAATAATAATAATAATAATAATAATAATAATAATAATAATAATAATAATAATAATAATAATAATAAATAACAATAAAAAATAATATTAATAATAGTAAAAAAATTAACATTAGTAATAATAAAAGAAAGGGACCTAAGTGTAATATTTTTAAAACCCAATCCCCCCTTTCCCCGATTTCCCGGCCGCCGGCCGGCGAGACTCTGGCGCGGCACCAGCGAGCCCCAAACCCATCAAAAAGTTAGCTTTTAAACCTGAAACCGATCCTAATCGGTTCGGGAGTACGTTTCCAACAAGCATGGGTGTATTGATTTGGCTTTAAACGCGAAAATGGAGGTCTCGAACTTGAAACCGATTTTCACCATAAATCAAATCCGTTTCTCCAATTAAACCATACTATCAATACAATTAAACCATTTCGAACGTTCGGCTAATCGTGTCGAAGGTACTGGTATGAGTAATTGCATTTAAACAGCCTTTAACCCAATTAACGTTCACCCGTAACTCTCGATTGAAAATTGATCTTATTAGACTCGAATCGGTTATCATCAAAGTATATAAAAAGAGGGTACAACTTATGATTGACTTTCTTAAGCTCTCCGCACTGTTAATTTTACCAAAACACACACACACATCACAATTTGATCCGACAACCGCCGCAACATCAACTCGAGTCGAAATTCTTGATCCTATAACCAAATCAGGTAATTACATTGGGGTTTTGACACATTTTTACATACAAAAGCCCCATGGTTGATTTGGCTATTATCAACGAATTGTTGATCAAATCGATCGGATTGTAACTAGGGTTCTTGAGTGGAAATTGAGTTTTATCTGAAAGTTTGGTTTTAAAAATTTCAGATTTGAAATTAACACAACCCGGGGCTTTGGCCCGGTGGTTTGAGTGTTGGTTGCCTTGGCAAGGGACCCGGGTTCGAACCCGAGGCCCTGCCAATTTTTTTTAAAAAGGGTTTTTATTAATAATTAAATTTCAGAAACTATTTAAATATTATTATTAATTATATAAAAATCAATTTTAATCAAAAAATTAATAGAATTAATTCCTTTTTAATTTCTTAGAAATTCAATTAAGAAATTCTCATTTCTTTTATTTTAAATTATAAAAAATTGCTACAAAATACGATTTATTATTAATTTTAAATTTTAATAAATCTCATTTAATTTTTAAATAATACCAATTTAATAAATTCCTAATTGTTATAAAATTTATAGTTTAAGGAAATAAATACATATGTACACATTTAAAATGCAAACTAATTGTAATCAATAAAATTGTTTTAATCCTTCAAACCTACAAAATTATAATTTTATTAAATAGTAAATAATGACCAATTAATAATAAAAGTTTAACTTTTATTAATAATATTAATCACCAAAATTCTTATTTAAACATTTAAATACCAAAGTAATAACAAATTACATCTATTTAATAATGTAAAAATCATGGGTTAAATGGTTTATAAATATAACACCATAATTATCATGATTAACTTCGCACGTCGTTCATTTAGGTTGAACGTTAATGAATCCTCGACAATTTTTATACAAGACTTCTTATTTGTCATCTTTATAATCCATGTGAGTTTTCATACCCCTTTTTTATACTATTTCACACTTTTGGGGTGAAACATGTTAATCGTATTATAAACACACTTGTAACCACGTTTCTAATCTTGCAACACTTGTGCAATTCATTTTATGTTGTCATGGTTATTTGAACACTTGTAATTATCATGTGATGACTCTTGTAAGATACAATCATTAACTATTGCTAACCTGTCGACGTCATAGATCTATGGGCCTGACAAGCCTATTTGGTGCTAAAGCCGAGGTATTACCGGCTCCTAGTGTCGTATTCTTGAGCACTATGGGAACCAAATACACTTAGCTAATCGTTTAATCTTGTAATCTTGTAATGGCCATATTTGTCAAGGTTTGATTGTTACAATTGTTCATCCATCTTTACTTACTTTATTTCAATAACCTATGACATGAATTGCCATTTTTGCTATATATCTATATATGAAGCCTATGGAAAATCACCAACATTATGTTGACCTTTATTTTTAACATGTTTCAGGAAATGATACTGCTTAGCTTGATTTGAAGACTTGTTACAATCTAGGATTGGACCTAGATTAAAAATAAAAAGACAATTATTATCTTTTGACGTTGAAATTCTTATGTTTTGTTGATTGTTGGAACTTATGTTATTTCTTAAATGTATGTCATGAATATTGATATTTAATAATATTGTCATTTTAAATAGCGTTATGTGGTATGAACAATCTTAACCCTCACATCTTAACGTTTCCGCCGTTAAGGTTGGGGTGTGACAGATTGGTATCAGAGCCCATAACTATAGGGATTTAGATTATTAGAAATGGTGGCCTAGACTATGGTTAAACTAGGGACCCTTTTCATGGCAATTTCTATGATCTTGTAAGTATGCTTATATGCCTATCTTGATGCGTGATTAATTCCTTTATGTGCTATTTGCTTACTTAGAAAATAGTGCCTTAGGAATATGACTTGAACCTTATAACCCCAACTTTCTAATCTTCTTCTTATGCCTCAACGTTTCTACCGTGTCTAATCTTTTCTAAATCTTATTCTTGACTACGAGAGGAAAACTACGCATCTTATTGAGTGGAGAAAATTCCTTAGATGATATGTCTAAATCTTAAAAATCACATCGAGGTTTTAATACTGGAGGCCTATAGGAAGGTGTGTGACACATAAACACCTGTATTTTAGATTTCCTGGCAAAAGACCCTCGGGCTAAGGCAAGCATTTTGTATAAATCTCATTGCAAGACCTGTTATGCTTACTTGGGGATTTCTGGGATGAGTGCTAAATTATGGTCAACATACACATCTTTCCCAAGGTAACTAGAATTAAGTCACCTCGACGTGTCCATGTTCCTATTGGCTATGTGATACCAAATGGAACCATCCTGATTATATTTAAAAAAATCAAAACGAATTCTTGATTTCCTGAATTGGTTTATTTTCGAATACTAATATTTTCTTTATTTCCATCTTATGGAATGTCTCGTCATCATGGAAAGCGTGCTACCTCCTACCGCAAACTTGCTGCAATGATCGCCCGTCAAATGGCTGCTGTACTCCCGACTATGGTTGCTGAACTTAGTAGCACCTTAATGGCCAATAACAGCAACAATGCCAATGGAATCTATGGTGGTGATGGCAACAATGGTCATGGGGAGAATAGCAACAACCAAGGTGGGAACAACCGCACCTGCACTTTCAAGCACTTCAACTCGTGCAAGCCCAATAACTTTAGTGGTAAAGAAGGAGCCACTGGACTTCTCGAGTGGTTCGAAAGTATGGAGAATACCTTCATCAATAGTGAGTGTTCTGAAGAGCTCAAGGTTCGATATGCCACGAGTGTCCTTCAACAACGGGCACTCACTTGGTGGAATAGTGAGAAGTGAAACCGTGGTACTGAGGTTGCATTGGCACTCACTTGGGAGGAGTTCAAGAATATCATGATCCAAAAGTTTTGCCCAAGGAGTGAATTAAAAAATTTAGAGGAGAAATTTTGGAACCTCAAACAAGATAGCGGGAATCATTTGGCTTATTCCACCTGGCATCATGAATTGAGCATGCTTCTACCACATATGGTGGATACTGTACCCCGCAACATCGAGAAATTTATCAAGGGGGTACCACCTCAAATTCAAGATGCTGTGGTAGGAAGTAGGCCCACAACTTTGGAAGAAGCGATCAACATCACCGCCCAGCTCACCGAGAATCATATTAAGGCTGGTACTTTGACGGTGAAGGGTGCCAAGCCCACTGTGAAGGTGACTCCCTATATAACAAAGGAGGTGAAGACCGAGTCGTCTTTTAAGGGAAAGAAGCGCAAATTCACACCGGCTTACAATTATGCTGTGACAGCACCAAATGCCCCTCAAAGGCAAGCTGTCATCGCAAACCAAGCCCCATGGCAAGGGCTTACACTGGGCCGTATCCGATGTGCAACACCTGCAAATACCATCATGCAGGAAATACTCCTTGCCAAATTTGCTCGTTATGTGGAAAGTATGGACATTTGGTTGCTACTTTCCATCATGCTCCGAATAATGCTGCGTTGGCTGCCAATCGAGTCTGCTACAACTGTGGCGAACCTGGACATTTCCATCCACAATGTCCTCGCAATGCGGGAAATGTGCCACAGGCTCGAGGAAGGGCTTTCAACATCAATGCCAACCAAGCCCAAGCCAACAACGACGTAGTGAATGGTACGTCTCTATTTTCCTTTAATCGTTCTTTATCTTGTAAAATTCCTGCCTGCTTTCCATGTGCCAATGATAGTTTATTATTTGAGCAGGTATGTACCTTGTTAATAGTAGATATGCCTCTATACTTTTTGATTCGGGTGCGGATAAGAGTTTCGTGTCTTTAGAGTTCGAGCCTATTCTTTCTAAGCCGCTTTCTAACTTAGAAATATCCTTTACGGTCGAAGTCGCCAATGGCAAATCTATTGAAGTCGACGTCGTGATACGCGATTGTGTCTTAAGTCTTAATGAGCACGAATTCCTTATCGATCTTATTCCTATGCAACTGGGGAGCTTCGATGTTATTATCGGCATGGATTGGTTAGCCAAGCAACATGAGGAAATTATATGCTTCGAGAAGTGCATTCGAATTCCTTTACCATCGGGTGATACCTTGAAGGTCTTTGGGGAGAGATCATCCCAAAGACTCAAACTCATGTCTTGCATCATGGCCCGAAAGTGCTTGAGTAAAAATTACTTAGCTTTCATGGCTTATGTAGTTAACACAAGAGCTAAGGGGAAGGAATTGAAGGATATTCCTATCGTACGAGATTTTCCCGAAGTGTTTCCCGAGGATCTTAGTGGGTTGCCTCCCGTGCGAGAAGTTGAGTTCAAAATCGATTTGATTCCTGGTGCGAACCCCGTGGCTAAGTCACCTTATCGTCTTGCACCGTCTGAAATGCAGGAATTAGCTAGTCAACTACAAGAGTTGACCGATAAGGGTTTCATTTGACCTAGCTCTTCACCATGGGGTGCACCCGTGCTATTTATAAGTAAGAAAGATGGTTCTTTCCGTATGTGCATCGACTACCGGGAACTCAACAAACTCACTATCAAGAACCGATACCCTCTACCTCGAATTGATGATCTTTTCAATCAACTTCAAGGAGCTACACAATTCTCAAAGTTTGATCTACGTTCTGGGTATCATCAATTACGTGTTCACGACAACGACATTCCAAAGACCGTGTTTCGTACTCGATATGGACATTATGAGTTCATGGTTATGCCTTTTGGCTTGACTAATGCACATGCTGTCTTCATGGATCTCATGAATCGAGTATGTAAACCGTATTTGGATAAATTCATGATCGTGTTTATTGATGATATTCTCATCTATTCCAAGACAAAGATCGATCACGAATCGCATTTACGTCAAGTCCTCGATCTTTTGAAGAAGGAACAACTATATGCCAAGTTCTCAAAGTGCGAATTCTGGCTCGAAGAAGTTCAATTCCTAGGACATGTGGTGAATAGCCAAGGAATTCACGTCAACCCTACAAAAATAGAAGCCGTGAAGAATTTGTGTGTTCCTACGACCCCAACCGAGGTTCGTTCTTTTCTGAGTTTAGCGGGTTATTACCGTAGGTTCATTGCAAACTTTTTGAAGATTGCTAAACCACTTATGGCACTAACTCAAAAGAATAGACTCTTTGAGTGGGGACCCGAACAAGAAGATGCTTTCGAGGCCTTGAAACACAAGCTGTGTAACGCTCCTATATTAACCCTCCCCGATGGAAACGATGACTTCACCGTGTACTGCGACGTGTCTAGTCAAGGCCTTGGTTGTGTTCTCATGCAACGAGGTAAGGTCATAGCTTACGCGTCAAGGCAATTGAAGGTTCATGAAGTGAACTACACAACGCATGATCTCGAACTTGGTGTCGTGGTATTCGCTTTGAAGATTTGGCGACATTATCTTTATGGAACCCAATGTATAGTCTATACCGACCACAAAAGCCTTCAACACGTTTTTAATCAAAAGGATCTCAACATGAGACAACGTCGTTGGATCGAGTTGATTAGTGATTATGATTGTGACATACGTTACCACCCTGGAAAGGCAAATTTCGTAGCCGATGCACTAAGTCGTAAGACTCATAATAAGATGATCTCGTTTCAAGAAATTCGCGATCGACGACAATGGTTTGATACCTTGGGGGAATTTGATACTGAGATTCGTCTGGATGTTAACGAGACTATGGTGCTGCTGCAAAATTTGATGATTGAGAATGACATCGAGACCTATATCTTGGAGGCTCAACAAGCGGTTCAAGAGGAAGGTAAAATGAGAGAGGAATTGCAGTACAATCTTAGAGCTCAACTGGAAACAAAACCCAATGGGTTGATGTATTTTTTGAATCGAATTTGGGTTCCAAGCGGTGATAATATTCATACCTTTATCATGAATGAAGCTCATCAAACTCGTTACTCGATTCACCCTGGTTCCGATAAGATGTATATGGATCTACGTGGACAATACTGGTGGCCTGGAATGAAGAGAGACATCGCAAATTACGTAGCCAAGTGTCTTGCGTGTACGAAGGTTAAAGCCAAACATCAACGTCCTAGTGGATTGCTTGAACAACCCGAGATTCCCATGTGGAAATGGGAACACATATCTATGGACTTCATAACCAAACTACCTCGCACCTCTCGTGGTCATGATAACATATGGGTGATCGTTGACCGATTGACCAAGTCGGCACATTTCATACCCATACATGACACTTACAAATCATCAAGGTTAGCTCGTATATACATTGATGAGATTGTGAGCCGTCATGGCGTACCTTTGCATATCATATCCGACCGAGACGCTCGTTTCACTTCACACTTTTGGTCGTCTATGCAAGAACTCTTCGGTACTCAACTGGATTTAAGCACGGCGTACCATCCTCAAACGGACGGTCAAACCGAGCAAACCATTCAAACCCTAGAGGATTTGCTACGTCTTTGTGTTCTTGAGTTTGGTGGTGACTGGGATACGCATCTTCCGTTAGCGGAATTTTCGTATAACAATAGTTATCACTCAAGCATCAAGATGGCACCATTCGAGGCTTTACATGGTCGCAAATGCCGTTCACCGATCTGTTGGACTGACATTGGTGAAAATCTTATTACTGGTCCTGAACTCATCCAAGAAACGACCGACAAAGTCTCCAAAATCCGAAATAACCTTGAGGTGGTTAGAAGTCCTCAAAAGAGTTATGCCGATAAAAGAAGCAAACCGTTGGAGTTCCAAGTCGACGACATGGTTTTTCTTAATGTCTCTCCATGGAAGGGTGTTGTTCGCTTTGGGAAGAAGGGTAAGTTAGCCCCACGCTTTGTAGGACCTTTCAAAATTCTAAAAAGAATTGGGAAAGTGGCTTACAAACTAGAACTACCATCCGAACTTAGCGGGGTTCATCCTGTCTTCCATGTCTCAAACTTGAGGAAATGTCTAGCCGATGAAAGTTTGCATGTTCCTTTGGAGGAAATCCAAATCGACGAGTCGTTGCACTTCGTTGAAAAACCTGTCGAGATCATGGACCGAACGTTGAAGAACACCCGAACATCTACAACACCGATCGTCAAAGTCCGTTGGAAAAACAAACGTGGAGCTGAGTTCACTTGTGAACGCGAGGACCACATGAAGAGGAAATATCCCTATTTTTTTGTTTAGTCTTGTCTTTAATTTCGGGACGAAATTCCTTAAAGTTGGGGAGACTGTGAACTCTCGTAATTTTGTTAAATGTTTATTAATCATCGTTATCTCTTGTAAGGGTGTGATTTGTCATTAATGTAAATTCGAGGACTTATTTGAAATTTCTTGCATCCTTATAATTTAGATCTTATTAAATAATTAAGTAAATAATAATAATAATAATAATAATAATAATAATAATAATAATAATAATAATAATAATAATAATAATAATAATAATAGTAATAATAATAATAATAATAATAATAATAATAATAAATAACAATAAAAAAAGTAATATTAATAATAGTAAAAAAAAAATTAACATTAGTAATAATAAAAGAAATATAAGGTTTATATTATAAAAACTTGTAAGGATTAAGTTTTGGGTATGAAATAATAACCTTTAAACCACAGGGGCCAAACTGTAAATTGATTTTAATTAAAACCCAAAAAAATTTGGACTTAAATTATAAACTTTAAAACCAAAGTGACCTAAGTGTAATATTTTTAAAACCCAACCCCCCTTTCCCCGATTTCCCGGCCGCCGGCCGGCAAGACTCCGGCGCGGCACCGGCGAGCCCCAAACCCATAAAAAAGTTAGCTTTTAACCCTGAAACCGATCCCAATCGGTTCGGGAGTACGTTTCCAACAAGCATGGGTGTATTGATTTGGCTTTAAATGCGAAAATGGAGGTCTCGAACTTAAAACCGATTTTCAACATAAACCAAATCCGCTTCCCCAATTAAACCGTACTATCAATACAATTAAAACATTTCGAACGTTCGGCTAATCGTGTCGAAGGAACTGGTATGAGTAATTGCATTTAAACAGCCTTTAACCCAATTAACGTTCACCTGTAACTCTCGATTGAAAATTGATCTTATTAGACTCGTATCGGTTATCATCAAAGTATATAAACAGAGGGTACAACTTATGATTGACTTTCTTAAGCTCTTCGCACTGTTAATTTTACCAAAACACACACACACACATCACAATTTGATCCGACAACCGCCGCAACATCAACTCGAGTCGAAATTCTTGATCCTATAACCAAATCAGGTAATTACATTGGGGTTTTGACTCATTTTTACATGGGGAACAAAAGCCCCATGGTTGATTTGGCTATTATCAACGAATTGTTGATCAAATCGATCGGATTGTAACTATGGTTCTTGGGTGGAAATCGAGTTTCATCTAAAAGTTTGGTTTTAAAAATTTCAGATTTGAAATTAACACAACCCGGGGCTTTGGCCCGGTGGTTTGAGTGTTGGTTGCCTTGGCAAGGGACCCGGGTTCGAACCCGAGGCCCTGCCAATTTTTTTAAAAAAGGGTTTTTATTAATAATTAAATTTCAGAAACTGTTTAAATATATTTATTAATTATATAAAAATCAATTTTAATCAGAAAATTAATAGAATTAATTCCATTTTAATTTCTTAGAAATTCAATTAAGAAATTCTCATTTCTTTTATTTTAAATTATAAAAAATTGCTACAAAATACGATTTATTATTAATTTTAAATTTTAATAAATCTCATTTAATTTTTAAATAATACCAATTTAATAAATTCCTAATTGTTATAAAATTTATAGTTTAAGGAAATAAATACATATGTACACATTTAAAATGTACACTTATTGTAATCAATAAAATTGTTTTAATCCTTCAAACCTACAAAATTACAATTTTATTAAATAGTAAATAATGACCAATTAATAATAAAAGTTTAACTTTTATTAATAATATTAATCACCAAAATTCTTATTTAAACATTTAAATACCAAAGTAATAACAAATTACATCTATTTAATAATGTAAAAATCATGGGTTAAATGGTTTATAAATATAACACCATAATTATCATGATTAACTTCGCACGTCGTTCATTTAGGTTGAACGTTAACGAATCCTCGACAATTTTTATACAAGACTTCTTATTTGTCATCTTTATAATCCATGTGAGTTTTCATACCCCTTTTTTATACTATTTCACACTTTTGGGGTGAAACATGTTAATCGTATTATAAACACACTTGTAACCACGTTTTTAATCTTGTAACACTTGTGCAATTCATATTATGTTGTCATGGTTATTTGAACACTTGTAATTATCATGTGATGACTCTTGTAAGATACAATCATTAACTATTGCTAGCCTGGCGACGTCATAGATCTATGGGCCTGACAAGCCTATTTGGTGCTAAAGCCGAGGTATTGCCGGCTCCTAGTGTCGTATTCTTGAGCACTATGGGAACCAAATACACTTAGCTAATCGTTTAATCTTGTAATCAGGTAATGGCCATATTTGTCAAGGTTTGATTGTTACAATTGTTCATCCATCTTTACTTACTTTATTTCAATAACCTATGACATGAATTGCCATTTTTGATATATATCTATATATGAAAGCCTATGGAAAATCACCAACATTATGTTGACCTTTATTTTTAACATTTTTTAGGAAATAATACTGCTTAGCTTGATTTGAAGACTTGTTACAATCTAGGATTGGACCTAGATTAAAAATAAAAAGACAATTATTATCTTTTGACGTTGAAATTCTTATGTTTTGTTGATTGTTGGAACTTATGTTATTTCTTAAATGTATGTCATGAATATTGATATTTAATAATATTGTCATTTTAAATAGCGTTGTGTGGTATGAACAATCTTAACCCTCACATCTCAACGTTTTCGCCGTTAAGGTTGGGGTGTGACAGATTGGTATCAGAGCCCATAACTATAGGGATTTAGGTTATTAGAAATGGTGGCCTAGACTATGGTTAAACTAGGGACCCTTTTCATGACAATTTCTATGATCTTGTAAGTATGCTTATATGCCTATCTTGATGCGTGATTAATTCCTTTATGTGCTATTTGCTTACTTAGAAAATAGTGCCTTATGAATATGTCTTGATCCTTGTAACCCCAACTTTCTAATCTTCTTCTTATGCCTCTACGTTTCTACCATGTCTAATCTTTTCTAAATCTTATTCTTGACTACGAGAGGAAAACTACGCATCTTATTGAGTGGAGAAAATTCCTTAGACGATATGTCTAAATCTTAAAAATCTCATTGTGGTTTTAATACTGGTGGCCTATAGGAAGGTGTGTGACACATAAACACCTGTATTCTAGATTTCCTGGCAATAGGCCCTCGGGCTAAGGCAAGCATTTCGTATAAATCTCATTGCGAGACCTGTTATGCTTACCTGGGGATTTCTGGGATGAGTGCTAAATTATGGTCAACATACACATCTTTCCCTAGGTAACTAGAATTAAGTCACCTCGACGTGTCCATGTTCCTATTGGCTATGTGATACCAAATGGAACCATCCTGGTTATATTTAAAAAAATCAAAAAAAAGTTCTTGATTTCTTGAATTGGTTTATTTTCGAATACTAGTATTTTCTTTATTTCCATATTATAGAATGTCTCGTCATCATGGAAAGCGTGCTACCTCCGACCGCAAACTTGCTGCAATGATCGCCCGTCAAATGGCTGCTGTACTCCCGACTATGGTTTCTGAACTTAGTAGCACCTTAATGGCCAATAACAGCAACAACACTAATGGAATCTATGGTGGTGATGGCAACAATGGTCATGGGGAGAATAGCAACAACCAAGGTGGGAACAACCGCACCTGCACTTTCAAGCACTTCAACTCATGAAGGAGCCACTGGACTTCTTGAGTGGTTCAAAAGTATGGAGAATACCTTCATCAATAGCGAGTGTCCTGAAGAGCTCAAGGTTCAATATGCCACAAGTGTCCTTCAACAACGGGCACTCACTTGGTGGAATAGTGAGAAGCGAAACCGTGGTATTGAGGTTGCATTGGCACTCACTTAGGAGGAGTTCAAGAATATCATGATCCAAAAGTTTTGCCCAAGGAGTGAATTACAAAATTTGGAGGAGGAATTTTGGAACCTCAAACAAGATAGCGGGAATCATTTGGCTTATTCCACCCGGCATCATGAATTGAGCATGCTTCTACCACATATGGTGGATACTGTACCCCGCAACATCAAGAAATTTATCAAGGGGGTACCACATCAAATTCAAGATGCTGTGGTGGGAAGTAGGCCCACGACTTTGGAAGAAGCGATCAACATCACCGCCCAGCTCATCGAGAATCATATTAAGGCTGGTACTTTGACGGTGAAGGGTGCCAAGCCCACTGTGAAGGTGACTCCCGATATAACAAAGGAGGTGAAGACCGAGTAGTCTTTTAAGGGCAAGAAGCGCAAATTCAAACCGGCTCGCAATTATGCTGTGACAGCACCAAATGCCCCTCAAAGGCAAGCTGTCATCGCAAACCAAGCCCCATGGCAAGGGCTTACACTGGGCCGTATCTGATGTGCAGCACCTGCAAATACCATCATGCAGGAAATACTCCTTGCCGAAATTGCTCGTTGTGTGGAAAGTATGGACATTTGGTGGCTACTTTCCATCATGCTCCGAATAGTGCTGCGTTGGCTGCCAATCGAGTCTGCTACAACTATGGCGAACCTGGACATTTCCGTCCACAATGTCCTCGCAATGCGGGAAATGTGCCACAGGCTCGAGGAAGGGCTTTCAACATCAATGCCAACCAAGCCCAAGCCAACAACGACGTAGTGAATGGTACGTCTCTATTTTCCTTTAATCGTTCTTTATCTTGTAAAATTCTTGCCTGCTTTCCATATGCCAAAGATAGTTTATTATTTGAGCAGGTATGTACCTTGTTAATAGTAGATATGCCTCTATACTTTTTGATTTGGGTGCGGATAAGAGTTTCGTGTCTTTAGAGTTCGAGCCTATTCTTTCTAAGCCACGTTCTAACTTAGAAATATCCTTTACGGTCAAAGTCGCCAATGGCAAATCTATTGAAGTCGACGTCGTGATACGCGATTGTGTCTTAAGTCTTAACGAGCACGAATTCCTTATCGATCTTATTCCTATGCAACTGGGGAGCTTCGATGTTATTATCGGCATGGATTTGTTAGCCAAGCAACATGCGGAAATTATATGCTTCGAGAAGTGCATTCGAATTCCTTTACCATCGGGTGATACCTTGAAGGTCTTTGGGGAGAGATCATCCCAAAGACTCAAACTCATGTCTTGCATCATGGCCCGAAAGTGCTTTAGTAAAAATTACTTAGCTTTCATCGCTTATGTAGTTAACACAAGAGCTAATGGGAAGGAATTGAAGGATATTCCTATCGTACGAGATTTTCCCGAAGTGTTTCCTGAGGATCTTAGTGGGTTGCCTCCCGTACGAGAAGTTGAGTTCAAAATCGATTTGATTCCTGTTGCGAACCCCGTGGCTAAGTCACCTTATCGTCTTGCACCGTCTGAAATGCAGGAATTAGCTAGTCAACTGCAAGAGTTGACCGATATGGGTTTCATTCGACCTAGCTCTTCACCATGGGGTGCACCCGTGCTATTTGTAAAGAAGAAAGATGGTTCTTTCCGCATGTGCATCGACTACCGGGAACTCAACAAACTCACTATCAAGAACCGATACCCTCTACCTCGAATTGATGATCTTTTCGATCAACTTCAAGGAGCTACAGAATTCTCAAAGATCGATCTATGTTCTGGGTATCATCAATTACTTGTTCACGACAACGACATTCCAAAGGCCGCGTTTCGTACTCGATATGGACATTATGAGTTCATGGTTATGCCTTTTGGCTTGACTAATTCACATGCTGTCTTCATGGATCTCATGAATCGAGTATGTAAACCGTATTTGGATAAATTCGTGATCGTGTTTATTGATAATATTCTCATCTGTTCCAAGACAAAGATCGATCACGAATCGCATTTACGTCAAGTCCTCGATCTTTTGAAGAAGGAACAACTATATGCCAAGTTCTCAAAGTGCGAATTCTGGCTCGAAGAAGTTCAATTCCTAGGACATGTGGTGAATAGCCAAGGAATTCACGTCGACCCTACAAAAATAGAAGCCGTGAAGAATTGGTGTGTTCCTACGACCCCAACAGAGGTTCGTTATTTTCTGGGTTTAGCGGGTTATTACCGTAGGTTCATTGCAAACTTTTCGAAGATTGCTAAACCGCTTACGGCGCTAACTCAAAAGAATAGACTCTTTGAGTGGGGACCCGAACAAGAAGATGCTTTCGAGACCTTGAAACACAAGCTGTGTAACGCTCCTATCTTAACCCTCCCCGATGGAAACGATGACTTCACCGTGTACTGCAACGCGTCTAGTCAAGGCCTTGGTTGTGTTCTCATGCAACGAGGTAGGGTCATAGCTTACGCGTCAAGGCAATTGAAGGTTCATGAAGTGAACTACACAACGCATGATCTCGAACTTGGTGCCGTGGTATTCGCTTTGAAGATTTGGCAAAATTATCTTTATGGAACCCAATGTATAGTCTATACCGACCACAAAAGCCTTCAACACGTTGTTAATCAAAAGGATCTCAACATGATACAACGTCGTTGGGTAGAGTTGATTAGTGATTATGATTGTGACATACGTTACCACCCTGGAAAGGAAAATTTCGTAGCCGATGCACTAAGTCGTAAAACTCATAATAAGATGATCTCGTTTCAAGAAATTCACGATCGACGACAATGGTTTGATACCTTGGGGACTGAGATTTGTCTGGATGTTAACGAGACTACGATGCTGCTGCAAAATTTGAGGATTGAGAATGACATCGAGACCTGTATCTAGGAGGCTCAACAAGCGGTTCAAGAGGAAGGTAAAATGGGAGAGGAATTGGAGTACAATCTTAGAGCTCAACTGGAAACAAAACCCAATGGGTTGATGTATTTCTTGAATCGAATTTGGGTTCCAAGCCGTGATAATCTTCATACCTTTATCATGAATGAAGCTCATCAAACTCGTTACTCGATTAACCCTGGTTCCTATAAGATATATATGGATCTACATGGACAATACTGGTGGCCTGGAATGAAGAGAAACATCGCAAATTACGTAGCCAAGTGTCTTGCGTGTACGAAGGTTAAAGCCGAACATCAACGTCTTAGTGGATTGCTTGAACAACCTGAGATTCCCATGTGGAAATGGGAACACATATCTATGGACTTCATAACCAAACTACCTCGTACCTTTCGTGGTCATGATAGCATATGGGTGATCGTTGACCGATTGACCAAGTCGGCACATTTCATACCCATACATGACACTTACAAAACATCAAGGTTAGATCGTATATACATTGATGAGATTATGAGCCGTCATGGCGTACCTTTGCATATCATATCCGACCGAGACTCTCGTTTCACTTTGCACTTTTGGTCGTCTATGCAAGAACTCTTCAGTACTCAACTGGATTTAAGCACGGCGTACCATCCTCAAACGGACGGTCAAACCGAGCGAACCATTCAAACCCTAGAGGATTTGCTACGTCTTTGTGTTCTTGATTTTGGTGGTGACTGGGATACGCATCTGCCGTTAGCGGAATTTTCGTATAACAATAGTTATCACTCAAGCATCAAGATGGCACCATTCGAGGCTTTATATGGTCGCAAATGCCGTTCACCGATCTGTTGGACTGACATTGGTGAAAATCTTATTACTGGTCCTGAACTCATCCAAGAAACGACCGACAAAGTCTCCAAAATCCGAAATAACCTTGAGGTGGTTAGAAGTCCTCAAAAGAGTTATGCCGATAAAAGACGCAAACCGTTGGAGTTCCAAGTCGACGACATGGTTCTTCTTAAAGTCTCTCCAAGGAAGGGTGTTGTTCGCTTTGGGAAGAAGGGTAAGTTAGCCCCACGCTTTGTAGGACCTTTCAAAATTCTAAAAAGAATTGGGAAAGTGGCTTACAAACTAGAACTACCTTCCGAACTTAGCGGGGTTCATCCTGTCTTCCATGTCTCAAACTTGAGGAAATGTCTAGCCGATGAAAATTTGCATGTTCCTTTGGAGGAAATCCAAATCGACGAGTCGTTGCACTTCGTTGAAAAACCTGTCGAGATCATGGACCGAACGTTGAAGAAGACCCGAACATCTACAACACCGATCGTCAAAATCCGTTGGGAAAACAAACGTGGAGCTGAGTTCACTTGGGAACGCGAGGACCACATGAAGAGGAAATATCCCTATCTTTTTGTTTAGTCTTGTCTTTAATTCGGGACGAAATTCCATAAAGTCGGGGAGATTGTGAACTCTCGTAATTTTGTTAAATGTTTGTTAATCATCGTTATCTCTTGTAAGGGTGTGATTTGTCATTAATGTAAATTCGAGGACTTATTTGTAATTTCTTGCATCCTTATAATTTAGATCTTATTAAATAATTAAGTAAATAATAATAATAATAATAATAATAATAATAATAATAATATAATAATAATAATAATAATAGTAATAATAATAATAATAATAATATTAATAATAATAATAAATAACGATAAAAAAAATAATATTAATAATAGTAAAAAAAATTAACATTAGTAATAATAAAAGAAATATAAGGTTTATATTATAAAAAGTTGCAAGGATTAAGTTTTGGGCATGAAATAATAACCTTTAAACCACAGGGGTCAAACTGTAAATTGATTTTAATTAAAACCCAAAAAACTTTGGACTTAAATTATAAACTTTAAAACCAAAGGGACCTAAGTGTAATATTTTTAAAACCCAACCCCCCTTTCCCCGAATTCCCGGCGGCCGGCCGGCGAGACTCCGGCGTGGCACCGGCGAGCCCCAAACCCATCAAAAAGTTAGCTTTTAACCCTGAAACCGATCCCAATCGGTTCGGGAGTACGTTTCCAACAAGCATGGGTGTATTGATTTGGCTTTAAATGCGAAAATGGAGGTCTCGAACTTGAAACCGATTTTCACCATAAACCAAATCCGTTTCTCCAATTAAACCGTACTATCAATACAATTAAACCATTTCGAACGTTCGGCTAATCGTGTCGAAGGTACTGGTTTGAGTAATTGCATTTAAACAGCCTTTAACCCAATTAACGTTCACCCGTAACTCTCGATTGAAAATTGATCTTATTAGACTCGAATCGGTTATCATCAAAGTATATAAACAGAGGGTACAACTTATGATTGACTTTCTTAAGCTCTCCGCACTGTTAATTTTACCAAAACACACACACACACATCACAATTTGATCCGACAACCGCCGCAACATCAACTCGAGTCGAAATTTTTGATCCTATAACCAAATCAGGTAATTACATTGGGGTTTTGACTCGTTTTTACATGGGGAACAAAAGCCCCATGGTTGATTTGGCTATTATCAACGAATTGTTGATCAAATCGATCGGATTGTAACTAGGGTTCTTGGGTGGAAATTGAGTTTTATCTGAAAGTTTGGTTTTAAAAATTTCAGATTTGAAATTAACACAACTCGGGGCTTTGGCTCGGTGGTTTGAGTATTGGTTTCCTTGGCAAGGGACTCGGGTTCGAACCCGAGGCCCTGCCAATTTTTTTATAAAAAGGGTTTTTATTAATAATTAAATTTCAGAAACTGTTTAAATATTATTATTAATTATATAAAAATTAATTTTAATCAGAAAATTAATAGAATTAATTCTTTTTAATTTCTTAGAAATTCAATTAAGAAATTCTCATTTCTTTTATATTAAATTATAAAAAATTTCTACAAAATACGATTTATTATTAATTTTAAATTTTAATAAATCTCATTTAATTTTTAAATAATACCAATTTAATAAATTCCTAATTGTTATAAAATTTATAGTTTAAGGAAATAAATACATATGTACACATTTAAAATGTACACTTATTGCAATCAATAAAATCGTTTTAATCCTTTAAACTTACAAAATTCCTATTTTATTAAATAGTAAATAATGACCGATTAATAATAAAAGTTTAACTTTTATTAATAATATTAATCACCAAAATTCTTATTTAAACATTTAAATACCAAAGTAATAACAAATTACATCTATTTAATAATGTAAAAATCATGGGTTAAATGATTTATAAATATAACACCATAATTATCATGATTAACTTCGCACGTCGTTCATTTAGGTTGAACGTTAACGAATCCTCGGCAATTTTTATACAAGACTTCTTATTTGTCATCTTTATAATCCATGTGAGTTTTCATATCCCTTTTTTTATACTATTTCACACTTTTGGGGTGAAACATGTTAATAGTATTATAAACACACTTGTAACCACGTTTTTAATCTTGTAACACTTGTGCAATTCATTTTATGTTGTCATGGTTATTTGAACACTTGTAATTATCATGTGATGACTCTTGTAAGATGCAATCATTAACTATTGCTAGCTTGACGACGTCGTAGATCTATGGTCCTGACAAGCCTATTTGGTGCTAAAGCCGAGGTATTGCCGGCTCCTAGTGTCGTATTCTTGAGCATTATGGGAACCAAATACACTTAGCTAATCGTTTAATCTTGTAATCTTGTAATGGCCATATTTGTCAAGGTTTGATTGTTACAATTGTTTATCCATCTTTACTTACTTTATTTCAATAACCTATGACATGAATTACCATTTTTGATATATATTTATATATGAAAACCTATGGAAACTCACCAATATTATGTTGACCTTTATTTTTAACATGTTTCGGGAAATGGTACTGCTTAGCTTGATTTGAAGACTTGTTACAATCTAGGATTGGACCTAGATTAAAAATAAAAAGATAATTATTATCTTTTGACGTTGAAATTCTTATGTTTTGTTGATTGTTGGAACTTATGTTATTTCTTAAATGTATGTCATGAATATTGATATTTAATAATATTGTCATTTTAAATAGCGTTGTGTGGTATGAACAATCTTAACCCTCACATCTCGACGTTTTCGCCGTTAAGGTTGGGGTGTGACAATTAGTGCTAGATTTTGCGTAGAAAATACTATACCATTTTGAGGTCATGATGAATTGAAGAAATCTCATTCAAAGGGTTGTTTTCTTTCGGTATTAAAGTTGGTTAGTAAGAATAATCTGGAGATTGATAAGTACACATTCGGGAATGCAAACAAGAATAATAAATTAACGGCTCCATCAATACAAAAGGAGATTATTGATTGCTTTGCGAAAGAGGTAACAAAAAAGATTTGTGAAGAAATCAAGGATAATGTGTTTGGATTGTTAGTAGATGTGTCTAGTGACGTATCTTTAAAATAACAAATGGCGATAGTTTAGATATATGTAGATAAACTCGGGGTTGTTAAATAAAGTTTTATTGGAATTGCTCTTGTGAAAAATACATCTTCTACTACTCTTAAAGAAGCCATTCTTTCTTTGTTAGCAAATAGCCAGCTGAGTATTGATCAGGTAAGTAATAAATTTTATGCTTTCTATAATTAAACTTTAATATAAATTAATTATTTTTGTGCAATTGTTTATTTTTTAAAACATGTTAGGGGTCAAGGTTATGATGGTGCAAACAATATGTGAGGAGAGTTTAATGGCTTAAAAGCTATGATTTTGAAAGATAATCCATCGGCACATTATATACATTGCTTTGCTCATCAACTACAACTAGTGATTGTAGCAGTTGCAAAAAAAGCATGAAGGTGTTAAAGAGTTTTATGATTATCTTAACATGGTTGTTAATACGGTCTCTGCTTCTTGCAAACGAAAAGATATGTTATGGGAGGCAAAAAGAAAGAGTGTGGATGAAGGAATTCTTTCTGGTGAAATTAAGACCGGAAAAGAATTAAATCAAGAGAGTTTCATAGTACGAGCCGGAGATACAAGATGGGGTTCTCATCATGCAACAATCATAAGTGTGCCTAAATTATTTCCGGAAGTTGTTGACGTGCTTCGTTATATTAAAGAAGAAGGAGATAGCACTCAACAACGAACTAGTGCAAAAGGTATTTTATCCTATTTTAAGAAACTTGAGTTTGTTTTTTACGCACACTTGATGGAACATATTTTGGGACACACAAATGTTTTATCTAAACATCTTCAAAAAAAGTTCAAGACTTATTAGAAGCGAGTAAGTTGATAAATGAAACAAAACAAGCATTCATTGATTTAAGGCAAAAGGGGTTTGATGCTATGTTAGAAAAAGTAAATTGTTTTTGTGAAAAAAAATCACATTAAGGTGTTGGATATGATGGAAAGTTATGGTAACCCAAGAAATCGAAAGAATGTCATTACTAATCGACATCATTTTGAGGTTGAGATTTTTAATACGGTTTTGGATATGCAAATTCAAGAATTGGGAAATCGATTTAATATCAACTACACTAGTAGAAAATATGTCGAGTTTAAAACCTTGTAATGGATTTTCGAAGTTTGACATATCTAAGATAGTGGCTTTTCTGAGATGTATCCGGTTGATTTTAATATGAATGAAAGAGGATGTATTTTGGGTGAGCTTAAGGTGTGCACTCCATAAAAGAAGATGATAGATTTACAAACTTGAATGGAATGTGTCATCTTGCTCGGCTAATGGTGGAAACCGGAAAACATCTATCTTTTCCTTTGTTTTATCGGATATTGAAGCTAGCATTGATTTTGCCGGTTGCAACCGCAACCGTTGAAAGATGTTTTTCTAAACTGAAGCTTATCAAGACGGATTTACGGAATCAAATAGGGGAGGAATATTTGAACAATCCTCTAGTATGTGCGGTTGAATGGGAAACGTTTGACGAAGTAACAAATGAGGATGTAATGCTTCGTTTTCAAGCTATGAAAAACCGAAGAGGAGAGTTCTGAGATCAATTAGGTATTTCTTTAACTATCTTTATTATCATTTTTTTCTTTATTTATATTAATGTACGGTAATTTTTTTTAAATTACGTTATCCATGAAATAAGTTTCTAGATCCGCCACTGGCGGGAAGAGTGGAACCGTGGACCGTATGGCATCACATGTTTGTGCAAACACTGATAGGAGCCACATGAGTATGGTTTGACAATTTTTCCTATAGGTAGTGTACTGAACTTCGAAGAACTATTAAGCAATTCCTACAAAAATTAGTCAACAACGACGACACACAAAAGACAAGATGGAGATATTGCACATCCGGAGGAAAGATGGTGAATCTATTGAAGATTTCATTAGCAGATGCAATAAAGAAAGTTTGCAAATCAGAGGTGTGGGAGAAGACTTGATGGTTGCGGGTTTCATTAATGGAGTGTGTAACGACGAACTAATTCATGGGCTGCATGGGATGGAGGGTATGCCTAAGACTATGGAGTCGCTACACAATTAACTGCGTATTCTGATGCGGACTGGGGGATGCCCCGACTCTCAGCGTTCTACTTCCGGGTATTGCGTATATTTATGGGACAACATACCATTTTTCGATCAAGTGCCGAGGCGGAATACCGTGGAGTTGCTAATGCGATCGCTGAAACAAGTTGGCTTCATAATCTTCTCCTTGAACTTTTCCTTCCAACTACTAAGGCGATGATAGTTTATTGTGACAATGTATCTGCGGTTTACTATTTTCTTTTAACTGTTGCACTAATTGTCCGTTTCATATCTCTCATTAAAAGACGTGTTCAAGAAACACTTGATTAGTTCCTATAAACAATAGGTCTATCAGATATTATGACGACCTTAAAAATTAAGGTTAGAAAATTTTATGCTAAGATTTTATATAAGTTAAACTTATATACATGTGTGTGCTCATATCAAATTAAAACTCTAAGATGATCATTATGTGATGAAATTTTGTATCTATATATATTTTAGCATGTATAAATATATGTGTATGTTTCATAGTTTGCATGAATGCATGATCCTTACGTGTGCATGTATTATACATTTGTAATATTTTTAAAATATTAAGAATGCTAAACAATAAGATTATGTGATTAGTTATTTGAATTACATATTATGTTTCTCATTTAATGTATAGTAAACTTAACCAAACAATAACCAAGTAAGATAACTTTTAGAAAAACTACATAATCCTAAACACTTAAACGTGTAACCAAAGCACCAACTCACAACTAAAATTCACCTGATCCGAATCATCATCATCATCATCAGCAGCAGCAAGCTCAGTACGATGCTCATCATGTTCAGGCTCTACAAACACCTCTCCAATATGCTAAACTACTAGTTGATCCTTAGTAACCTTATCATGTATAGTGGTAGTTGGTTCTTCAACAAGTCCTATAGTCTCTATTCTTTTATTAGTAGCAACGGGATCAGTAGTAGCTTCTTGATTAGCAAATTGATGTCCACTAAACTCTTCAACTTCTGTAGTCCTTTGCTGAGCAAATGAGAATAGAAATCCAAAAGTGAGGTCTTTGATTTTGTTCTCCAGAATCTAAACATAGGTGAATAAGAATTGTTTCTGATGTTAAAGATTCTTGATACTTTCATCCTTCTCTTGATTAAGAGCATGCAGATCGTATATATGTTGGGTTTTCTCCAACATCTCTCGATCAAGTGCTTGGACCCTCTACTCAAGTGTAACTGGGGTAGGTGAGCTAGAAGAGGTACCAGCAGTCTGCCTATGTGTTGGAGGAGTGTTAATGAAATCCTCCACACCAAACGTTTAATCATCGCCTTGACCTCTTGGAGGTGTACTCAGTATATCATCTTTTATGGGCATTAGAGATGATGTTACAATAGTAGACTCTGTAACTATCACTGGAATCTCTATATGAACTGCCTCACTAACAATGACTTGAGGCTAAGACACTGATATATCAACATTAGAAAACACTATGGTTATTGGGGTCCGGCGCTTTTTGATCACACCTTGTCCTCTACCCCTACCACGTGTGCTAACATCAAAATCAGCTCTCTTCCTATATATCTTCTTCTTCCTCCTCTAAGTGAATGGTGAATCCTCAGGAATACATTTAGCATTAATATCCTCAGCAGTGTGTTTAGTAGGTGTAACCTACACTCTAGTCTCTCTTGAAGTATATACAGAACCTCACCAATCTGATCACTATTAGTCTCACCATCACTGAACCATGAATCAATCTCTTCATCAATAAGAAGTTCCTACAGTATCATCAGGAGTTCATGAAGATAAAGCAACTAGATCTGTAGGTTGTGGCTCAGTAATAGCTTGCTGCTGTGAAGGCTGATCATCAGGCTGAAAACCATCAATAAAACTGCCAAATTTGGCAAAGTGATCACCCCTCCATGTATTCCTTCGCGAACCCATTAAGTATATGAAACTATCATTCTTCATTAACATAACAGTATAAGTAATGGAATCAGAAAATGCTTACTCAGGATGAGAAACATTCACTATCATCTGAATTAACAAGGGATGCATAATAAACTTCTTCCTGGCCGATGTAATCACATTCTTCTGCATCTCGGGGAATATAGCCTTGGATATATTATATGGTAAATCATCAACCAATAAAACCAGCAGTGATCCAAATATAGCACTAAGGCTATCTAAACCTGCCTTTAGGTTGCTCAAGCAATGTATAATAACATGGAATAAGAATTTTTAGAATGGAGGTAAATGCTTCTTCTCCAGAGAAGGATATCAATGGTCATATCCTATTCTCCTTAAACAATCCCCGGCAACATCATCATCAAGCTTCATAGGAGCATTGGGTTGTTCTTCTAACAGTAAAACATTTTTAATAATCTCAGCAGTGATAATAACCCTCTTCCTCTTCATCGTAGTTTGAAATACAGGGTTCTCCCTTAGAGTCTCTCTCATTGGCAGCAAATAGCCAATACTGATCTAAAACGTTAGTATATATAGTCGGGTTGGTTGAAATAGCATGATATATATGAGAAGTCTCTAGTCCATTAATGGGAAATCAAAATAAAGCTTAGTCTTTAGGAACTTCACCAAGATAGGCAACTGCATTATGGTTTTTATTAAAAACCATTTTCTAGCCATCCAAAATCAAAATAAACAAAATTGATCAGTATTAAAGTTAAACAATTCAGACTTACAAAAATTTAAAAAAATTGAAAAACTAAACTTTTCGCGTGAATAGTATACTTCTCCCATGCGAATTGTTTTCATTTAAATTCAACTTCTCACGCAACAAGTTACTTTTTGCATGAAATAAGTTTGACTAAAAGTCAACTATTCGCGCGACTGGTCAAAGAATCCAACCAGAGAAGTTTCATGTGATTTTGAAAGTTTTCGCGTACATTTATGTTTTTGTAATTATTTTCTTTCTTCATTTTTCTTTTCATATAAGACTATATACATATATATACATATATATATATACATATATATATATATACATATATATATATATATATACATATATATATATATACATATATATATATATATATACATATATATATATATACATATATATATATATACATATATATATATATATATATATATATACATATATATATACATATATATATATATACATACATATATATATATACATATATATATATATATATATATATATTTGAAGTTTTCGGATTCAAAAAATAATTGTCTTGAGATTCAGTGTCACCACAAAACCTTGATATGTAACCCACTTCATTCATAGTGATTTTAGTTCCAATGCATCATAAAGCATTGTGCTTTTCATTCTTGGAAATCAAGACTATTAACATATCAAACATAATCCAAGTCGGTTCATTTTTTAACTTTTGTATGTAACATATTAAAATCAAGAAATGTACTATCATTTTTTTATTTAGATTGAAAATTCATTTTTCATAAAATCTTTTGAACAAGATTTTGGTTTTAGGGGGAGATTATAGAGATTGAACCTAAAGGCTCGAGAAATCAAAAAGATCATTTTGAAAATCAAGACAAGTCGCGCAAGAGGTTAGTTCTCGCGTGAGATCTTTTTGGTTTAGTATAAATATATTGCTTTTGTAATCTTTGTAATTAATACTGATATTGATAAAAAAAGTATTATATTAACTTATCAGGGAGCAATAATATTTGAACTTTATTCACTTGTTGCTTGTGTTCTACTCAATTTCTTATATTTTATTGTTCTAATCATGCTACCATGAGTGAATTTATTCCATGTCTTCAACACAAGATTGATCTACATCAGAATCACGATCCTTACAATTGGTATTAGAGCAAGGAGTGTTCTAGATCGATTGGATTAGAATCTGAAGCGTTTTGAAGAGTATTTGAGCTACTAATTCGACTTAGTCTTAAAGATTTACTTGGTTTCTACCATTGTGGTGATTTTGGAGGTGTTTAAGATCAGTTACTTGACAAACAAGCTCAATTGAAGAAGTAAAGATGAATTCATGGTTTAAATGGACTTAATTGAATCTATTAGAGATAATTAGGATCAAATTTGAACTTAATTCATTAATTTGAAGCTTCATTAACTAGTTTTTGACAAATTGGTTATCAAATTTAAGGTAGAAAGATCAAAATTGCACTAAACTGATTATGCAAAAACTAACTTTAGGCACACAAAAAAGATCTAAATTCATGCGAGAAGTCTAAAATTTGGCAAAAGTTTGTTACATAAAGATTCTCTTCATGCTAGAACTTCAACCATTCTCAAAATTCTGTTACAAAGCTATTCGCTTGAGAAGTTTTAGCGAAAAGATCATGCAAAAAGTTTTAGAGTTCTTGTTTCGTGCGAGAACATCAGATTTTCAAGAAATTCTGAAAAGTTTGATTTTTTATTTTCAACAATGGTCAATTTGAAGAATCTTAGTGCTACCTTAAGTCTTGATAATGAGACTGGCACGAGCACTAAGCCTCCAAGACTTCTGAGGGAAGATGGCTATCCTAATTGGGTTTATCATTTTGAGAACCATATCATTTACACCGAACCAAGGATGTTATGTTCGATCAAATAGGAACCGTATATTCCTATGTACTCAAATGACAAGGGAGAATTGATCCTAAAACCTAAACATTTGTGGGATCAGGAAGATATGAAAAAGCTTGAACTTAATGATAAAGCTTATGATGCAATTACTTGCCTTGACGAGTGATAAAGCTATTGAACTCACTGCCTTACAGTTGGAACAACAACTGCACTTTTATCAAAAGAACCAAAGATTTGTTCTCCTTATCTCTTAGTGATCTGATTTCTACAATCAAATCTTATAAATTGGATGACAAGCAAAGGACAACTAACTATTTGAACTCAATGGGGGCTTAAGCCACTACTTTGGATGCAAAGATGGGAAGTGATCCTGTATACTATGTGATCTACTCACATTCATGTCAGCAACAACAGTCGTGAAGCCCTGTTATTCCCACTATCCAAGAAACATTTGTCCTTTATTTCCAATTCCCTAATCCAAATCAATTCACTTCCATGCAATCTCAACATATATCCTCTTAACCACAAACTCACTCATACCCATCCATTCAACCTTCACATCATACTCAACAAGCCTTTATTGCCAATTCCAACCCATATAAACAAACCATTTAGATTGCTAAAGAACACCTTGCCTTGTTTACAATATTCACATCTAGCTATGAAGCATTTACGGCTGGAAGATTAAGTGCACCAAACATTCTGGTTAATGACTTGCAGCAAGTTAACCAAGATGATGTTAAAGAACATGACATTAAATACCAAATGGCAATGGTGGTGTACAGGGCAAAGAACTTTACAAGACGGACAGGTTGGAAAATGTTCGGGGTGAACAATTCAAGTAAGATTGGGTTTGACAACACTAATTTGAGATGCTATAACTATGATAAACCTGGGCATTTGGCTAGGGAATGTACAGAACCAAAGATGAATCAGAATGAAAGTGGAAACAAAATGGTGATAGTTGAGGTTAAAGCCAAAGGTGATAAAGCTAGCAGTTCTGGCAACAAATCTCTTGTGTCTCAGACTAATGGAGATTATGACTGGTCTGATAAAACAGAGATACTAGATCTCAAACTATCTATAGCTTTATTGGTAGAAATCAAATTCAATGAAGAAGAAGAAGTTGAATAAAATCTATTTGTAGAGTTTGTGTCGAGTGATCTACTTGTAAGGGTTTTTGCTGATCTAGAGATATTAAAGGACAATGAAAATGTTATTACTGAGCATGTTGTTGAGAATACTTCAACACAAGTAATAAAGACTAAAGTTGTTACGGATATCATTAAAGAAAAGGCTGTTGAGAATACCACAACTACATAAGAGAAGGAAAGCTTAACTTCCATTGCTGTTGAGAAGACTCCAACACCTACTCATACTCAAGATTATAATGATATCGAGACTACTCCAGCAACATCAGTAGGTAAGGAAATTGGAGAAGGAAATGAAATGGTGAAAGCATTCATGGTGAAAGGAATGCAGAAGCTGTAAAGTCTGAAGTCACAAATTACGTATATATTAATTTTTGTACTAATTCTTATATTGAAAAAGTTCAAAGATACAGAGTTCATGACGAGAATTTGATTTAAGAAGTTGATAAACTCTAACATCAAGCTTGAAAATATAAAATTAATGAAAATATTTTCAAAGAAAAGATAGAATTATTAAACAAATCGTTTATCAATTACAACTTAATCTTCATGATAAAGAATGTAAAAATAATGATTTGACGAAACGTAATAATGATCTAGCTTTGGAAATAAATAAACCTAATAGTGAACTCTTATCTGCCAAACTCACTGATGAGAATTGAACTTTTTTTGAATATAGTTGAAGGTATAATCAAATCATAAATGGCACAAAAAGTTAATGGTGGTAAGAGTGGTATTGGATTCTTCAAAATTACACTACCAGTTATTCATGATTATACATGCTTACCTTTATTGGTTACCATAACAGATGAAGAAATGAACCATGGATAAGGATTTTAACCAAACTATGACTTAAAACCTTCAGTCAACATTCTTTTGACTATTGATCATCTAACAAAAACTAAAATTAAACTCAATGATGTTAACCTTTGTGTAGAAAGTGTGAAGATAGATGTTTTGGTGGAGATTGGCATAGTGATGATGAAGTAGATTTTCTAGATAATAGTAATAAAAACTATACTAAAAGTTCCTCTTCTTGTAAATCATCACTATCGATTAATGAAAAGTTTGATGTTTTTATTTCTAGAACTAATTGTTTAATCGAGTCTAACAAACAAAAGAAGTTAAAAGAAAAAATCATTCATAAAGACAATGAAAGAAAACAACTTACAACATCATTATCTTATTTGAAAATTGATTTCAAGAACAGATTTGTTTCAAAAGGCAATATAGACAGTGAAGACTATATTTTTAAAGAAATGAATGCTCGCTTCTTCAAAAATAAAATTCCTAATAATGCTAACCTTGTGAAACAAGATATGTATAGATCAGGTGTCATAGAAACTGGTCCCATTCCGGTAACTGTGTCTTAAAAGGTTAAAGCTACAGTTCATGCCTTATCGGCTTTAAGACAAAATCAACCGATAAAGAAAACTACCTCAATTCTTTTGGATTCAGCTAGAAATATTTATGATGAAAGAAAAAACAAAAGACTATCAAAGAATCACAAGGCCAAAGAAATACTAAAGTCGGTTTTTATGATAACTTTGGTGGCTATCATAACTAATTTGAGGGAAATACATGAGTGCATAATGTGTATCATAAATCGTGTTTGCATTCATCAACAAAAATCAACAAGCAGACAACGATTTCATGATTCCATTTCACATAATAGAAACCATTTTTTTGTTAATGCCAAGTTTAATAAAAATTCAAATCATTTGAAATCTTTTGTTGCAAAATAAAATGTTCTGATGATAAATAACTTAGACATAGGAAATATGATTAAGAGATCATAAAGTGTTGACGAAAGCAATCTCGGTATTATGAAAGATAAATTAAAGAAATAGAAAGTCAAGGACAAAAAGTGTAGCAACAAATAAGGCAATTCCGTAACATCGTATGGCATGCTGATAGCGGTTGTTCTCGGCACATGACCAGTAACATATCACTGTTAAATAATGTTCAACCTTACAATGGTGGCTATGTTATTTTTGCATGGTATAGATGATCTAAAATTACAAAGAAAGATACAGTGTCAAACGGTGTGTTAAGCTTTGAAGATGTAAGTTTTGTTGAAGAATTAAAACACAATATTTTAAGTGTTTCTCAAATCTGTGACAAACATTACTATACACACTTCACAGATAAAGAATGTCTTATTCTAAAGCATGGTTTTGTAATACCCGATGAATGGATTTTGTTGAGGACTCCGAGAGACAAAGACACATACTTCTTAGATATTAATGGCTCACATTCATTTGTAACAGCGTCTTGTTTATTATCAAAAGCCTCAGAAAGTGATTCAATGTTATGGCATCATCGTCTTGGACATGTTAACATTAAGAATATGAACCAGTTGGTGCGAGGAAATCGTGTTGTAGGTTTACCGTTGAAAGAATTTCAACTCATTGAACATTGTCTGTCATGTTCGAAAGGTAAATAGCACAAACTTCCTCGCAAACCAGTTGCTCATACCAAAATTGAATTAATCCTCCAATTATTACACATTGATTTGTTTGGTCCTGTGAGTGTTTTGAGTTTAGGACATCGTCCATATTATTTGGTTATTACTAATGATTTTTCTAGATTTACTTGGGTTTTATTTTTAACAACAAATGATGAAACACCTAATTTACTAGTAAAGTTCATGACTCTCATGGAAAAGCAGACTGATAAAGCAATCAAATGCATCTAAAGTTCATGACTCCACGACAAAATGGAGTTGCTGAAAGACAAAACAATACTTTGATTGAAGCAGCTCGAACAATGCTATCAGCAGCCAAACTTTCTCCATTATTTTGGGTTGAAGCGGTTAATACCTCTTGTTATGTTTAGAATCGTGTTTTAATTAATAAATAACAAAATAAAACATAAACCTAAAGTTAAATATTTCAAGACATTTGGATGTTGTCGTACTTTGTTACACACATCCGATGCAAAATATAAATTTGATAAAAAAGCTGATGATTGTTATTTTGTTGGATATTCAGCCAACAAAATGGCATACAAGGTTTACAAAAAAAGAACTAAACAGATTATTGAGTCATTTGATATAGATTGGCACGAATCTAACAAAACAGATGCAGGATCTTCTCATTCTTAGGTTTATGATTATGTATCATTGTTTAAAACCTTTAATCGATCTTATGTTGTCGTTGCAAATAATCAACCTTTGACATCATCCATTCAAGATGTATTTTCTGATGACGTTGGATCTATTTCATCTTCAACAAAAGGAATATCTTTCAGACATCCATTCTTCTTCAACTATATCAGGTGTTCAACCATCCAATTCAAACTTGAATCGGAATCTGATTTGGTTCCAGTTACTCCAATTATGAACAAGTTCCATAGGATTCTGATTCAAATTCTACTTCTATGCAAGATGTTTAAATGAATACAATTCAAGTTCCATTTGCAAATTCCTTTGTAGATAATGACATCACTCAAAAGGAACATATTGTATATCAGGCAAAAGAGGAAATGGTGATGACGCACCTGCTGGTCACATGTCTAATTTAGATGAAGTTATTTCTAAAGATCTAATTTCTTAGTTAAGAATACACAAGGATCATCCAACTGAAGCAATCATTGGCCCATTATCTCAAGGCGTTCGTAACCGAAGTCAATCAGGGCAATCAATACATGCTTATACACATGCTTTATCTCTTAAATCATGCCAAAGAATATAGAAATAGCATTAAAACAAAATACTTGGGTTGAAGCAATGCAAGATGAGTTGATGTAGCTCAAGAAATTAAATGTTTGGCATTTATGTGAGCTTCTAAAAGATACATTCTTTTCTGGATTCAACTGGGGCTTGAGACCTTCTTTTCCCATTAAAAGGTATAGATAAGAGTTGCCTATCAAAACAAAATGGATATTTCACAATAAGACGGATGAAAATGATGTTATCGTTCGCAACAAGGCTAGACTTGTTGTACACGGATTCTGTCAAGTTGAAGGTCTAGATTATGAAGAAGTTTATGCTCCTGTTACTAGATTTGAAGGTATTTGTATATTTCTGGCTTATGCTTTATTCATGAACTTCAAGGTTTATCAAATGGATGTTAAGACTGCATTTTTAAATGGAGAAATGTAAGAGGAAACCTATGTATGTCAACCTCTTGGTTTTGAAGATGCAGATCATCCTGATTATGTCTATAAGTTAGACGAAGCACTCTATGGGCTACATCAAGCACCTCGTTCTTGGTATGTTACTCTCACTTAACATTTGCTTGCAAATGGTTATACAAGAGGTACTATTGATAAAACATTATTTCTAAGGAAGAGTGGTCATGATCTCATTCTTGTCCAAATCTATATTGATGATATCATTTTTGGATCTACCAATGAAGATATGTGTAAGGAGTTTGAAGCGGTGATGAAAGAGAAGTTTAAGATGAGCTCTCTTGGAGAAATTTTGTTTTTCTTGGGTATTCAAGTTAAGCAGGATGACCATCGTATTCTGATACATCAAGAGAAATATGTTCATAGTATTCTAGACAAATACAAATTTCAAGATTCCAAGATTGCACCAACTCCTATGTCATCTCGTCCCACTTTATCTCCTGATCTCATGGGTGAAGACGTTGATCAACATCTGTATCGGTCAATGATTGTATCCCTATGTATCTTACTACAAGGAGACCAGATATTATGTTTCCTGTTTTTCATTGTTTTTCATATGCACGTTATCAGAGTAATCCAAAAGAGTTTCACATGAAAGCTGTCTAGTGGATTTTTTCAAGTATCTCAAAGGCCAGTCACAACTTGGACTTTGGTATCCCAGGAATTCTAAATTTAATATATATGCTTATACTAACAGTGATTATAGTGGTTGTAATTTGGACAAGAAATTAACAACAGGTGGGTGTCAATTTCTCGGAAATAGGTTGATTTTATGGCAATGCAAAACATAGATGACCGTTTCCACATCCACTATAGAAGCTGAATATATGGCTGCATCAAGCTATTGTTCACAAATCATTTGAATTCGATAACTTCTTGATTATGATCTTAATATCTTTAACACCATAATTTGGTGTGATAATACTACAGTTCTAAACATAGTGAAGAATTCATTCAACACTCGAAAACAAAACACATTAACATCTGCATGCATTTAATTCATGATTATTTTGATAAAAAAACTTATTCATCTTGCTCAAGTCACATCTGATGAAAGCATTACTGACTTGTTTGCCAATGCATTTGATCATTCCCGATTTGATTTTCTTTGTTCAATATCTAGGAATGATTAACTTTAGTTAATTGACCATACCTTCTCATAAAAATATTTTTCCGTTTACTTTGTTAAAATTGTAATTTTCTAGGTAAATAACCATAATTTTATTAGGAGAAAATTGAAAATGTAATGAAAAATATTTTGGTTTTAAGGGGAGATTTTAGAGATTGAACCTAAAAGCTCGTAAATCAAAAAGAAGATTTTAAAGATTAAAACAAGTCGTGCGAGAACTTTTGATCCACGCAAGAAGTTAGTTCTCACGCAAGACCTTTTTGGTTTAGTATAAATATGTTGCTTTTATTATCTTTGTAATTAATCCTGATATTGAGCGAAAATTATTGTATTCACGTATCAGAGAGTAATAATATTTGATGTTTATTTACTTATTGCTTGTGTTCTACTCGATTTCTTACGTTTTAATTTTCTAATCTTATGATACCGTGAGTGAATTCATTCCGCGTCTTTTTCACGAGATCGATCTACATCAGAATTACGATCTTTACATTTTTCATTTCATAAAGTTTAATATTTTGAAAATTTTGTATTTTATAAAATGATTGTTCTTATTTATTTTTTATGACAAAGATATGGTTTCAATTTTTTTAAATAAATAGTTTATAAAATAAACTTAATTTCGGGAAAACAAAAATAAAAAGACCTAAAAACGTGACCCATGTCGTGCTGAGTAACTATTATTATATGCTATAGATTTATCAAAATGAAAACTCTTAATTCACATGGTATAAGTTATTAAGCAATGACATGTAGGTAATTTTCTCAAACTCTAGTGTTCTTTTATAAATAAAATTCATTTATTACTTCAACACCATTAAGTTTAGCTAAAAATACACTTCATACTAGGCGTGGCAAAATGGGCGGGGCGGGTTGGGTTAGGTGTCGGGTCAGGACGGGTTCGGGTCAACACAGGTTCGGGTCAGAATGGGTTCAGCTTAGGAACGGGTCAGGACGGGTTCGGGTCAGAATGGGTTTGGGTCAGGATGGGTCGGGTCAGGACGGGTTAAATTTAAAATTACAAAATTCTCAATTTTCCAACACAAACCATAAAAAAGTACATGTGAGATCGGGTCGGGTTTATTCAAATTTTGGGTTAATCGGTTCGGGTTATTCAGGTTTTGCGGTTATTAAGTATATCCGAAACCAACCCGAATAATAAACGGTTTTTGGGTTGTTCGGATTGGGTTTCTTCAGGTACAGGTGAGATCAGGTCGAGTGGTTTAATCGGGTATGGAATCGACGGGCCTAATCCGTGCCACTTCCATTGAAGCTATTCCATGAGGGTTGCTTTCAAACACGGATCAAGAAAAAAAATTTGATGATGATGATTATACCTGGCAAAATGGGTGGGTTGGGTCGGGTAGTGTAATGGATCAGAACGAATTTGGGTTAGAACAGGCAAATATAAAAACAGGTCAGGATGGGATAGGGTCAAGCTGGGTTCGGGTTAGAATATGTTTGGGTTAGAATGGGTCATAAGTCTAAATTTTGAAAATTTCTTCTTTATCATAGACACTTTCAAGTGTTGACAACAATGTCTAGGTTGAATTTTTTTTTTGTCTAAGATTATGATAATAACAACTTCTTCAACACACGAGTTCATAACAACGTAACAATGTTAGACTTTTCTAACAGTTTTACGTTCTCGTCGCAATGCAGGGTATTTATATATGTTTTATATATTGCTTATGTTTATATGTTTTCATAATGCTTATTTTTATATCCCATTAGTTTAAATACTATTTTTTATTGATATGTTTAACTAATGCTTATGTTTATATTTTGTTTGTTTAACTAATTTATATGCTTAACTAATGTTTTTGTTTATGTCTTGTTAGTTTAACTAATGCTTATTTATATTTCAACAAATACTTATTTTACTTCCATCCTGTTAGTTTAATTAATGCTTATGTTTATATGTTTAAATAATGCTTATATCTTGTCAGATAATGTGTGTTTGAATAATGCATATGTTTAGTTTAATCCATTTTGTTAGTTTCAAAAAATGGAAAAATAATGTTAATTTTTAGCCTATAGACATTGTTATGAGTATCATAATGCTTATATCTTGTCAGATAATGTGTGTTTAAATAATGCATATGTCTAGCAATTCAGGTAGTGAGTTTCAAAAATAGAAAGGTAATGTTATTTTTTAGCTTATATAAGTTGTTATATGAGTATCATGTTTAATTCAAAGGACCTCATTCTTCCCTTATAGCTAATGTTGTAAATGACACGTCTCTTTCTCACCTCATCTTTCGTTTTGACCCTCTTGAATTTATCTCTTTTCTTATCACTCGGTATGTTTGTTTTTTTGTTTATTTGTTTTATTAAACAACTAAGGTCGATTAAATTTTAGTCAAGTCTCTCTGGCTCTATCACATTAGTTATATTCTAAAATATAATCACTCATCTGGCAGGTGATACATGTACAGTCTCTAGTACGTAGAATCTAACACCCACCAGACTTTTCGTTACTGGTAGTTAAAGGTTGTTCATACCTAGTTCATCTGTATACAGCCAAACTAGTTTTAAATGAAGACTTCTTTTATATTACGATGATATTAGCACAATATGATATTATAATATTCATCATATGAGGACTGAATCTTTGTTTAACACTATCAGTTAGTATAATGAAAACAAACGTTAAATATAGTTGAACCTAAAACAATCATGATCTACTAACTCGCTTATACACCCTCGAGGAATACGAAGTTTGTTAGTACTTTAAGTGTCATCAACATATTTTGGTATATCAAGATTTACGTATTCACAAAAAAGATTTCTGACTAAACATTGGTATGGGCTAGAAGGTATGGAGTACATGTTCATACAAAAATTATATGATTTCCGGAACCTAAGTGCCTCGGGTTCCTAGAGAACTAGCCTGGTTCCAAGAGGACTAAGCCTGTGACTAAAGTTGCTTCATATTTGCATTATTATTGAAGAGTTGAACAAAAGAAAAATCATTAGTGGTAACGAATAATTAATTACCAAACTTATTTACAACTCATCATTAGTGGTAACTAATATTAATAGCTACAAATCATCACATCAGTGAAAACTAAGAACTGGGTTATTCATGACAACTTGGTCAGGCAACAAGTAAGCTGTTAGTGGTAACTTGATTGTTCATTACCGATAACGGAGTGTGTTTTAAGATTTTTTAAGCGATGTAACTGAATAACTACCGACAATTATAAACCCCAACAAACACACCCTTTTTTGAAGGTCTGAGTCGTTTCAATATAATCGTTGTGATGGTTTGCCACTTACATAAAGGGAGGTCTCTTGTCCAATTCTAGTACATTGTTTTCTTAGCATAACTTGCAATTCTTCTTGTTTTCTGTTTGAATTATCCGATTGAATTTTTGTTAGTACCATCCTATTGTTTCAGTTTAAAAATTAATGATCTCATTTTGATTCTTAGAAATATCAAGGTCCGTCCTTCAGAATTACAATATATACTATAAAGATTGGAATGTTTTATCGACAAGACAAGTGGTGAATTTGTTTGAGACGTGATCAGGAAGACTAGCAAACTCATGAAATTCGAGTGGTAATATTTTAGATGTTGGTAGAAACAAGATGCACTTATTACTCGTCATATTAAAGGTGGTGTATATTCTGACCAAGCATATGCCAGAATACGTAGACGAGGAGACTTTAGAACCAATGAGACACTAGTCCAAACTAATTTGTTTTCCCTACTTTTGAAAGCAGATGAATACTTTCCACGGTGATATTTTCTGTGTGGGTTTCGTGTATAGAATTTAAAAATAGCTTAAAACACTACATAATGATAAGCACCAACTGAGTTCAGTTGCAAACCAAATATGCAATGACACAACTATAGATGATTTGATGATTAAAACTTTAACAAACTGTAGATCGCAACCAAAGCTGAAACAATATGTGATAACGATTTAGTCACTAGATCTGGTCTCACAAAATAAGGGGTTTTAAAGAATCACTAAATAAAGAACTAGCACCAAGGGTGGTCATTATCATAACGAAATATCAAACAAACACAAACATTGTTTGAAAGTCCAAAACCGGCCACGACAACCAGGGCAAAACAAACCCACTAAGTACAAAATAAATCAAACAAAACATATACTATTCATAAATAAACCAACAGTCAAGAATAAACTATAATATTTTCTAATTGCTATTGCCTAACATCTGGAGACTCTCACTCTTAAGTTAGTCTCAAGCATTATTACCTAAAAATACATGCTTTTAAAACCAACATATGTTGATGAGTTTATAGGTTTAAATAGACAAAATAAGTCGTGTAATCCAAATACAATATTTGGGTATGAATGATTACATAAGCAATCTAACATACCAACACAAGTTTATGACCAAACCTAATGATATACACGCCCCAAAAACAAACACAAACACAAGTGAACTGGATTATATTGACCCAAGGGATTGTTATGGCCAAGTTAGTATCAGCTAACATACTAACTAAAAGGGTGTGAGTGTTATGCCTTTAGTACTAACAATATCTTTTCACAACTCTCAAACTAGAGTTAAGTAGTCAAGAAATAGACTAGGACTTAAGAACAAGAACACACTCATAAAAGACATCTAGACTCAACCTTATGATCCAAACCACACACATTAGTTCAAAATAAGTCAAAAAATAGTTTTAAAGAGTTTAAATATCATATTTGATCTAGCTAAATTTTGAAAAAAAATCTTGTTATCTAAACATAGACAAAACTAAGTACGTATTGGACCTGGTTTGGATTTGAACAAACATTAACAAAACACAAATAAAAATATGCACGTCACATTGATATATTTAGAATTTTATAAAACAATATATGTTAAAAGCTATAAGACAAAAAAATTAATACTAAGTATCATAAGAGAAAAAAATCATAACAACTAATTATAATACTAAATATTATACAATATTAAATTATACAATTAATATTAAAAGATTATGCATATCACTATTCATCCTACTTCTTTCAATCAACAAAGTTATACATAATCTTGCTTACCTTCTCTAAATAACATTTTCTATTTTTTAGTTAATTTAGTTTTTATTTTTTAAGTTATTTAAAAGTAAATAGTAAATTATTTAAAATTAAATAAAATTTTCTATTTTTTTATAATGTAATGCGAAAAAGACGTTGAAAATAACTAATTCAAATTATACATTTATGGTAAAGTTGTTGAAAATAACTAATTTAAATGTTATATCTGTGGTAGTTTTGTTACGTAATGCATCCTTACTTATTTGCATGTCGTAATGGATCACACTACTAAAAAAACGAGACAATCATTAATTCATCAGTTTTTGTCAGAAATGGATAGTAACGATCGTTTCCTTTAAAATTTTGACCAAAATGGATTTTTTTTTCAATCACGGGTTTTGACAATCGGGCTTATGACATGTAGCTCTTTGATTGTTTCTTATATGTTTTTTCATGATTCGTTCAAGTCTTGTTAGGTGTTTCGTAAAGATTTTATCACAAAATCTTTGTAGATCTGTTTTTCATTTCTTATTTATAAATTGCTTTTTCTTATGATTTGACACACAAGTTTAGACTAAACCTACATGAAACTCCTTAATTGAATTTTTAAGAGAGAAAAGGCTTGCAATCAAGCACGTAAAATGATAATGCACCTACTCACTAACTTGTTGCTTAAATGAAATTTGACACACTCATCATTGGTTGTACACTAAATAGTAGAGTATTATATATTATGATGAAATATTGCCTACATAAGCAAAGTGTATTATTGCATACGTTATCTCAATGGATATTCCCTGAGTTTACAATCATGCATTCCTCTCAAGGCTTTATATAAGCTTACTGCTTATATAAACCAATTGTCAAGGAACATTTGAAATAAAGTTGAAGTTTTTTCATTTCGCACAGATGGCTGGATCATCTAATGCATCACCTGATTTGAAATATATGCAGGCATCAAACGTTAACGTCTCAAACTTTGTGTCAGTAAAGCTTTCCAGCCACAGCAACTATAATATCTGGAAGACTCAGATGCTTTGCCTCATAGAGAGTCAGATGTTGCAATTCATCATTTATCCAGAATTGGTTTTGCCAGGGGATAAGAGGGTCCACGTGATGGATCAATATGATAGCCTTGTCAAAGGCTGGATTTTTGGTTCTATGAATGAAAAAGTACTCAAGAAGTTCGTACAGTTTAAAACCGCCCGAAAAGTTTGGAAGGAACTTGAATCCTTCTATGATCCACCAAAAAGCTATAAAACAGGTACATACATCTGTTTTATTTGATTTGAAATGAAGAACATAACATGACCGTGGATCGTTTTTATTTGACTTTTGAATTTATGTAGGCGTCATCGCTTCAGCGGGATTTACATTCAAAACTGAATTTGTAAGAGTTCCAGAAATAGAAGACGCAGAGAACATCAGACTGAAGAAAAAGTTGTACGAAGCGACTGTTGAAGGGTGTTGGTGGAAAGCAGAATCCATATTGAGAAATCATAAAGAAGGGGCCACAAAGGAGATCACTGAAAATGGCCACACAACGCTTCACTTAGCAGTTGAAATGGGCCACAACTATTTCGTTGAAAAACTGCTCAAGTTTATAGGGGATGGAGAAGAGATCAAAAAGAAAAACTATAATGGTCGAACAGCACTGCATGTTGCTGCGATGGTTGGAAACGAATATGCAGCCCACCTCTTGGTTCAGAAGAGCAGAGATCTGCTGCATATTCTAGATGATAAAGCACAATCACCATTGGATAGTGCTTATAGCAACAAGAAGCTGAATACATATGCATATTTGTTGAAATCTTCACCACTATATTCTGATTTTAACCGTTTTCCAGAGACCTATCACCGAAATGGGGTCTACCTTATCGTTAGTGCTCTATTGACGAAACAATATGGTCAGAAGTTAATTAGTACAACTTAATTATGATTATATATTCTCACATTAGTAAGTTCATGCAGATTTAGCATCCAAACTGCTCAAGAAATATCCTGAATTTGCTATGAGGAATGATCTGATATTGACAGCAATAGCTAAAACCTTTCCATCTGATCTTGGCTTCACGGGATCTTTTATCTATCCATGTATTTTGCTCTCTAACTGTTTTATATTCTATTTTTCCAAAAAAAAAAAATCTATAACTTTGTAGACACATTAAGTATGACATATACTCGGCTCATGTCTATCTTGCAGCTTTGAACAAAGTCTGTTTGAAAATAGTGACAGGAGGCTCTTTGCTATTTCATCGTAATGTTTTACAGAAATGGGTCGAAGACATCTTATGGGTTGTTAAAAGCTGTAATAACTCGTGTTGCATGACATTACTTGGTGAGCAATTAGTTATACATATAAATACACTTGAAGGTAGCCTGTTTGAAATAGTATGCAACAAATTTTGTGTTTATTGTGCAGTCCCAATAGCTACACTTTATCCAATATATGAGTTGATTTTTCTCCTCATGCTAGTGCTTTGTATCCCCTTCTCTGCGTTGTATTTCCTTATGTGGAAGGTTTTATCTATTACAAGTAAGTTACACAATAATCGGCTCATCATCATCATCTGTTTTTTGATGGAAACTTGAAATGTGTTTTATCACCTGTTCACCGATTTTGCTGTACCTCATTTTCTAAATTGTAGTGTGGCCAATCAAGAATATAGAGAAGATGAAAAAAGAGTACAAAGAAGGAAAGAAGATTTTGAGCTTGATATGTGATCAGATGGGCACATCAAACTCTTTATACAGTGGACCAATTCTTGAGGCTGTACGCCAAGATGCTTACGAGGTTGTCGATGAGATTCTGTTCAGGTCACCTGATACAATTAACTGTGAGGATGAACAAGGACATAATGTTATCCAGTTGGCAATAATAAACCGTTCAGAAAAAGTGTACAACCTTATCTATCACATAATTGAGCGAATGGAATCTTATAGAACAAGAAAGGATTCTTCTAAGAATAATCTGTTGCACTTGGCTGGAAGATTGGCACCACCGTCTGTACTTCGTCGCACTACTGGTGAAGCACTGCAACTACAGCGAGAGCTCCAATGGCGTGAGGTCTGTCACGAAAAAGCTATTATATATCATCACGTAAATTAATTTGAGCTCCAACACATATGTATAACTGATTTGAATTTACAGGAAGTGGAGAAGTTCATGTTACCTTTAGAACTCATAGAAAAGAATATATTTATGGAGACACCAGATATGTTGTTTGAAAGCGAACACGCTGATTTGATGAAGCATGGAGAAAAGTGGATGAAAACAACAGCCGAATCATGCAGCATCACTGCTGCATTGATTGTCACAATCGTATTTGCAGCAGCAATCACTGTACCTGGTGGAAGCAATCAAGAAACTGGCATCCCTATCTTCAAAAAAGATATCGCCTTCACTGTCTTTGCTGTATCCAATGCACTCTCACTATTTACAGCTGCTACCGCACTATTACTGTTCTTATCAATCCTAACTACACGCTTTTCCGAAAGAGGATTTCTGGTTAGTTTACCAAGAAGGTTGATTTTCGGTCTTTTAACATTATTCCTCTCCACAACTGCCATGATTGTAGCCTTCGGTGCAATCTTGTTCCTTGTCTTCTGTGAGCAAAGACCATGGATGCTGGCACCACTGGTTGTATTTACTTGCTTGCCAATTTCAGTTATTGTCACTATAAAAGTCCCCCTACTGATAGACTTGTTCAAATCAACATATTTCCCCATATTTGGTAAGAAAAGTTACATCGATTGTTGTAAAACTAACCGAAAAAACACCATCTTCATTCGGTAAGGGAGAATTCAGTTATCAATTACAGTTACATGTTGTGTTACAATTTAGAGACCTGTGATTTATTAAGCAAGTTGCATGCAGTTTATGTAAATGAATCCTCTTTCTATGTGATATTGATCGTTATGTAAAATTTGTAAAATTACTCTGTTTCATAACATTAATTACATGATTGGTCCCTGTGATATGCCCTTTTTGCAGGATTGGTCTCAATTTTTAAGAATTTACATCATTGATCCCAACTATTTAATAAAACGTAACATGATTCGTCCTTAACACTAACTTCTGTTATATTTTTTTGTTAAGTGAGTGTAAAATGATAAATATACTCCTTAATATAATAATAATAATAATAATAATAATAATAATAATAATAATAATAATAATAATAATAACAATAATAACAATAATAATAATAATAACAATAATAATAATAATAATAACAATAATAATAATAACAACAATAATAATAACAACAATAATAATAAGAACAATAATAATAAGAACAACAAATAATAACAATATTTATAAGAACAATAATAATAAGAACAATAATAATAACAATAATAATAATAACAATAATAATAACAACAACAACAATAACAACAACAACAATAATAATAATAATACCTTTAATTTTTTCCATGTAATATCACATCCGTCACCACCCACCTCCTCTGCCAGAGACAGCCACCGTCCCAAACTCCCACCCCATTGATTATTTTTCTCCACCTCCCCATCGTCACCACCATCCTCCACCACCACCCTCCACGCCGACAAAATCAATAGGTAAGTGTCGGTGGCATTTGATTCGATTGACTTTGTTAGTGGAGGTTTGATTGTGCTAGTTCCAACGTCATTTGATTCAAGATACTGCTGGTGGATTGTGATGGTTTCGACGGCATTTGATTCGCTGCCTACCTACAATCACGACCCCTCGAAATAGAGGTCAATGGTGGTGGTTCAGATCTTGGTTGGTGGGGGTTTCACTAGTTAGGAAACAAGGGGTTAGGGATGATCAGAGATGGAGATTGCAATAGAAAAGAGTGTTGGGGTGGTGATTATGTTGGTTGTTCCGGTAGTGATACAGCGATGGTCTGGTGGTAGTTCTATCTGTGGTGGTTTGGCAATGGTTCTTATAGTGGTATGGTGATGGTTCTAGTGGTGGTTCTGACTATGGTGGTAAGGTGGTATATAGTGGTTCCAGTGGTGCTATGGTGATGGTCGATGATGGTGGTGGTATGGTGAAGGTTGGTGATGGTGGTGGTATGGTGAAAGTTGGTGATGGTGGTGGTATGGTTCTGGTTGGTGATGGTGGTGGTTGTGTTATGGTGATTATGCTTAAATGGGTTTTATTTTTATTTGATTAAAAACAAGGATAGTTTGGTTATTTAAAAAAAATTAACCCAAAGAAAACTAAGGGTGATCCACTTTAGGGATCAATCGTGTTATATTTTGGTAAACATTTAGAACTAATGATCTGATTTCACAAAAGTTGGGACCAATCTTTCAATATGGGCATACTATAATAACCAATCATGTAATTGACTCTTTCTTGTAATATTAGTTTATTCATGATGTTTTTTGACGGTTTAGAAAAATATTTTCCCAATATTAACCGTAAGAACCATCACACTATGGATAACAAAAGATACAACAATCTAACTAGCATTTAGCATGCTTATGACTATCCAAGCATCACGTTCTAGATAAATTCATGATTAATCCCATAACATGATGAGTAAATGTGTCTTAGATAATAATTTAAAGGTTTAGATGATAAATAACACAAAAAACACGACTAAGTAGTCGTTAAATCACCAAATCAAAATGTAAAACTCTTGCAGAAGTGTGTAAATGATTAAAACTTACCAAAAGTTAATCTTGAATGCTTGGAACACTTGAAATTGAAGAAAGGGAGATGGGATGATGGCCCCCTTGTTAATCTCGGATGAAAGCTAGGGGCAAGAGAGGATCTCGGGCTTCCCATCCCACTTGTCATCTTTCGATTCATTCATGTCCTATCTTTCGCTTCTTAAATCTTGTGTTCTCATGTTTTCTAAACGTTTTTATGAATATTTGTGAGATTTTAAGATTGTTAAAACTTTAATTTCAATGCATTTCATTACTTTGGGTCTTTACTTAAGGTCTTTAGGCAAAGTGCGATGTTGAATTGTTTTCATCATGTTTTTTATGTAAAACTTCATTAATTTATGTTTTCCATGCAATTAGACTAATTTACCACACAATACTAACGTTTGAAGTCTATTCGGTGATTCCATCAAATGGTCATCATGTATACGTGTCTAGTTCACATCATTAATATGCATGACACACATTCCTATGTATGATACACGATGTCACAAGTCTATGTTACCGATCAAAGTCATAGTTAACAATAAATGTCAAAGTCAAGTATCATGTCAAAGTTAAAGTAAAATTAACCTACTTTGTTGATGGAGGTCACAAGTTGGTACTATATTAAATGCCCTTCTTTATGAAGAAGAAGATCAATTATGAAGTTTATTTCTTTTACTACATTAAATGAAATTCATCAAATTTAACTTAGTCGGCGGCAGCCTAATATCACTGTATAAGGATACAGAAATTTTAGGCGTATCGTAGGGAATTTGGGGAAAACCAGACCTACATGTGACAGTTTGGGCTAACTGTGACAGTCAGGTCAAGTGTAGACAGTCACGGTTGGGCCTAACTGTCATGGTTGGGCCTAGCCGTCACGGTTAGGATTCAGTGAATGTTCTGCACATCGGGATTGGGTAAATTATTGTGAGTGGGAGTGTGTGGGAGTGTCTTTTTAGAGTTGAGTTTTAGGGTTTTGGTGGTGGTGTATATGTCACGGTATTGCCAAACCGTGACATATTAAGTATAATATTTAATATTTTTAATCATACTAGTTTGTGTTTATTTTTATTTTATCACACGGTTGAACCAAATCGTGACATACGAGTTTGTGTTTTGTGTTTATTTTTATTTTTATCATATTAAGATTATTTATTCTGTTTGATCGTCATCGCTTAGACTCGTCGAAAACCATAAAAGAGAATATTGACATTATCATAAACATCGGTTGCGTTTTTATTTTATCATATTATGAGTTTGTGTTTTTGTGACGTTACGACTTTGTATAAGAAAACGAATATAAAAATTATCATAAACATTATATACAATTACATAACAAGTTGGTTCATACATATACAATTAACATTATCTTAATTACAAACATTGTATATAATTATCATTACACAACCAAACAAACACAACCAATTATAGAAGTCATCATATATACAACAAAAGCATTATAATTAAAACTGCATATATAAATACAACGAGTTTGTAAATACAAAAAGAAACAAAATACAAACAAAATATCTATCTAACCAGCCATGTCAGCATCTCTGCCCTGACCTGACCCACCCCCGCAAGAGGTGCTAGCACCGTCATGTCCTAACCGTTTAGGTGGCGGTGACAACAACGGTGTACTTGAGGCCGGATAGTCTGTGGCCATGTGCTGGATGACCCACTCTATCATATCTTCCATACACGTGAGCCGGTCCACGATGTGCGTGACCCGATCATCCATGCTCGTGACCCTAGCCTGCATGTCCTGAAGCATATCTACTATGTGAGCAGGCAACCACACGACATGGTAAACGCACTTAGGATGCTGCCGCGGGTCCTGGTCGTCCGGCGGATGAATGGGCCCATTCTCCCCGCCACCAATCGGCTGGTGAACCTGCTGAACCTGGACCTCGGCCCCTGCCAACTCGGGCGGGTCCACTAACGGCTTGGGCACCCGTGGCACAAGCTCATGGAATCTCTACACCAGGTGCCACGTGTCGTCCCCAAACCTCCGGGCGATCCTCATCCCAGTGGTCGTGGCCTATCCCTCCAGGTGCATAGGAGTCGCAGGTAGTGGAAGCTGGGACATGGCATCCTCGTATCCCAGGCCTCGGGCGATCTACGCCACGATACTGCCGCCTACCAACGCTCCTCGCGCCTGCCTATGATAGTAGCTGGCAAAGTAAACCGTAAGAGCATGCGCTAGGTGGCAGTGTCGGTGTGTGAGTAGACATTGGAGAAAGAAGATGTCGGCGGTATTGACCCTGTCGGTCCGCACGTCCAACGACCGACATGGTGATATTATGATATTAAGTGATCTTGTCATAATATAAAGGTGTGATGAAGCTCGGATATGCAGGGGTACATAATCACAAAGCATCCAGAAGTTACAAAGTGATATGGTTGTTGGTATACATGAGTGAGATATCTTTAAGGATTTATACATGGTTACAGTGATGCTAAAATGGTATTCGGTGTTAAATCCAATAGAATTGAAGATAGATTTTGCAATCGCATTATCATAATGGTGCATTTCAAGAGTTTTATCAAATGAATGGTAGGAACAGTAATTGATAATATGCAAGTTTTGAGAATCATTTGTTGTTGGAAGACTAGACTTGGCCTTAAATACCATCTTTGGAAGACTAGACTTGGCCTTAAATACTTCATAAATTTTGATAACTTCAAAAGTTTTGGAGACTGGACCTTCGGAAGCTTTTGAATCCATTGTAGCAGACTTCAGTGCTTCGGAAGCATTCCTTTCTTCCGAGACCAAAACTTCTTTCAAAGGTAAGTTTTCACTTATCTTCTTCTTCACTTTGGAGCTTCCAAAAGGAAAAGATTTTCCTCTCTGAAGCTATTTTCTTCTTCTTCTCAAAAGTTTTCTTCTTGTTCATATGGATAGTACTTTTTAGGTAGATGCAATCCTTGGCAAAGTGAAAATTACTACCGCACATAATGCATTCAGTTAGCATACTTCTGAGAGTCTTCTTTTGAGAGGGAGGCTGAGCCTGACTACTTCCTTCTTCATCTTCACAGATGATGCAACAGGCTTTTTGGGATAAGGCTTGCTCTTGGAACTAGATGGTTCAAGTTGTGCAGCAGTGGTGCACATTTTATCAGCCTTCTTCTTTCAATCAGGATGACTTGGATATTAAGTAGAACTCCTGGTATTAAAGTCCATGGTTGTGTCTTTAGTTTTTACCACTTCAAATTCGGCAGAGATAAAAACCTAATTTTGTTTGGAGTTGAAAGTGGCCTTGATCTCTTGGGTTTTCTTAGACTTTCTCTTGGCTGCCTTGATCAAGTTCTTCATTGCAGACTTTGTCATCTTGGATTCTTTCTTCTATCTAGGAGAATAGTGTCCCTTTTCAGGATAACCCTTGTCACTCACCTCAGGTTCTTTCTTTAGTACCTCCTCTTCATCTTTGTCCTCTTCTTGATTGGGATCTATATAGGGCTACTCATCTTGACAAGTTCCACACCTTGGAGATCTTACATATAACAATGTGTGTGGAGGAGTTATCTCACTTGAACCCAATCCTTGCCTATTCTAATAAAAAATCTTTGCATGCATGGATGAAGATATTATGTTCTTAAAGGTTTCTTCTTCAAGAACACATTTTTCTGCCTTAGCCTTGCTGATCAAAAGCTCAACTTGGCATTCAGTTAATTTGGTAATGAGATCTTTGATCTGAGTCCTATAATTAGTGTGCTCATGCCTAAGAGTTGAAATGATTTTCTCTAAATCTTTGATTCTAAGTTTATAATCATTTTCAGCTCTTTTTAAGTCAGCTTTTAAGTTGTTCAAGGACTCAAGATCAGATCTCACTTCCATATTATAGGACCTATAAATGTTAACATTAGTAATGCATTAGTGCTTGGTTTGGAGAAGCATCTTCCACCTGAAAGCTCTAGTTAGAGCCTTCTTCTTCAACAGCAGCAACATGTTGTTTAGGCTGGCTTGGCTTCTCGGTTCTTACGCTGCATTAGTGTAGTTTGGCCTGGGCTATGCTTGGCCATCATTTGTCCTTCGCGCCTTGCACTATCTAGCAAAGTGGCCCATCTAGTTACAGTAGTAACATTTCACTTTGCTTTTGTCCAGTCCAAACTTTCCACTGGCCACATTACTGGGAAACTTTCTACCCGTCCTCTTGTAGAACTTCTTGGCCCTGTGAGTAAGAAGAACTATCTGTTGGACTATCTCCATATACTCCAAATCATCTGGATGGATAAAGTCCAAGTCTTCAAGAGTAAAATAAAAGTTGCCACAACTTTCATCAGTAGACACAAAGGCTTGTGTAGAGCTTGTCTCTTGGAATAGACTTTCTTGGATGTAGCTCTCCTTTGGTGTCTCAGGGAAGGTGATGAAAGGGACCTTTTGTGATTTTTTAGGGTAGCAGATAAGATGATGTTATGGTTCTCTGCAATCCTTTTCAACCAACTAAAGGGCTGGACTTTGCTGATTGTTGGAAGAGCTGCTTGATGGATTTTGCATGATCATCTCCATCTGCTAGCCACTGAGGATACCATACAGCTCTGTGAGAGTAAGGGTAAAGAGGTTCTCAGTTCTCTTGATGGCCACACAATCGTGAGTCCATTGTCTAGGAAGAGAGAACATGAACTTCCTCCCTATGTTTCTATTCTCAAGTTTTACTCCAACATCCATTAGAGTATCCACAATCTCAACATACCTAAAGTACTATTGAGTCATTGTTTCACTTGTCTTGTATGTGAAGTTCTCAAACAGCTGCTTCATGAGGTCTTTCTTGTTCTCTTTGGCTTCCTCAAACCCCTCATACCTGAGCTTCAATGCATCCTAGAACTGCTTAGCAATCTTGCACTTCTTGAAGCCTTTGTATATGGAGTTAGGAAGAGCAATATGGAGTGCATTCGTGGCTTTCTGATCTATGTCAATCTTCTTCCAGTCTTCTTCAAAGTAGTCAGCTACTTCCTTTGGTATCATCCCATCTCCAGCAGTGGTTGAAGAGGTGCTTGGATGTGAGGTCCTTCAACAACAGATCTCCACATCCTCTTGTCTTGAGACTTGATGAACCCTTCCATACGTTGGCACCAAGTATCAACGTCACTAGGAGTGATCAGTGGAGACATTTTCAAAGTACTGATTTCCATATCATCCGTAGAGATAGTTGCCAATTGAGTTGATAAGTTTGTTGTGAAACTAAGAAGATTAAAGATGGTGAGACATTACAATCAACAGCCTAAAATGCTCTGATACCAATTGAAAGATCGAGTTATGATCAATGAAACAGTTTCACAAGATGGGAGAATTAATTAACACTTAGCAATTCAAATAGGGAATCGGTTGGAGTGAAGCAAAGAACACAAGTAAGAAAAACAAGAACACACGGATATGGTTTTCAAGAATGATGTATATTACACTCAAGTTCTTTTACAAATGTTATTTAGCTTAAATATAAATTACAAGTACTTGAAACACTTTATACTATATCTTACAACAAGCCATACTTTCAAGGCCAGTTGGAAACACTAATCTAGACAATAAGATCCTAATGTATAGTCAAAAGGCAGATTGCTTTTTGACTAGTGACTATGACATGGCATAGCTCACATTCTAATCTATTACAAAAAGGATAAAAATACATAGTTGGAAAGTTACAGAAAAAAGAACCTTAATCTACAATTGACAAAAGCATGGACCTTTTCACCAACTCATGCAAGTTGGTGAGACATCAGAAGTGGCAGCGGAAAGTTGTTCAACTTTTGTCAAAAGGTGATTCAAAGAAAGCGTGTCCTCTTTGTCTTTGGAAGAAATTAGTCTTTGACTTCGAAAGACTTTGTCTTTGAAGATTCGGAAGTCATCATCTTTGGCTTCGGAAAATTTGGTCTTTTGGCTTCGGAAGATTTGGTACTCGGTATAATTCTTTGAGTTATATCAAATCTTCCGAAGTAAGTTCCTTGTACTTGCATGTGCATGCTGAGAGCTTTCTTGGTTACATCAACCTCTAAGTGTAATCCTTACAATTATCTTCAATGCACTTTGACAAGCCCAAGACCAATAAGGCTTAGGTTTCCAAATGTAACTAACCATCTCTTATTACATATGGAACTCTTTGGCCCTACCAGTGTAATAAGTCTAGGAAGGACCCTTATTGTTTGGCGAACACAGATGATATCACAAGATATACTTGGGTCTTCTTCATTAGAACTAAGGATGAGACTCCTGAAATCTTGAAAAGCTTCATTTTGAAAATTGAAAATCAATATGATCACAAGGTTAAGATCATAAGATGTGATCAAGGAATTGAATTCAAAAACCAAATCCTTGATGTATTTTATGATGAAAAGGGTATTACAAGACAAAATAGTGCTCCCAGGACTCCTCAGCAAAATAGTATTACTGAGAGGAGAAACAGGACACTTATTGAAGCTGCAATAACCATGTTATCTGACTCTAAGCTGCCCATCACCTTCTAGGTAGAGGCAGTCAAAACTGCCTGCTATATGCATAATAGAGTTTTAGTTGTCAAGACTCATGGTAAGAATCCTTATGAATTATGGCATAAAAGGAGACCATTTATTGGTTTCCTCATATCATTTGGATATCCTTGCACCATCTTGAATACCAAGGATCAAATAGCCAAATTTGCTGAGAAATTAGATGATGGACATTTTATTGGATACTCTTCCCAAGCCAAGTCTTATAAAGTATACAATCTCAGAACTAGAGTAGTTGAGGAGTAGGCCAATGTGACCTTCAATGAGCACACACCCAGTGTGAAAGGTTCTGGTCCTGATTGGTTGTTTGATCTTGATTTAGTTACGAACTACTTTAACAAATATTGTAAAGATGTTTCAGGATCTACTAGTACCTTATCAGCAGGAGATTTTGATCTAAGATTTGAGGTGAAAAAACCAAGTGTTCAAACTACTTCAGCTTTAGTGGTAACTAGCCTTGTAGTTGGAAATCCTATCAGCACAACCATGACAAAATCTTCAGCTGATACATCTAAGGTGCCTATAAATTCCTGCACAAAACCCAAGTGTTCAAACTACTTCAGCTCCAGTGGTAACTAGCCTTGAAGTTGGAAATCCTGTTAACACAACCATGACAAATTCTTCAACTGATACATCTGAGGTGTCTATAAATTCCAACACAAAGGCATATAACTCAAATGAAGGAATTTCTAATGTAGGAGAAGATGGAGGTGGTGATAGAGATCAAGAATTTCTTGATGCTGATAACCACTCCATAGAAGACAACATCCATGATGTGACACACTCATTAGATCAAGTTTCTCATAATAAGTGTGTTGATATGTTTGATGATACTCAAACACCAAATCTGAATTTCACTAATTTAGATTTATCCAACCAACTTTTTATGATTCCTCAACTGAGAATCCACAATTCACATCCCACCACAAACATCATTGGAGATATTGAGACTGGGTGAGAATAAGAGGACAATCCCATTACAAAAATTTTTGTCTTCATACTTGTTTCTTGTCTCAGAATGAGGCTAAGAAGATTGATGAGGCTTTGAAGGATGCAAGTTGGGTTGAAGCAATGCAGGAGGAGCTGCTTCAATTCAAGAGACAAAAGGTTAGGAATCTATGTCCTCTTCCTCAAGGGAAGACTACCACAGGTACCAAGTGGGTATTTAGGAACAAGAAAGATGATAGAGGACTACACAGATGTTTTTGCTCCTGTAACAAGACTTGAAGCTATTAGGCTATTTCTAGCTTTTGCTGCATCCAAGGATTTCAAGGTCTACTAACTTGATTTCATGTGTGCCTTTTTATAAGGGGTGATTGATGAAGAGGTGTATGTCAGACAACCACCTGGCTTTGCAGACCCAGATCATCTTGATTATGCCTGCAAGCTTAACAAAGCTCTTTATGGGCTGCATCAGGCTCCAAGGAAGTGGTATGAGACACTATCACTGTATCTCTATCAGCATGGGTACAAGATGGGTACTATTGATGAAACACTCCTTATAAAAGGAACAGGAAATGACTTGATGTTGGTTCAAGTTTATGTAGATGACATTGTTTTTGGGTCAAATATCTGAAGCTCTTCAAAGATTTTGAGAAGCTAATAAACAATAGATTTGAAACGAGTGCCACGGGAGAACACAATTTCTTTCTAGGAATTCAAGTGAAGCAGGTTGATAATGGAATCTTCATAAACTAGTCAAAGTATGTGCTAGACATACTTACCAGATTTCATATGACTGAGTGCAAGGTTGCTAAGACACCCATAGCCAGAAACCACTCTCTAGGATAAGATCTTGAGGGGGATTATGCTGATAAATATCAATACAAGGCTATGATTGGGTCTTTTATATACCTCACAACCAGCAGGCCTGATATCATGTTTGCTACATGTATTTGTGCAAGATATCAAGCCAACCCCAAGATGTCATACCTAGTTGCTGTCAAGAGAATTTTCAAATATCTTAAAGGTGCTCCCAAACTAGGCATTTGGTATCCAAAGAATTCTTACTTCAATCTGTATACCTATAGAGATAGTGACTATGGTAGCTGCAATATGACTGCAAAGTCCACATCTGGGGAATGTCAATTTCTTGGTGGACGGATAGTCTCATTGCAATGCAAGAAACAATGATGTGTGTCTGCATCAACTACTGAAGCTGAATACATTGCTAATGCAAGCTGCTGTGCTCAAGTGCTCTAGATTTAGAATCAGATGCTAGACTATGGATTTAACTTCAAGGAGACTCCTATCCATATAGACAATAACAACGCTATCTATATTACAAAGAATACTGTACATCACTAAAAGACAAAGCGTATCAACATCAGGTATCATTTGATTAGAGATAATTTTGAAAAAGGATTAATAAAACTATTCAAAGTTAACATAATAAACAATATGCTGATCAGTTCACAAAACCTTTTGATGAGCAGAGATTTAAATATCTTGTACTAAAACTGATATCTCTTAGAATTTTGAGAATTTTGAATAAATTTTCATCTGGAAGACATCAAGTTGTCTTTGGAAGAAAATTATATCTTCAAAACAAATAACTACTTATGAGAAATAAAACTTAGAAAGAAATTCTAATATATCTTTTGATACTTATATTTATCACCAAGTACTTATATGTATTGAAGACTATTTTCTTCCCAAAGCAATTAAGTCTCAGAAGTTTTGTTCTCTCTTTGAATAAAATTCATGATATTTGATATCTTCTGAAGCAAAATTTATCTAGGAAGTAAAAATATTGTAAGTAATTTTCTTACGAAGCAAATTTTTGAAAAGCTAAGGAATATATTCCGAAGCCAAATTGGCTTCGGAAGTTTTCTCAAAACTTCCGAAGCCAAATTTGCTTCGGAAGTTTTCTCAAAACTTCCGAACACAAATTACTTTCGGAAGATTTTAGACTTCCAAGAAAACTATATTTCTGGGTACTTTTTCAGAGGTAGGACTGACATCTAGATTTTAAAGTTTATCCATTTGCATTAACTTTGTCTCAAATCCATACCATATATATATATTCGTACAATTGTTCCCCCTCTTTCACTTTCTCCTTCATCTGCAAAGATTTAAACGCTAAATTCACCCACAAACCGACTTTGTTCTTACCTTTCTTCACTTCAAAGCTCTTCAAAATAGCCAACCCTGATCTCCGAAACCAATCTGATTTCTCCATGCAGATACACAGGCAACACAATCAAGTTGCTCTGTTATCATTTGAGAAAGATCCTAGTTTCATAGATGTTTGCCGTTTCTTAGATCTTTCCAACTACCTTATAGCCCTCATAATAGACACTTTATTTTATGAAGATCAACTTTTAAAGTTCTTGAGGACGTGCAAAGAAGTCATCTTGGATGGTGGGAAGACACTGTTTGCCACAGTGCAGGGGATGACAATTTTCATCACTCTAGCCACCATCAACACTTATCTAATGTGGAGGATGAAGAAGGCAACTTTTCCTTCCCTAAATCTGCTATGAACAACTCACTCCGGCAGATGAGCTATGAAGGGGACTACTCCGTAAGAACCTTCAAAAAGGGTAAAGTCTCATCCAAATGGAAGTACCTCATCTATATGGTCATCTATTCTTTGTCTAACAAACATGGAGGTTGGGACTAAATAGTTGAAGACCTTTCCTACATAGTCCATGGAATGATACAAGGGGTCAAGTTCAGGTACTCCCAATTCGTTTATACAAATTTACTTGCAAACTTAGACTCCTTATAATATTATATGTTCCTTAGATTTGTTCAATACATTCTTAAGTATGAACTGAGCTCACAATTAAGGGGAACATGTAATATTCTTAAATTGGGACAGATGAAGCCTGACATCATTAAAATAACAAGAAAGCCCACTGTTGGCTTCTCCGGGGTAGAAACAGCCCTGGACCCAAAAATGTTAGAGCTCATTGCTCAAGGTGACAACTTGGCAACACAAGCCAATATTAAACCCACACCTTCTACATCTACACCACTCACACAACCACAAATCACCATCACCTACCAAAGAAAATCCAAATGAACCCCTGCTTAGTCTACTCAGGTTGAGCAGGCCCCCAAATCACCAACCATGTAGGAAGAAGTGGTCACTAGAGCTCTCACTTCTCTTGAGGAGCAGACCACTCCCATTATTTATATAATTAGTGCTGAGGTTCCTCATACTCAGCTTGATGAGCTTATTACCCTAGCCTTAAGCCTTCACTCAGAGTCTCAAAACTCTAGTGTTTGCTATTATGCCCATGATATGTCGGGAATAGGATTTACAACACCAATTTATTGAAAGGATGAAGCTACAAGAGAAACAGGACAAATGAGAATTGAAAAGGTTAAGAGACAGGGACATTGAGTTGGAAGAAGAGAACATCCAACTATCTTATCAACCTCTTGAGCAATAGGTGATGCATGCCCAGCACAAAAAATATTTTGAAAACGCATGTTAAAGAAGTAACTGTGTCTTAAAGGAGTGGGCTGATAGTGTTAGTGTCTGGGCACTTGGTGAAGAAGTTGAGAAGTTGAAGGGTGTCTTATCCGAGATAGAAGATCTTCATGCCAAACAATTATCTGAGAAGAATAGGCTAACCGAAGAACATGATGTGCTCCTTTCCATTCAAATAAACCTTGATGAAATTACTTCATGTTTCTAATCGTGCTACCTGTGTCTTATCTTTTCTTTGGTTGCAAGCATCATTAGAGGATGAGAGGACATAGCTATCGGCGTCTGTCTAGTCTTTGAGAACCTAAGTTACCGAGTTAGGAGACAATTGTTGGTGATTGCTATTAGAAGGGATTATGCGAACTATAGAAGCCATCCATAATAGTGATGATTTTAGGGATGTGGGGGCTAAAATGTTTGCTTGTGCTAAAGTCATGGGCTGCTAGGAAGGTCTAGTAGTGGGTTCTAAAGCTCATCGAGATTGGAAGATCATCAAGTCATTAGAATGATATGATCCTAATGCGTCCCATAAATTTAAAGAAGCGTGTGTTGTGTTTGACAATCTAAGGCTTCTTGTATTGGATGTAGTGATAGCTTGTGCTACTAATAAGGATGCCAAAGCCTTCAAAGACTTTTTGGTTCCATTAAAGACTAAAGAGGAAGCTGGTGGCGAGCCCTCTAATCCAACCTCTTCATCCTAGTCAATGACCTGCTTTTGCTCCTTTTATTTGTAAATGTCTCTTTCTTTTATGTACGTATTTTCCGTTTGATTATTATCAAAAATATTGTTTTGCATGATGTTATGGTTAGTTTATTTTGACTAATAGTCACACCTTTTTGGATAATTTGCTATATGAGAAAAATGTACCCATTCGACTAACCTATTATAGCTATAGAAGTACACCCGTCTGGGTGACTTATTGCAATTTAAAGAACTGCACCCGTTTGGGTGACTCATTATAATTTTAAGAAGTACACCCGCCCGAGTGACTTATTGTGATTATAGAAGTACACCTATCTTGGTGACTCATTGTAATTAGAAAAGTATAAATGTTCGCATGACTCGTCACATTTTAGAGGAGTGCACCCGTCCAGGATAATCGTAATTTAGAAGAGTACATCAATCAAAATGAATCTTTACATTTAAAGAAGTACTCCCATCTGGAAGATTCATTTTATTTTAAAAAAGTGCATCCGTTCGGGTGACTATTTTAATTTTAAAGGAGTGCACCCGTCTAGGTCGTTCATTAATTCTTTAAAGGAGTGCACTCGTTTGAGTTACTTATTACATTTTATAGGAGTGCACCTATCCGGGCGACTCATTACATTTTGAAAGGAACGAAAATGGAATGCATATATTTTGGAAAGGAAAAACACACTGCACTCATTCATTAAACAAAGAAAGCTATAAATAGCCTTACACCTACGTGGGATCATGGAGTCCACACATTACTAAACCATCTAAGAATTGGTTCACCATTCTTCCACGTTACCAAATACAAACAAGGATTTCGGTCAAATGAATACCAAGTCTAACTACTAAATTAACCAATTTAGAATCCTAAATAACAAAAAAAGCAACCAGAAACCAACCCGTCAAGATTAAATCCAACATTCACCCCCTTAATCTTGATAAGTTCTTTCATCAAAGAAATGTCGGTTCTTCCTCTATGGTCAAATTTACTTCGTTGTCTTTATCCTTCCATTTTGTACACTCGTAGCTAAAGTTCCTAAATGTTCCACAATCATAGCAATGAATCCCACTCTTATCACCTCAACCCGTTCCTCTACCTCAGGGTCTTCCACCTCGATCATTCGTTCTTCCACATCCTCTTCCTCGGCCACTACTTTCAACTTTTGCCATCAAAAGTTGCCCTTGTTCTCCTTCATTTTCACCATGTCTTTTAAGTCTCTCTTCATAAGCTTTAAGTCTTCTAACCGCTTCATCAAAGAGCATCGTATCCAACTCAAAACATTGTTCGATCGAAGCTACAATTTGAAAATATGGCTTTGGCATTGCATCAAGTATCCTTCTCACCACTTCTTCTTCTTCAACTTCATCCCCGAGACTCCTTAACTTTGAAGCCAATCCGCTCAACTTAGTAGCACAATCATCAACGGGCTCTCCTTCCTTCATCCATAAACTTTCAAGCTCCCTTTTCTGCATTGAAATTTGAGCCGTCCTCACCCGATCCACACCTAAGTATTGTACATTTAAGCCATCCCATACTTTCTTCGGGTCCTTGTGACTCGACATTTGCAACACCATCTCTTCGGGTATGGCTTGAAATAGGAAAGCAAGTGCCTATTTTGATTTCTTTGAGTTCGGTTCTTCACCTAGTGCCCTTGGTTCGATCGTCTCCAAAAGACCATATGCATCCAAGATAGACATAACCTTGATAGCCCATATCGGATAGTTGGTTGTTGTCAAAGTCGGAACTTGGTAAGACATCGAACCTGCTTCTTTTGCTTGTATCGCCATTCTTCACTTCTTTTTCGGTTTTTCTTTCTTCTTGAGATACTTTATGATTCTTTGGTCTATTGATTCAACGATCTCCTTCGGTCTTCTTTAGTCTATCTTTCTTCCTTAGGTGAACCTTCGGTCTTCAGTCACCTATGTCGGTCTAGCTGCCGGTCTTTTGCAACTTGTCGGTCTTTTCGGTCTCGGTCTTCTTCTCGCCGGTTCGGATTCGGTTTTGGTCTATATTGGTATTCTTTCTTTTCCACCGGAAAATACTTTTCGGCAACGGTCATGGTCTTCGGTCTTCTTTTTCTCCCGTCGGATTCCGACAGCAGTCTTATTTTCACCGGCTCTTCTTCTCCGGCGACTACGGTCTATCTCGGTCTTTAATCTTCCGTTGTGACTCTCATGGAATCGCTGCTTCCTTTCCTTCTAGTCGAGCGTTGTGGCTCCGATACCAAATGATGAAATCAGGTCTACTCTTCTTTGATTGTAAATCTGACTTTTGTTATGGGTTTTGTGATTTAGTGAGTAACAGAGAATGAAAATGGAATGAATATATTTTGGAAAGGAAAAACACACTACACTCATTCATTAAACAAACAAAGCTATAAATTGCCTTACACCTACGTGGGATCATGGAGTCCACACATTACTAAACCATCTAAGAATTGGTTCACCACTCTTCCATGTTACCAAGTACAAACAAGGGTTTCGGCCAAATGAATACCAAGTCTAACTACTCAATTAACCAAATTAAAATCCTAAATAACAAAAAAAAAACAACCCGTAAACCGACCCGTCAAGATTAAACCCAACATTCACCCCCTTAATCTTAACAAGTTCTTTCATCAAAGCAATGTCGGTTCTTCCTCCAGGATCAAATTTACTTCGTTGTCTGTATCCTTCCATTTTGTGCACTCGTAGATAAAGTGCCCAAATGTTCCACAATCATAGCAATGAATCCCACTCTTGTCACCTCGACCCATTCCTCTACCTCGGCCTCTTCCAACTCGATCATTCGTTCTTCCACGTCCTCTTCCTCGACCACTACTTTCAACTTTTTCCATCAAAAGTTGCGCTTGTTCTCCTTCATTTTCACCATGTCTTTTAAGTCTCTCTTCATAAGCTTTAAGTCTTCTAACCGCTTCATCAAAGAGCATCATATCCAACTCAAAACGTTGTTCGATCAAAGCTACAATTTGAAAAAATGGCTTTGGCATTGCATCAAGTATCCTTCTCACCACTTCTTCTTCTTCAACTTCATACCCGAGACTCCTTAACTTTGAAGCCAATCCGCTCAACTTAGTAGCACAATCATCAACGGGCTCTCCTTCCTTCATCCGCAAACTTTCAAGCTCCCTTTTCAGCGTTGAAATTTGAGTCGTCCTCACCCGATCCACACCCAAGTATCGTACTTTCAACCCATCCCACACTTTCTTCGGGTCCCTGTGACTCGACATTTGCAACACCATCTCTTCGAATATGGCTTGAAATAGGAAAGCAAGCCCCTTTTTTGATTTCTTTGAGTCCTGTTCTTCACCTAGTGCCTTTGGTTAGATCGTCTCCAAAAGACCATGTGCATCCAAGGTGGACTTAACCTTGACAGCCCATATCAGATAGTTGGTTGCTGCAAAGTCGGAACTTGGTAAGACATCAAACCTGCTTCTTTTGGTTGTACTATCGCCATTCTTCACTTCTTTTTTGGTTTTTCTTTCTTCTTGATATACTTTATGAATCTTCGGTCTATTGATTCAACGATCTCCTTCGGTCTTCTTTCGTGTATCTTTCTTCCTTAGGTGAACCTTTGGTCTTCAGTCACCTATGTCGGTCTAGCTGCCGGTCTTTTGCAACTTGTCGGTCTTTTCGGTCTCGGTCTTCTTCTCACCGGTTCGGATTCGGTTTTGGTCTATATCGGTATTCTTTCTTTCCCACCGGAACATACTTTCCGGCAACGGTCATGGTCTTCGGTCTTCTTTTTCTCCCGTCGGATTCTGACAGCAGTCTTATTTTCACCGGCTCTTCTTCTCCGGCGAATACGGTCTATCTCGGTCTTCAATCTTCCATTGTGATTCTCATGGAATCGCTGCTTCCTTTCCTTCTAGTCGAGCGTTGTGGCTCTGATACCAAATGATGAAATCAGGTCTACTCTTCTTTGATTGTAAATCTCACTTTTGTTTTGGGTCTTGTGAGTTAGTGAGTAACAGAGAATGAAAATGGAATGCATATATTTTGGATAGGAAAAACACACTGCACTCATTCATTAAACAAAGAAAGCTATAAATAGCCTTACACCTATGTGGGATCATGGAGTCCACACATTACTAAACCATCTAAGAATTGGTTCACCACTCTTCCACGTTAACAAGTACAAACAAGGATTTCGGTCAAATGAATACCAAGTATAACTACTAAATTAACCAATTTAAAATCCTAAATAACAAAAAAAGCGACCCATAAACCGACCCGTCAAGATTAAACCCGACATTCACCTCCTTAATCTTGACAAGTTCTTTCATCAAAGCAATGTCGGTTCTTCCTCTAGGATTAAATTTACTTCGTTGTCTTTATCCTTCCATTTTGTGCACTCGTAGCTAAAGTGCCCAAATGTTCCACAATCATATCAATGAATCCCACTCTTGTCACCTCGACCCATTCCTCTGCCTTGGCCTCTTCCACCTCTATCATTCGTTCTTCCACGTCCTCTTCCTCGACCACTACTTTCAACTTTTGCCATCAACAGTTGCCCTTGTTCTCCTTTATTTTCACCATGTCTTTTAAGCCTCTCTTCATAAGCTTTAAGTCTTCTAACCACTTCATCAAAGAGCATCGTATCCAACTCAAAACATTGTTCGATCCAAGCTACAATTTGAAAATATGGCTTTGGCATTGCATCAAGTATCCTTCTCACCACTTCTTCTTCTTCAACTTCATACCCGAGACTCCTTAACTTTGAAGCCAATCCACTCAACTTAGTAGCACAATCATCAACAGGCTCTCCTTCATTCATCTGCAAACTTTCAAGCTCCCTTTTCAGCGTTGAAATTCGAGCCATCCTCACGCAATCCACACCCAAGTATCGTACTTTTAAGCCATCCCACACTTTCTTCGGGTCCCTGTGACTCGACATTTGCAACACCATCTCTTCAGGTATGGCTTGAAATAGGAAAGCAAGCACCTTTTTGGATTTCTTTGAGTCCGATTCTTCACCTAGTGCCCTTGGTTCGATCGTCTCCAAAAGACCATGTGCATCCAAGATGGACTTAACCTTGACAACCCATATCGGATAGTTGGTTGCTGTCAAAGTCAGATTTGGTAAGACATCGAACCTGCTTCTTTTGCTTGTATTATCGCCATTCTTCACTTCTTTTTTGGTATTTCTATCTTCTTGAGATACTTTATAAATCTTTGGTCTATTGATTCAACGATCTCCTTCGGTCTTCTTCGGTCTATCTTTCTTCCTTAGGTGAACCTTCGGTCTTCAGTCACCTATGTCGATCTAGCTGCCGGTCTTTTGCAACTTGTCGGTCTTTTCGGTCTCGGTCTTCTTCTAGCCGGTTCAGATTCGGTTTCGGTCTATATCAGTATTCTTTCTTTCCCACCAGAACATACTTTCCGGCAACGATCACGGTCTTCGCTCTTCTTTTTCTCCCGTCGGATTCCAACAACAGTCTTCTTTTCACTGGCTCTTCTTCTCTAGCGACTACGGTCTATCTCGGTCTTCAATATTCTGTTGTGATTCTCATGGAATCGCTGCTTCCTTTCCTTCTAGTCGAGCGTTATGGCTCGGATACCAAATGATGAAATCAGGTCTACTCTTCTTTGATTGTAAATCTAACTTTTGTTATGGGTTTTGTGATTTAGTGAGTAACAGAGAATGAAAATGGAATGCATATATTTTGGAAAGGAAAAACACACTGCACTCATTCATTAAACAAAGAAAGCTATAAATAGCCTTACACCTACGTGGGATCATGGAGTCCACACATTACTAGACCATCTAAGAATTGGTTCACCACTCTTCCACGTTACCAAGTACAAACAAGGATTTCAGTAAAATGAATACCAAGTCTAACTACTAAATTAACCAAATTAAAATCCTAAATAACAAAAAAAGCAATCCGTAAACCGACCCGTCAAGATTAAACCCAACATTCACCCCCTTAATCTTGACAACTTCTTTCATCAAAGCAATGTCGGTTCTTCCTCTAGGATCAAATTTACTTCGTTGTCTTTATCCTTTCATTTTGTTCACTCGTAGCTAAAGTGCCCAATGTTCCACAATCATAGCAATGAATCCCACTCTTGTCACCTTGACCCGTTCCTCTACCTCGGCCTCTTCAACCTCGATCATTCGTTCTTCCACGTCCTCTTCCTCGACCACTACTTTCAACTTTTGCCATCAAAAGTTGCCCTTGTTCTCCTTCATTTTCACCATGTCTTTTATGTCTCTCTTCATAAGATTTAACTCTTCTAACCGCTTCATCAAAAAGCATCGTATCCAACTCAAAACATTGTTGGATCGAAGCTACAATTTGAAGATATGGCTTTGGCATTGCATCAAGTATCCTTCTCACCACTTCTTCTTCTTCAACTTCATACCCAAGACTCCTTAAATTTGAAGCCAATCCACTCAACTTAGTAACACAATCATCAACGGGCTCTCCTTCCTTCATCCGCAAACTTTCAAGCTCCCTTTCAGGCGTTGAAATTCGAGCTGTCCTCACCCGATCTACACCCAAGTATCTTACTTTTAAGCCATCCCACACTTTCTTCGGGTCCCTATGACTCGACATTTGCAACACCATCTCTTCGAGTATGGCTTGAAATAGGAAAGCAAGCACCTGTTTTGATTTCTTTGAGTCCGGTTCTTCACCTAGTGCCCTTGGTTCGATCGGCTCCAAAAGACCATGTGCATCCAAGATGGACTTAACCTTGACAGCCCATATCAGATAGTTGGTTGCTGTCAAAGTCGGAACTTGGTAAGACATCGATCCTGCTTCTTTTGCTTGTACTATCGCCATTCTTCACTTCTTTTTTGATTTTTCTTTCTTCTTGAGATACTTTATGATTCTTCGATCTATTGATTCAACGATCTCCTTCGGTCTTCTTTGGTCTATCTTTCTTCCTTAGGTGAACCTTCGGTCTTCAGTCACCTATGTCGGTCTAGCTACCGGTCTTTTGCAACTTGTCGGTCTTTTCGGTCTCGGTCTTTTCGGTCTCGGTCTTCTTTTTGCCGGTTCGGATTCGGTTTCGGTCTATGTCGGTATTCTTTCTTTCCCACCGGAACATACTTTCGGGCAACGGTCACGGTCTTCGGTCTTCTTTTTCTTCCGTTGGATTCCGACAGCAGTCTTCTTTTCACCGGCTCTTCTTCTCCAGCGACTACGGTCTATCTCGGTCTACAATCTTCCGTTGTGATTCTCATGGAATTGTTGCTTCCTTTCCTTCTAGTCGAGCGTTGTGGCTCTGATACCAAATGATGAAATCAGGTCTACTCTTCTTTGATTGTAAATCTAACTTTTGTTATGGGTTTTGCGATTTAGTGAGTAACAGAGAATGAAAATGGAATGCATATATTTTGGAAAGGAAAAACACACTGCACTCATTCATTAAACAAAGAAAGCTATAAATAGCCTTACACCTACGTGGAATCATGGAGTCCACACATTACTAAACCATCTAAGAATTGGTTCACCACTCTTCCACATTTCCAAGTACAAACAAGGATTTCGGCCAAATGAATACCAAGTCTAACTACTAAACTAACCAAATTAAAATACTAAATAACAAAAAGCAACCCGTAAACCGACCCGTCAAGATTAAACCCAACTTAGTTTGTATCTTTCAAGCCTTACTCTTTTTTTCTGATAAAACCCTTGTTGTTAGGTAGGCACATATTTGTGTTATCCAAGATTCCAAAGGCTACTGGATCATATTGACATCTATTACTGAAAGTTTGTCTTGTATTTCCGCCTAAATTTCTTTGGCTAAGTAACTAAATGCTACTAGGGATAACTAACTCAGTGCATCTGCTTTCTTGTTTCTACTCCGGGGAACATGTTTATCTAGCAAAGATTAAACACCCACATTCGATCTTTCACCTTGCCCAAATAGTATGTCATTATTATACCTTTAGCATCATAGGAGACTGCAACTGGTTGGCAATAAGAAGGGAATCTACATGAACGTGTAACCTTTTTACATTCATTTTGAGAAAAAGGTCGAGGCCCTCAAGCAAAGCGTCATACTCCGCCTCATTATTGGTACTTTTAAATGCCATCCATTATGCATATGTCAGCTCTTTTCCATCTAGGATTCTTTAGATCAAACCTGCCCTGATCCTTCTTCGTTGGAGGCTCCGTGTATATAGTATCCATCCATCCTAATCCTCCTTTTTGCTATCTGAACGGGACATTTCCATCTTTGCTTCCACCTTTTTCCTTTCCACGATTTTCTCCAAAAGTCTACTATTACTTAGCCTTTCATGGCTGGCCTTGGCTTAAACCGTATATAAAAGCCGCCTAGTTCAATTGCTTATTTGGCCAGATATCCCGATAACTCTGGTTTTCATAACACCTGCTGGATAGGATAGTTGGATAGTACTTCAATATGGTGATCATGGAAGTATCTGCGGAGCCTCCTAGAGGCGTGAATCAGCGAGAATGCCAACTTTTCCATCATCATGTACTGGGATTTAGCATCAGAAAGTGTTTTCCTAATATAATAAATATGCGCTTGTATCACTTCCTTCCTACTAACAATACGACGCTTATTGTTGCTTTTGCCACTGCCAAATAAAATAGCAATGTCTTTCTCGAGGTTGGGACAGTAAGGGTTGGGAAATGTACTAAATATGACTTCATATGTTTGAATGCTGCCTCTACCTCCGCTATCCATTTAAACTGATTCTTGCCTAAATAATTTTTCAGCATTGCGATACATGCCAGTGCTCATTTTGCGTGCTTTAATAAGAAGCAGTTGATATCCACCAATCATCCGTTTAATTTTTGTATAGCTTTCAAGCTTGAGGAAGATGGCATTTGGGATATTGCTTGCACCTCTTCTAGGTTATTCTGAAATACTTCGTTGGTGACCATTACCCCTAGGAACTTTCTCTCTTCCGTTTCGAACGAGCAATTATCTAGATTTAGTGTCATATTGATTCCCCTTAATGTTTTGAATGTCTCTTCAACATCTTCTGACATATATGCCTCCTCCTTGCTTTTATAAACTAATCATCAACATAGACTTCCATACTTCTTCCAATTTTGTTTATAAAGGTCTTATCCTTGAGTTTCTAGTATGTAGCTCATACATTCTTTATCCAAAATGGCATTCTGGCATAGCAAAAGACCCTAGTATCCATGTGGAATGTAGTCTTATCCTCATCTTCTCAACATATCTAAATTTGATGGTAACCCTTGTATGTATCTTAAAAAACTTGAATTGGAAAGGGGCTAACAAATCAAACTTCGTATCAATGTCAGGCAATGGGTACGGGTCTTTGGGGCATGCATCATTCAACTTTTTGGTAATCCACACCCATCCGCCATGTTCCATTTGCCTTCTTGACCATGACCAGATTAGAAATTCAAGTATAGTATTTAACCCTATTAAAATACCTTCTTTTACTAATTCCTCCACTTGTTGGACAACTGCTTTACTTCTCTCCACACCCATGCTTATTTTCTTTTACCGAACCAGCTCTATTGCCTGGTATGTGTTCAATTAATATTCTGTGACATGTCATGATACGCTGCTCATGTTTGAATGTTTCCATGCAAATACATCTTTGTTATCTTTTAATAATTGCTTTAGTCATTCCTTAATATATGTGGATAAGTTACGTCCAATGGTTACCCGCTGATTCAGAAATAATGGATTTAGTACCCATTTTTCCGGGGTAACCAGTAGGGGTAATGTTTTTTCAATGCACTTGATCTCAGTACACTATCTATCAATTTGGACTGTTGCAGGACCGTGCGATGTGCGGAATATGAACAAACGTTGGCAAGGTGACAACACCATCCTAAATGCCTCGATTGTCGGTCATCCTAAAATGATGTTATGTTATGATGCAGCTGCCACTAGTAAGAAATATAGATTGTCCAATCTTAGTTTCGGATCGTCACACAGTTCTATAGAAAAAGAGATTTGCCCCTTGGGCCTAACAATCTCTCTCATGAATCCCACTAGTGAGGCATCTATCGACTTCATACTTTTTTTATCCTCCATGTCCAATTTCCTTAACCAATGCTCGTACATGATGATCGCAACACTTTTGTCATGAACAAATGCCTTATGGACATTGTAATCCCCTATTTTAGCAGTGGCTATCATCAGACCGCGTGTCTGAGCTTTAATGAACAGTGGTAATACCATACGGGTTTCCATCCATGCTTCCAAAACATTTCCCTGCCCTTTTTTTGGTTGCACCCGGAGCGGCAATCATGTTTACTTCTTGCACTTACTTCTACTTCTTGTCATTGTTCTTAGCCACAGCTGGTGGCCCTCCTTTGATGTCTTTTACCAAATGAGCCTATTGATTTGACTTGACTTCATACTCAATTTGCCTCTTTAACTGGCAGCAATTGTCTACCATGTGGCCTTTGTCATGATGATAATCATAATATTTGGCCATGTCTCGCCTTGTCGTCGTGTCCATCATGGGTTGTGCTTGAGGTAATTGTAACCTTTCCATGTTCAAAATCTCACTTGGGGTTTTTGTCAATGCGATGTTGGAATTTTCCCACCGGTCCTATCCCTAACAAGTGACGTACTGGGCTTCTTGGTACTTGTTGAGTAACCTGTTTTTCTCTTTTATAATCTAGCCACAAGGTAAAACTCGACCTGTGATTCGAAAACCGTGGCCGGCTCCACTTATCCCGGTCTTAATTGTATGATGCTTCAAATGATCTGTTATGATCTTGTTTTATGGACTTCCTATCCAAGACCCGATTGATTGATAAAGACTTTTCGCTTGGACTAGGACTTTTGCCATCTCTAGGCCAAAGTGAATTGTGCCCTTGATGTAACGAGTGATTCGTTTAATGAACTTAAAGTGAGGTTCTTGTCAAGCATGCATAAAGAGACAAATTTGTTGCATAGCATATATAAAGTCCAATCTTGTAATGGTGAGGTATTGAAGAGCTCCGACAAGCTGTCGATAAAGGGTAACCATCAGGAAAAAGTGTACAAGTCATAGCACTCAGTTTAGAAGATGTATCGACTGATGTTGAACACGGTTTGAAATCACACATGTGAGCTCATGCCAAGATGTCAACAACATATGTAGCTTGCGAGAGAAACAAGCCGGCACCTTGTTTAGTAATAGTGATCCCGAGAAAGTGATGAAGATAGCAAACTCACTAGATAGGGACTCAATAATATGTAAAAGGAATTTCGGATCCAATAGGACAATGTAACTAGGATTTTGTGATTTTACCTTGTTCGCCTGTGAGGTGATCCGTTGCACCCATATCCATGACCCATTGATCATTCGGGCTTGGGAAACTTACTACCTACTTAGCTTCACCAATTTGAGTGGGCTCTAATGGATCATAACCAGCAATTTTGGCTTGTCCAGACTGTCCAGGTGTGGCATAAGAAGAGGAGACAAAATGATTATTGTTGGACTTATTCTGTGATGGGCCAAACCATGTTAGGGTCAACTCGGTTGAGTTGGAATTGGACAGGGTAGGGCATCTAGTGTCATGCCCCGAAAATCGTAGCGGAATGTCACGTGACGTGGTAGATAAGGGAAGTTGGAATTATTACAACGGTCATAGTCAAACTTTAATAATTAACAAGTTGACTACGAATAAATAGGCTTTTTCATATCGTAGTTTAAAACTGTGTGGTATTCAAACTTAGTTACAACAAGCTTGTTTAGTTATAGAAAAGACAAGTTTCATTATTAGTTCTTAAACAGTAGTCAACCAACACGGTTGACCTCCCAAACACATTTCCATTATTTCCCAATAGAGCGTACCTACAACCCTGAAAAGCATGAAAAACAACTAGTCAACATAAAGTTGGTGAGCATTCGGGTTTTTAAACTTACAAACATTTGGTTTTCAGAAACGATATGATGTACATGACATATAATATACTCATCATAGACTAGCTAGGTACTATGATTAACTTATGTCATAAGTCCATAATCAAGCCAAGAAACACGTCGTTGCCCCACAATAGTCCAAACATATAAACTCCCTTGCTACAACCTAACCAGTGCGACTGGTTGCGAGAGCTGACCCTTCTAACCTGATAGATCTACCAATATAGTATGTGGCCTCCCCGAGTTGAATAATTATGAGGGGATTAAGGGTCTCAATAGTATACACCTATACCATTGACCCAACTTATACCTTTATAACATATATTTATCCCGTTTTACCCATCATAATATAAAATCATGCTCTTCCCCCAAAACAATTTAAATAAAACAAAACTTAAAAGGCATCTTGCATCGATCTATCAAGGTCCTAAACGTGAAAGATTTAATTAATAATCGAAAAGCATGTTTATGAGAATGTTGTTCACCCACCTTATTTATTTTTATTGGTAAAAATGTATTTTTTTATAAATTATTATGTAAAGTTTTAAAGAAACTCATTGATATTTTGTAAAATTTTATTATTTACTATATATCTTTCTTAAAGGAAATGAAACTTAATATATTTATCTTATCAACTAATATTAACCTTCAACATGTAACACTTAACTAACTAGGTATCTAACAATATCACTAGTCCATTCTTAATTCTATGTTTATTTCTTATGAAAACTATTATATTTCTTAACCTAATGATTTATTTCATGAAGTCCTAATCGAATATTTATCGGTTATAGTGATTTACTCAATACTTCCACCAACTTTTTATAATAATTATTTTTTGTATTATTATTCCAAAAACTCTTATTTTTCCTTTATAGAATAAGTTAAAGTTGTCAAAATTATTTGATTAAAAGAATGTACATTCTTTTAATAGAGTCGACATCATTTTTACAGAAAATATTTTGAAATATATCGACTAGTTTTTAAAACCCGTCAACTTGAGTTGTTGTTTAAATATATATATTTATTTTATTAGTCATAAATTTGCCTGGATAATATATTATTTTTCAGTTTTATGCAAATTTATTTTATAAAATTCTTGGAGTCTCGAACGTTGTTTTAGTCAAGTTCACATGTCACGACATTCCGTTTGTCTTATGCATGGTCTTAATCATGGTTTCTGGTCTTCCACTTATTTTGTCAATCTAATCTTCTAGTTTAAGTGAAGTCTTTCTTACGTGTTTTAGTATCGGTTTTGTATCAACACTTTTTATTCTTTAATCCTATTTTGTCCTTCGTAGTTTGTAATCAATATTACATTCTTCAATTTCTTAACTTACTCGTCTTCCTACATGATGTTAGACCCTGAAAGGATCATACTTGCCAACTTAAGTGGTGGTTGGAGGTTGTTCTGGTTGGAAAACATCATTAACAGACGACAACAGAAGATTACAGAAGACATTATTTACAGAAGACCAAGAATACAGAAAAAGACTAAGTATAGACTACCCGCATTTGTTAATGCGGATTACTTGTGAACAAATGCTGACAATTGTTTGTTCACCCGCATTAACAAATGCGGATGAAGACAGAAGAAATGCTGAAGACTTGTTCACCAGCATTAGTTATACGGATGAACAAATGAAGAAATGCTGACAAGAAGTGTTCACCCGCATTAGGTTATGCGGATGAACAAAAGGAAATGCGGCCAAGAGTTGTTCATCCGCATAAACTAATGCGGGTGAGCAAACACTTGCTGATCACCAAATGCTGCTGACAAGACAAATGCTGACGAAGACTTGTTCATCCGCATGAACTAATGCGGATGAACAACTTACAAATGCTTATGTTTATATTGTACTTAGACTAGATTCTTATGTATAGTTATCAGGGGTAGTTTAGTCTTTTGTATAGTGTATGTGTATGCCTATAAATAGGGCTGCATACCCTAACTTAGTAAGTTTCTATCTTCAATAGTTATAACTTCAATATTTTACATCTTTGACTTCTGTGTTCTTGTGCTACATTTACTCAAACATTTACTTCAGTTCATCTGTTATGTAATATAGTAATTTCACGACTATATTACTGACTTAGTCTGCATATTCGATCCTAGGTTGAGTCACATCAACCGAGAATATCATTCTCAAACACAGTCAATTGGTATCAAAGCCTCGGCTCTTGAATTCATCACAGAATCTTCTCAGATTTTGTGTGAAAATCGATTGAACTACAGACTGAGTTGTTTATCAGCAATATCTATACTTCTGATAAACATACACACTGAAATCAAACACAAAGAAGTGATACCATATAGATCTGTTGTTGACGAAACCTTCACACTCACAAACAACAAAAACATAGAACTCCTTCCGGCTAACAGATCTGAACGTAACAGATTTGGTAAAGACTGTGAATAGAAAATTCAAAGAACAACTCACTGCTCAAACTTAAAATCAACTTAAAACCTTACTCAACCAAGTTAAAGTCAGTTTACCTAACATGGACTCTCACAATCTTTCTGAAATTGGGCATGCTTCTAAACCTCCTCTTCTTAAACACAAATTTGAGTTTAAGTAGTGGAGAATTCATTTTAGAAACTACATTACAGGTGTAGATCCTGACTACTGGATATCTATTTGCAAAGGTCCCTACATTCCACTGTCTTTAAATGCTGATCAAGCTGCTCAGTACAAAACTACAAGAATTCCCATTGAGGTCCCAATTTAACTCTTGATGATGAAGAATATAAGAAAATCAAGATTGATCTTAGAGCTTATTCCATCCTTAGACAAGCACTGCAAATGGATGTTCTGAAAAGATTAGAAAAATATGGAATAGCTAAAGGGGTGTGGGATATTCTACAGATCATGTGTGAAGGAAGTAGTGAAGTGACTGAAATTAACAAATATAAACTGATAAACCAATATGAAACTTTTCATCACACCAAAGGAGAGTCAATTTCAAGACAACTTCATAGATTTGTTCAACTTCTAAATGATCTTGAAATCATGGGGGTCACTTACAAAGAAAAAGAATTGAACAAGAAAATGCTGCACAGTTTACCTGAAAGATGGAAACAAAAAGTCACTATGTTAAAGAATACCCTTGATTTGGAGAGTACAAGCTTAGATATCATGATTGCCAAAATTGAGGCTTTGGAGTTGGATGAAAGGAGTAGAAATCTCAGTGGATCACAAGTCATTAAGGCTTATAAATTTCCATCAGAAACTCATTCTGTTGAGAATGCATTTGTGATTGAAGAAGATGACTTTCTTTCAACTGGTGACCTTTCAAAGACAACTGGATTATGTGCTGCTCAACAACATAAACCCTCATCTTCTGCTCAACCCACTGCAACACCCTGTAGTATGCCCAATGAGCAAAGATCTGAAGAACAAAAGGCTACTTACAATGCCTTTGTTGCTAGCTTTGAAGCCTATCTTGGGGGAAGACTCACATCAGCACACTTGATTTAAGAGGATCTGGAAGAGATGGATCCTGATGATGTTGAAGAAATGGATTTACAATGGCAGATGGCCATGATTGCCATGAGAGCGAAGAAGTTCTTTCGTAAAGGGAAGAAACTGAGTCTCAGTAAGAATACCAAGCTGGGGTATGACAAATCCAAGGTTAAGTGCTTTAACTATGGAATGACTGGTCATTTCTCTCAGGAATGTAATTCTCCCAAGAGAAGCAACCCAAACTCTCAAAGACCCACACATGGCCAGTATTCATCTCAACATAATACCAACTTTCAATCAAGCAACTCTAATCTGCACCAGCAGCAGAATCAGCAACAGCCAATCCAGCAAAGACAACCTCTGCCGACTCATCAATCTCAAGGAAGTAATCAACAAACTTTAAATGCCTTGTCATCAGACAAGATGGAGTTTGTGATTGGAGCTTGTATGCTGAGGAAGTTCAACCATAGTTTTAGAATCATGCACTTATGGCACATATCAATGATGGACCAAGCCCAATGCCATCTGAGGTAAAATCTAATTTATGTTCTGAAAAATGTGTTCTAGAAGTATAGGGGTACAGGGAACACAATCATTAATTGGCTAATAAAATAAGATAAGAAAAGGTGAAATCAGGGATGTTAAAACAAGAAATGAGAATTTATGAAGTTAAAATCAAATCTCTGTTTTCCGACATGGAAACACTCCATGGTGAAAAGTACACACTTGTGGCTGAAAATGAGAGGTTAACTGAATTGTTGACCAAATCAAAAGCTGAGCAATCAACTACTAAAGTGAAACTTGAAAAGTTTCAGCTCTCATCTGTCAAGCTGCAAGAGTTATTTGAGTCTTAAAAGGGGTCTAAAGATATGACTGGGATAGGGTACAAAACTTATCCTCCTCCATATAATGATAACTATATTGTTATGCCTGAGTCACTTACTCAATCAGATACAAAAGAATTTAAAATTATTAAAACCAAATCAATGATTTCTCAAAAAACAAATCCTCAAAACAAACCAGGTGTTTACATTAAAACTGATGAGGATAAAATTAGATTGGGTCATCCTATCAAAATCAAAGAGTGCTCAAACAAACCTGTGGTTATCAAGAAACCAAAGAGCCCAGTCAAAGCTATTATGCCTTATGTAAAATTTGTTCCACAAAATCTTAAAATGAATCACACTACTGAATGCTCAGTGAAACCCACTGCTGAAAGCAGATCTGATTATGAGATCATATCTCCAAAAAATTCAGGCAAATCAGATAAGGTTTCATTGAAATTCAAGGATAAAGCCAAAGTCCCCTTAGTCATCAAAGGGAAAACCACCGTTGTACAAAAATCTAAAGTGAAATCTGATTCACCATCTTCATAAAATATCAGAAAAGGAATTGGGTTTGATATTTTCAATAAAGAACAAGTAGAAAAATTTGATAGGGAAATAAGGCAATTCAGAAAGAAGCAACGTCAGTCCACAAAAACAAAGCAAGTCAGAATTGTGAAACAATCTGGTGGCACCCCAAAGACTGATGTGACTTCTTCATCAAGATTAAAGGACAATCAAATGTATTGTGAATTCTGTGATATGACAAATCACAACACAGATAAGTGCTACTTCACTAAGTACTGCTATATCTGTGACATGAACAATCACTCAACAAAAAAACTATCATTTTAACAAATATTGTTCATTATGAGATATGACTAGGGCTGCAAACGAACTGAACGTTCAGCAAACAGTTCGTGAACCGTTCGGCGGGAAGTTCGTTTATGTTCGTTCATTTAGTAAATGAACGAACACGAACAAGAAAATTCCATTCGTTTAGTTAAACGAACGAACATGAACACAAGTCGCGTTCGTTCATTTATGTTCATGAACGTTCGATAATGTGTTCGTTAATGTCCGTTCATGAACGTTCGATAATGTGTTCGTTTATGTTCGTTAATGTGTTCATTTATATTATTAATTTTTCTGTTATTTATTTTTATGATTATTATATCAAGTATTTTTTTATATTTATATTAAGTACTTGTTTATTTTTGATTGATTTTATGTAATGTTTGTAATAAAAATGTAAAATTTATTCTAAAATAAATTTATAATCAATTGTATCCATTTGTGTTTATGAGTTTTTTTGTGTTCGTCATGTTCATGAATGGTTGTTTGTGTTCGTTTGCTTTTGTTTGTGTTCATTTGTGTTCGATAAGTGTTCGTGAACAGTTCATGAACATGTTCATTTTCCTAATGAACGAACACGAACAAAAAATCTCGTTCGGTAAGTGTTCATGAACAGTTCATGAACACGTTTATTTCTTAACGAACGAACACGAACAAGGCCATGTCCGTGTTTGTTCGGTTCGTTTGCAGCCCTAGATATGACCGATCACAATACAATTGATTGTTACTTTAATTAAAAAGGATTGAAAATTTCACAAAGCAAGCCCATTTCATCAGTTCCAGCTGACAAGGTCAGACACAAAAGTTCAACAAACCTGAACAAATCACTGAATTCTCATCAAAAGTTCAAAATTAAAGTGATTACTGATAAGCAAAAATCTGTTCAACCTTTACACAAAAATCAAAAGGAAAGATTTGTGTACTCTTCTGACACATCAGATGAAATTGATGAAACCAAACTTCAAAGAAGTAATAGAAAAGTGCTGAAATCATCTTCCTCTAAAACTCAAACAAAAGGAAAATATCAAGAGGTAACTGTGATTGATGCTAAAGGACAACCCAAGACCATTATGGCTTGCGTTCCCCATTCTAACTAGTTCTTTTTATGCTTGTAGGGTCATTCATACAGGTCCAATAGCTTATGGTACGTGGACAGTGGATGCTCCTGACACATGACTGGAGACAGTTCCCTCCTTCATGACTTGAAGCATATTCAAGGAACTACTATAGCATTTGGAGGAGATTCACAAGGCGGTAGAATTACAGGAGAATGATCTGTGACAAATGGACTGTTGAGCTTTGATAAAGTGAACTACTGCGAGCAACTGAACTTCAATCTGCTTAGCGAGTCTTAGATCTGTGACAAGAAATATTCCACTCACTTCACAGACACTCATTGCTACATTCTAAAACCTAGATTTTACATTCCTGAAGAATGGGTTGTCTTGAAGACACCGAGGAAGAATAACACTTATGTCTTGAACCTTAATTCTGCTCATCCGCCTGAAGAGACATGTCTTTTGTCTAAAGCATCTTTTGATGAGTCACAACTTTGGCATAGACGTTTAGGACACACAAACTTTAAAAACATGAACAGATTGGTCAAAGGAAACCATGTAATTGGTCTACCTCAAAAAGAATTTTATTTTGTTGATTACTATACTGCATGTTTTAAAGGAAAACAACATAAATCCTCACATAAGCCAAAGCTTGTGAACACAAACAATTCTCCTTTGAAGTTACTTCATATGGATCTCTTCGGTCCAACTCATGTCATAAGTATTGGAAAGAAGCACTATTGTTTGGTGATCATAGATGACTTTACATGATTTACATGGTCCTTCTTTTTACTTCATAAAAATGAGGCGTCCCAAATTATAAAAGATTTTATCACAAAAATAGAAAATAAACTTGATTTAAAGATAAAATCAATCAGAAGTGATAACTGGACAGAATTCAAAAATGAGGATCGCAGTTCATTTTGCACACACAAATGTATTGTTCATCAATTCAGTGCAGCTCAGACTTCACAACAAAATGGAGTGGCTGAAAGGAGGAATAAAACACTAATTGAAGTAGCACAAACAATGCTGGCAGATGCAAAACTGCACATTACATTTTGGGCAGAAGCTGTCAACACTTCATGTTTTGTGCAAAATTGAACTCTGATTATTAAAGAAAACAATAAAACTCCTTATGAACTTCTTTTTCATAGAAAACCATTTATTGGATTCTTGAAGTCGTTTGGATGTCGGGTCTCAATATTGAACACCAGGGATCATTTAGGAAAGTTTGCTCCTAAGTCTGACGAAGGATTCTTTGTGGGATATTCCTCTGTTTCAAAGGCTTTTAGGGTGTTTAATCCTAGATTAAACATCATTGATGAATCAACAAACATTCAATTCAATGAGCACTCTTTTCCCAAATCACCAAACGATCTTGATTGGTTGTTTGATATTGACTCATTTACAAGATCTTTTGATCAGTTCAACTTGTCAAATGCAGGATCCTCTGGCTTAGTGGATAGAAGAACTTATTTTCCTATGATTCCACCTTCTTCTGATCATCAAGCTAATGAGGAAGTGCCACTACAGGCTGATCCTGTGAGACCATTCACCCAACGTCAAAGTATTTCAATTGAGGCTGATCATAGCTCAATGCCTTCTCCTTCAGCTGAGCCATCAACTGAAGTGAGAAACCCTGAACCAGCTTATGCACCAGTTGAAAACAATAGAAATTCTAATGATGAAAGTATCCAAAGTGCTGCTGAAGCTGAAAATGCTGAACCTTCTGATTCCTTTCATCATTCTCCCACATCACCACCACAAGATGCCTATCACTAAGATGATCTGAATGTCTCCAATCTTGATGTGTCCATTGCTGGTGATTTGATTCCAGTTACCAGGACACACAAGAATCATCCACTGTCCAATATTATTGGTGATTTAGACGAGCGGGTGACACGAAGCAAGTCAAGTATTGCAAACATCTGTTTGTTTTCTTGTTTTCTATGTCAAACTGTACCCAAAAACATTAAAGAGGCTCTTCAAGACAATAGTTCGATTAAGGCAATGTACGAAGAATTGCTACAGTTCAAGAAACAAGAAGTATGGCAACTGGTCGATCTTCCCGAAGGTCAATACCCTATCGGCACCAGATGGCTATACAGAAACAAGACTAATGATAGAGGGATCGTCATCAGAAACAAAGCAAGGTTGATAGCACAGGGCTATACACAAGAAGAAGGAATAGATTATGATGAGGTGTTTGCTCCTGTTGCCAGACTAGAAGCCATACGACTCTTTCTTGCGTACTCTGCATCCATGAAATTCATAGTTTATCAAATGGATGTAAAGTGTGCATTTTTGTATGGAAAGATCTCTAAAGAAGTCTACGTGAGTCAACCACCAGGCTTTGAGGATTCGGATTTCCCTCACAAGGTATACAAGCTTGATAAAGCTCTGTATGGTTTACATCAGGCCCCTCGAAAATGGTATGAGACTATGTCATCATTTCTTCTTGACAATGATTATGAAAGAGGAAAGATTGATCAGACTTTGTTCAGAAAGAGAAAAGGAAATGAGATGCTGCTTGTCCAGATTTATGTGGATGATATCATTTTTGGCTCCACCAACAAACAACTCTGCAAAGACTTCGAATATCTTATGCATTCAAAATTTCAGATGAGTGCTATGGGAGAACTCACATTCTTCCTAGGTCTTCAAGTACAACAAACATCCAGTGGAATCTTCATCAACCAGTCTAAATATGTGGAATCCATGTTGAAGAAGTTTCACTTTGCAGACTATCAGTCCATCAGAACACCTGTTGATAAAAAAGTGAAGATTGGTCCAGACACAGATGGCAAATCTGTGGATCAGACTCTTTAACGATCCATGATTGGCTCACTCATGTATTTAACAGCCAGTAGACCTAACATTATGTTTGGTGTTTGTGTTTGTGCCAGATATCAGGCAGATCCGAAGGAATCTCATGTGAATGTAGTCAAGAGGATATTCAGATATCTTAAGGGCAAACCTGCTTTTGGATTATGGTATCCTAAGGAATGAGACTTTAATCTCTATGCATACACGGACAGTGACTACGGGGGTATCCTAAGGAAGGAGACTTTAATCTCTATTCAGATATCTTAAGGGCAAACCTGGTGGTTGTCAATTTCTTGGTCCCAAACTGGTGTCATGGTTGTGCAAGAAACAAACCAATGTTTCTGTATCGACAGCTGAAGCTGAATACATTGCAGCATCAGCTTGCTGTTCTCAAGTTCTCTGGATTCAAAACCAGATGCTTGATTATGGTTATAATTTCTTGCAAACTCCAATCCATATTGACAACACTGCTGTAGTCTTCATAACAATCAATCCTGTTCAGCACTCAAAAACAAAACAAATTGAAATTAGATATAACTTTTTGAGAGATTATGCTGAAAAAGGTTTAATCAAGCTGATTCAGGTTAACACAGACAATCAGCTAGCTGATTTGTTTACTAAGGCATTTGACCCAAGTCGGTTTGAATTCTTAGTCCAATCAATCGGCATGATTAACCTTGAGTAAAAATCAAAAATTTACAAAAACATCAAAAATTCTCAAAATTACAAAAAGAAATCAATTTTTGTTGAAGTTCATGTTTTGTACTTCTATGGGAAATGATATAATTACAGTCGTTATATCATTCACTGTGCTTAATTCAATATCTTGAAAGACTGACATGACTTACCTGATATGAGGGTAGGCTCAACTTGGAACAGAAGATAAATGTTGTGATAAACTAATGATCGCATTCAACTTTGAATGCATCATCTCAGAGCATGTAAGTATCTAACTTATCTAGGTGTATGTATGTGTAGTAACCTAAACACACCAGGTCATGATACCTTATGAATCTCATTCACATCTGTTTCTCCTTTGTTTTTCTGAGCAAAGACCTGGGAAAACAAGCACATTGTGCTGATGTCTAGATCCAAAAAGATTCCCAATAAGGAACACATCCAATACGGGTGACAAATAAAACAGAATATAACAAAAAGAATCCTAAAGTGGATCACCTTCCAAAGTGAAGAGCAAAAAGAATCCCAATGTGGATCAAACAAAATAAGGATCAGGTAAAAGAATCCCTAAGTGGATCTCCCTTACCAAAATGCATGAGGTTTCATAATTTAAATGACCAGGTATTGAAAGTTGTGAAAAAGTTCTACCATACAGTACATGAGGATAGTTGATCTTGCTATGCTTATGAGTGTGAGGTTCATGTTGAATGTTTAATTAAATCAAAACATGATAAAAATCACATGCATTACAATATTGACCAAGCATGAGTTTAAGAGGACAAACATACCTTCAATCAATAAGTTCAATGACAACTTGCACTTATGAAAGATAAGATTGATATGATCCCAAATTTTCAAACAATAGTACAAAATCACTTCATTTACAAATATGCTAAACAATCAAAATTCAGAAATATTATCCTTAAATTTTATAAATTTGTTTAAAGTTTTTATCCCATATGGATATAAACTTTAGGTGGCGTAACAAAATTTACAAGGAAATATTTACAAAATCAAAAAAAAAACATATAACTGGCAATATTGTTTGAAGTGATTGTGTCTGTATGGAAATTATACCATAATCTGCTTCAGAAGATGCACAAGGCCCAAAATCAGTCATATTGGGAAACATGTATCTCATCAAGGATACAAGTCAATCCAAGCAAGAATTGACAATCTCAGAATTTGCTAAATCTTCATAAAGCACCAATGATGCAGACTCATCTTAATAAAAATCAGAAACAACTGTGCAAAACCAGTCAGAACCATCCACTGTAAAAACATTAATTTTTGACCAAGTTCAAAATTTAATGCGGGTAAGAGCATTGGTTAATGTGGGTGAAGGTAACCCTGTCATTTAACCAATGCGGGTAACTGTTTTTGTACAAGTAAAACTTATGCAGACAACAAAGTGTTCTTTCGCATTTGCTACAGTAAATGCGGGCAGTCCAACTCATCAACATATGTACAAAGTGTTCTTTCATATTTGCTACAGTAAATGCGGACAGCAACTCAACATTTGGTCACTGAAAATGCGGACAAGTCATTTGTTCTTGCGTATTTGCTACAGTGAATGCTGATAAGTTAACTTTGTTCACCCGCATTTGTCACAGTAAATGAGGACAAGTCATTTGTTCTCCCGCATTTGATACAGTAAATGCTGACAAACTTAGTTTGTTCATCAGCATTTGCTACAGTGAATGCGCCCATTGAAAATTCTGTAACCGCATTTGCTACAGTAGTAAAATTTTCTGCACTTGTAAAATTTTCTGAAAATTGGAAAATGTATTATAAATACTCATTTAATATGAGTCATTTATTACTTTTCAAATTTTTGAGTGAACTTTTATAGTGCGTCAAGTGCCAGAAAATATTCTTCTTCAAATGTTCAAATCTTCTCTAATCAAGCATCATTGTGTTCGAATCTAACATCAAAACATCCAAATTGTCAGTTAAATCGAAGTATTGTCAACCACAAGGTGATTATCAGATTCTGAAAACTTCGACTGTCGAACCAAATGTATTGAAATGGAACCCTACTTTTGAGAAATTGTTAAAATGCACTCAAGGCAATGGATTTACATGAATGATAGAGTTCATTAAAACCAATGATCAGTGTAAACAACAAAGAATTCCTGTGGTTCTAAGAACACCTCAAACATCGATGGACAGGGGATACTGTCTCGTAACAATGTTGAAATCAAAACAACAGTTTAAGATGTAAACTTGTTAAGACACAATCAACATCATTATAACTCAACAGAAAGAAACAAAAATTTTGAACTGGTCTTCATTCAAAATCAAAATTAGGTCAAACAACCTAATGTAACAGTAACAAAGCATAATCAATATTTTGACCTAAAAAGTCAAAATTGAACAAATCAAACACAATTCATATCTATTTGAGATATATTGTCCACAATTCTCACTAATTCATTTATATTGTGTGCAGATTACATATGGCAAACCTGACTTGGAGTAAACTCCATAATGTCAGTGGCTTTCTTGACCCTGATGTCCCAGAAGCAGAAGGACTCAGAGACATGACAAGATTCATAACCACTACAAGAGTGGCACATGCCATAACTGTCAGACCTGTAATCTATGAGAATTACATCAGAACATTCTGGGGGAATGCTGAAGTTTTGGAAGATGATGGAGAAAAATCATCTCTGGAAGAATAACAGATGATCATACTTTGATAATCTCTGAGCAAACTGTAAGACAATGTTTGCAGTTTGAAGATGATCCTAATTCCCCAACAGAATTTGATGAGGATGATATCATGTCCTTTTTTGCAAACATTGGATATGAAGGTGGTTTTGAGGATAAACAGATAGTCAAAGGGTTGGTTGATTTGCAATGGAGATTCCTCATTCATTATGTGCAACACTGCTTATCCAAAAGGAAGATTGGATTGAATGATATACCCTTGACTACATCATCACTTGTTTGTGCTCTCTGCTCAAACAGACGATACAACTACTCAGCATATGTATTTAATGGTATGGTTGCTAATGTTCAAGAAGGAAGAAGAAACATGTTCCTCATGTACCCAAGATTTATTTAGTGCTTAATAAATGAAGCCTTTCCTGATTTGGCATTAGAAGGTCCTGTCCTTGATGTTCCTTATTACAGTGCAAGGTCTTACAAGTACATTAAAAAAAGGGACCCAAGAAATTTTTATAGTGGTACTTTCATTCCACTTTTGCCTTGGATGCAACAACAAATTAATCTACAAGATGATGTTCCAGTGGATGAGGAACCAGAACAAGAAGAAGAACATGTTATACAAGAACAAGTACAAGAGGATGTTCCTACTGAGGAACCTCTTCATGAAAAGGCTGCTACTCATGATGATGTTGCTGATGTTGCATAACAAAGAGATGATCAAACAGTTGAGGAACAGACCACTGTTGGTGAGCATGCATAATTAAATGAAGAAGCATTGAGGCCAATGACACCATATGTTGATGTAGGTGGTGATCTTCACATTGAGCCTTCAATACATGATGTTGAGATTCATTCCCCTTTTAGGGTTGATCCTATTATATCCTCTCCATCTTCATCCATTCACTTTCATGAAGAACCTTCCAACAGCCCCTCACATGAAGCTGCTGCTGTTTCTAATGGATCTGGTGAATCTACCAGTTCATCATCTGAATCATCTAGTGATGAGAAGGATAATCAACAATTTGCACTACTACCGGAGAGACAAATGATCTCAGAGGAGGGTCCCTCAGAAAGTTTTGCTAAATCAGAGATAAACAGACCAGATGAGAAAGACAAGATGATATCTGATCTGATGCATAAAGTTGCTAAAATAGAAAAGACTCTGGATAGAAGGGCAGGAATCAAAAATGATAGAATTCAGGAACTTGATGAAAAGGAAAAAGAATTAAATGAATTAAAAGCCAAGTATGAAGCTGATATGAAAGAAAAGGATGATGAGATCAGAAAGCTCAAAGCTTCTTTAAAGATGTCAAGAGAAGAAATTAGTGGTCATGTGGACACTGTGGCTATCTAAACTTTGGCTATGGAAGATCAAGAACATCTGTTGGAGATGCAAACAGAAATTATTGTTGATCTGACCAAACAAAATGATGCCTTAAATAAAAGAATTGCTAAACTGGAACTGATTGCTAAATTAAAGGATGAAGTTGAAAGAGAAACAACAAAAGAAAAAGGTGAAGAAACAGAAAAGACAGTACCTTCATAACAAGAAGAAACCAGTGGTGTTAGAAATGATGATAGCTGGGACATGGTAGTACATTCTGATCCATCTACTGAAGATGAGGCTATGTTGAAGGATCTTATGGATGACATGGACAGATTCTATTCAAGTGAATTCATTATAGATGAGAAATTCTAGGATTACATCAAAAACACCAAATCCCCTTCCGAGTTTATAGTTGTAATTCCATCACAGCCTGTCCCAATAGAAGAAGAACTAAGGATGCAACTTGTTCCTGTCATTACCTTAACTACTGATCAGCAAAACTTGATAAAAAGCCTATATAAAGAGCTCAAGAAAAAAGAAATAGCTAAAAAGATGAGAGAAGAAGCTGAACAACAGGAGATCACTGCTGAAAAGGAGGTTGTTGAGGAAAAACAACAGGCCAAAACTGATGTAGCATCCACATCAGGACCAAGAGTGATCACATACAATAGAAAGAGGAAATACTTAACTGAAAAGGCAAAAGGAAAGTAGCCTGTGGTTGTGGAAGAACAACCCAAAAAGAAAGCTAAAGATGATCCAAGGAGTTTGGCAGTAATTGCTGAATTCTTAGAAGAACATGAACAAGTAGAGAAAGAGTTGCAACAAACTCTTGAAATCATAATGTTGGAAGAAGGAGAGAATGAAGATGACAAAACAGAGAAAACTACTAATGTGGATAGCCCTGCAATTATTGAGCCATTAGTAGAAAGTATGATTGAAAAAGCAAAGTCAGATGATCTCATTGTTTATGCAATGTATCTAATAAATCATGGTTATGATGCTGACATTGTGTTTAACATGACATATGAGGAGATTGTTGAGGAGGTAAAGAAGATGGGAAAGCTGCTAGATCCAACATTTGTAACAGAATATAAGAAGATAAAAGAGACTATCAAGCCAACACCTAGTATCACAAAGCCTGAAAAGAAGGATGATGCCCAAACAGCATATCCTGATCCCTATAGTATGATAGATAGGGAGATGAAGGATTATCTTTCTAACAGGAATTTACAAAAAGAAAGCTTGGGAACATGAAAACCAATTCACTAAGGGCTGCTATGTTGAAAATGATTAATGAGAAAAGAGATAGACTGAAATCTCTTGAAGAAGAAGTGATTAGGAAGAAGCCCAGAACAAGAACATCTGCATAAGATGTACAATTAACAACAAAAGACAAAGATGTTATGGCCCCTATTCTGCACAAAAATCCAAAGTGGTTCATTGAACCTTCATAACTGAAACTTCAAGAAGGATTGACCACTGCTGAGATGATTAGAGGGGTATCTACTCCCAAAGGCAAAACAGATGTCAAAATTATTGCCTGGAAGTACGATAGAAGTTGGAACATGTTCATGGTGAAGAGAATCTTAGGCCTGGTGCAGTTCTTTACTGAATATACAGCCTTGGTTAATGCTATGAAGGTCCATGATTTAAAAGAGTTGGCTGAACTAGACCTAATCAATCATGATGGAATGTACAGGGGTTATGAGTTTGTGGGTATAGTGAAGATGTTTAAGAGAACTAATAGCTTCAAGTCTTTAAAAGCCATCTGTACTAGAAAAGACAAAACATTCAGGAATCCCTTTGAACAGAGAAGAAAAAGAGAGGTTGAAGAGGTGGTATTCCCAAAGCTGCATGTGAAACCAACAAAAACATTAAAAAGAAAATTGATTGCTGGAACACACAAAACCAAACCAATTTCCAATGTGTTTTATGATGAGGAAACCTATGAATTGGTTATTGAGAGGAAATGGGGAGGTAAAAAAGCTCCTGAGATCAGAATCTTTAGTGGTTATGAAGTGAGATTGCTTGATGAATCCTATGTGCACTACATCTACACAAGACTCTCTAGACCCCTTAATAATAAGGCTGCTAAAGATGATTTAGAGTGTATGCTTAAGTGTATCAAGATTCTCAAAATGGCCTTTGATAGGATAATCAATAAAAGAGAACAAAGAAGGAAGAAGAAACTGCCACTACAGATGAGAAACATTGTCAAGCTTGAAGTGGATGCTAATGGTTCCCTCCTGATTCATAGAGATTGGTTATCATCAATTTAAGTTTGGGAATCCATCTCCTTGAAACAAATGCCTATTGCTGCAATCCACACCATGAGTCAGATGAAGATTCATGTGCTGAGCAGAGACAAGATGAAAGAGGCAAAGGATTTTTCCAACATGATCAAGGCAATCCTGAACCCTTCTATGGCAGAACCTATAGTACCTAAAGAAGCTGCTGCAACTCTCCTTCCAACAACAGTCCAACAGAAGACATTACATCAAGACCCACCATAATCATCACAACCACCACCATAATCATCACAACCATCACACTCTTGAGGAACCCAGGTAGTATAATCATTAGGGGGAGTATTTTTAGACCCTGAATGGATCATACTTGCCAACTTAAGAGGTGGTTGGAGGTTGTTCTAGTTGGAAAACATCATTAACAGAAGATTACAGAAGACATTATTTACAGAAGACCAAGAATACAGAAAAAGACTAAGTATAGACTACCCGCATTTGTTAATGCGGATTACTTGTGAACAAATGCTGACAATTGTTTGTTCGCCCGCATTAACAAATGCGGATGAAGACAGAAGAAATGCTGAAGACTTGTTCACCCGCATTAGTTTATGCGGATGAACAAATGAAGAAATGCTGACAAGAAGTGTTCACCCGTATTAGTTTATGCGGATGAACAAAAGGAAATACGGCCAAGACTTGTTCATCTGCATAAACTAATGTGGGTGAGCAAACACTTGCTGATCAACAAATGCTGCTGACAAGACAAATGCTGACGAAGACTTGTTCATCCGCATGAACTAATGTGGATGAACAACTTACAAATGTTTATGTTTATATTGTACTTAGACTAGATTCTCATGTATAGTTATCAGGGGTAGTTTAGTCTTTTGTACAGTGTATGTGTATGCCTATAAATAGTGTTGCATGCCCTAACCTTGTAAGTTTCTGTCTTCAACAGTTATAACATCAATATTTTACATCTTTGACTTCTTTGTTCTTGTGCTACATTTACTCAAACATTTACTTCAGTTCATCTGTTCCGTAATATAGTAATTCCACGACTATATTACTGACTTAGTCTGCATATTCGATCCTAGGTTGAGTCACATCAACCGAGAATATCATTCTCAAACCCAGTCACATGATTATAACCGATAACATTATTTATCCAAAAATTTAACTTAATCATCCTCATGTGACATTATGTTTGACAACATTCATCCATCCAATATTCCTACTTAATCATTCTTACAAGGCCATAATCAATCTATCTCTCATCCTACACATACATACATACATACACGACATATATACATACATATATGCTTCCATACAAACCCAAATCATACTAATAACATGATTTTATCAACCTAACACTATATCTAACATAGAAATCAGGTTATATACCTATTTCAAAACTCATTTTCATCAAAACATCAACTTTCATAATATATCTAAATGGGTGAACTAGGGTTCATCAAGATTTTCATCTTGATCATCCATGCCTAAAGGAATAAGAACGATCTAATCCAAAAAGAGTATACCTTGAGCCTAATCCAACAATCTCTTAATGTTGGCACAAAGATTTTTAACTCTCGATTAAACCTTTGAACTCCTTACAAAGCTTCACTTAGAAATCCTCTCGTTTTTACTCGAATGGAAGAAGATGAAGGTTTCTTATGGTGGTGGTGGTGTAATTTCGAAGGTGGGGTAGTGGTGGTGCTCACAATGGCCGAACGGGGGTGGGGGTTTAGCGATCGATGGTAGTGGGTAACGGGTTGGTGGTCGCAGCTACGGTGCGGCAATGGTGGGGCGGCTGCGGTGGCGGTTGGCGGTTGCAAGTGATGGTGCGGTGGGAGGTGGTAGTCGTGGATGATGGTGGCGGTTGGTGGTCTCGAAGGTGGGGGGTGGCCGATGGAGTGGAGTGATGGAGAGGGTGTTGGTGAGGAGATGAAAGGGTGGTGTTGTGTGTGTGTGTTTAGATGTGGGTTTATAAGATTTTATGGATGATAGGTGTTATCCATGCATGATTTTGTTATTATTATTATTGTTATTATTATTATTATTATTATTATTATTATTATTATTATTATTAGTCTCAAACGGTTAACCGACTTCGAGGTTTGTTAGAATTGTCAACTTAGGTTTTCAAATAGTCAAACGTAATAGATAATAAAAATAAATTTATTATTAGGCTAGATTCATACAGATGTTGACTTAATTTGATGGAGTGCCACAGTCTCCCCTTGTTTAAGAAATTTCGTCCAGAAATTTTACGTTGTTGAATCCGTGTCAGGTCCGGATTTAAACAGGTGGGGATACTTTGTTGCATTTGGTCCTGACGTTTCCACATAAATTCAGGTCCTCTTTTAGAATTCCACCTAACTTTGACCAATGTAATTTGACTTTGTCTAAGTTTCTGAACCTTCCAATCTAACACTTTTATAGGTTCTTCGACAAAATAAAGTTTATCATCGATACAAACTTCATCTAGTGGAATAACAAGTGATTCATCTAACATACATTTTCTTAAATTAGACACGTGAAACACATTGTGCACATTTCCAAGTTCACTTGGTAGGTTAAGACGGTATGCAACTTTCCTAATCCGTTCCATGATTTCAAATGGCCCAATGAATCGAGGATTAAGCTTCCCTCGTTTACCAAATCTCATAATACCTTTCCAAGGGGATACTTTCAGAAATACTCTATCACCGACCTGGAATTCTTATGGTTTTCTTCGGATATCCGCATAACTCTTTTGTCTGCTTCTGGCAGCTTCGAGTCTCTTTCTGATCTGACCAATCTTATTGGTCATCTCTTGGATTATTTCTAGTCCTGTTTATTGTCTTTCACCAATATCTGCCCAACACAAAAATGAACGACACTTTCATCCATACAATGCTTCAAATGGAGCAGCTTTAATACTAGTGTGATAACTATTATTATATGAGAACTCAGCTAATGGCAGATGAGTGTCCCAATTTACACCAAAATGAATCACACATGCTCTCAACAAATCCTCCAGTGTCTGAATGGTCCTTTCACTTTGGCCGTCTATTTGTGGATGATATGATGTACTCATGTCGAACCGAGTACTCATGGCATTATGTAAGGATTGCCAGAATCTTGAGGTGAATTGGCTATCTCTATCAGAAATAATCGAGATTGGTATGCCGTGACGAGATATCACCTCCTTGATGTATAAGTCGGCCAGCTTATTCATACTATACACGTCTTTCATGGGTAGAAAGTGCGCGGATTTTGTCAATCGATACTATTACCCAAATCGTGTCGTAACCACTTGACGTTTGGGGTAGTTTTATCACAAAATCCATAACAATGCACTCCTATTTCCATTTTAGGATCACAGGTTGTTGTAAGTATCCAAACGGTTTTTGGTATTCTACCTTTACCTTGGAGCATGTCATGTATTTGTTCACATATGAAGCTATATCACCTTTCATATTAGGCAACCAGTAAAATTCCCTTACATCATGGTACATTTTGTCTGATCCTGGGTGAATTGAGTATCTCGACTTATGAGCTTCGTCTAGTATTACTTTGCGCAAGTCTCCGTACTTTAGAACCCATATTCAGCTTGCAAAATGCATCAAGTTATCAGAATTAGGCGCTAATTCCTCGACCATTCATCGCAGGCCTTCACTTTCTAAATTTTCATCCTTTAATGCTTCGAGTTGAGTGACATGAATCTGAGTGATAAGATTCAAGTGTATGGTTAATTCTAACACTCGCACTCACAGAGGTTTTTCTCTTTCTTTTCTACTGAGTACATCTGCGACAACATTGGCTTTGCCTGGCTGATATCGAATATGACAATCGTAATCGTTTAACAACTCAACCCAATGACGATGTCTCATATTTAAATATTTCTGATTAAAAATATGTTGCAGACTCTTGTGATTGGTGTACGCAACACATTTGTTTCCATAGAGATAGTGTCTCTAGATTTTCAAGGCGAAAACCACAACTCCTAATTCTAGGTCATGGGTAGTGTAATTCTTTTAATTAACTTTTAATTGCCTAAATATGTAGGCAATCACTTTATCTTTCTGCATCAACACGCACCCAAGACCTGATCGGGAAGCATCACAATATACTATAAATCCATCAGTTCCGTCAGGCAATGAAAGAATGGGCGCACTACATAATTTTTGCATCAACAATTGAAACGCTTCTTCTTGATCAATTCCCCATTCATATTTTCTATCTTTTCGAGTTAATAGGGTCAAGGGCTGGCTATCTTTGAAAAATTTTCAATAAATCTACGATAGTAACCGGCTAATCCTAAGAATTGTCATACTTCTGTTGGAGACTTGGGTGCTTCCCAATTCTTGATTGCTTCAATTTTCACCGGAGCCACACGAATACCCTTTTTATTAATGACATGCCCGAGGAAACAAACTTCTCGAATCCAAAACTCGCACTTAGAAAAATTTAGCATACAATTTTTCTCTTTTTAATACGTTTAAAATGAGTCGAAGATAGCGCTCATGATCCTCCTTGGACTGTGAATATATTAAGATATCATCAATAAATACTATCATAAACTTGTCCAAGTAGGGTTTGCTGACCCTATTCACAAGATCCATGAACACGGCTGGCGCATTAGTTAAACCAAAACGGCATCACTAGAAATTCATAATGACCATAACGTGTTCTAAAAGCTATCTTCGGAACATCTTATTCTGCTATTAACCACTGATGGTAAATAGATCATATATTGATTTTTGAATAGTAACTTGATCCTTGCGGTTGATCAAATAGATCATCAATTCTTGGTAATGAGTATCGATTCTTAATAGTAAGCTTGTTTAATTCTCGATAATCGATACACATTCTAAATGATCCGTCTTTCTTATTAACAAATAGAACTGGCACACCCTAAGGGGAAACACTTGGTCGGATAAACCCCTTGTCTAATAACTCTTGTAGTTGTTTTGACAACTCTTGCATTTCAGTGGGTACCGGCCGATAAGGCAATCGAGCCACAGGTGCGGCTCCAGACACTAGATCAATTTGAAATTTAATATGTCTTTATGGAGGTAAATCTGGTAAATCTTTAGGAAATTCTTCCGGGTACTCTCACACTATCGGAATATCTTCAACCTTTCGCTACTTATTTTTGACGTCAATAGCTTTTACTAGGAAGGTTGTATATCCTTCAGTTAAGTATCCATAAGCTTTATAAGGAAGGCTTTCCTTTGTCTCCTTGAATAATTAAAACTTCACCGTTGAGTGTTGGTAAGCGAATAATCTTCTCATAGCATACAACTTCGGAATGGTTCCAAGAGAGCCAATCCATTCTAATGACAACATCGAAACTTCCAAGTTCAACAAGTAACAAATTGATACTAAAAAGAAGATTATTACGTCGTATGGTGCAATTTTTTATTACTTTGTTAGATTTTATTTTCTTCCCGTCAGCTAGTTCAATAATGTATTTCTTACTTAGCTTACAAGGTTTTGCACCCAATAAAAGCTCAAATTCTTTTGACACGAAACTTAAATTAGCACCGGTGTCAAATAAAATGGATGCATGTTGATTATTAATAAGGAATGTACCGTTAACCACTGATGCTTCCTGACGTGCATCTATTGCATTCATTTCAAAAGCTCTCCCTCTGGCCTTAGATCCATTCACTTCAGACAATCCTTCTTGAAATGTCCTACGACACCACATTCAAAGCAAGCATGATCATTCCTTGTTGCTTTCTCATGAGGCTTAGATCTACAATTTTGACTCAAGTGACCAAACTTGTGGCAACGAGAGCAAACTCGACATTCACCGATGTGGAAATACCCGCACTTATTGCATTTCCCTTGAGATTCCTTGTTTCCCCTGACATCGTTTGAAGTTGCAACATAAGCCTTTTCAGACCCTTGACTGAAACCTTTCATGTTGTTCATTCGCTTCCTTGAACCTCCAAACCACTTTCTTTTTCCATCAAATGGTCTCTTCCCCAACTTAATTTTCCACTGCTCGATCTTCATGACCCCTTTTCCGTATTCATCCATCTTGATTAATGTACCACTATGTACTACATCATCGGTTAGAGAATGTGCAATAGCTATGGCACTCTGAATAATGGTAGGATTTGAGGCTGTAACATTGCTTCTTATCTGAGGTGCTAATCCCTAACTGTACCTCTCAATCCGAACATATTCTGGGGTAACCATTTGAGGCACTAATCTAGCAAGATCATTGAACCTAGATGTGTAGGCTTAGATTTCAGCAACATACATCGTATGTTTCCAAAATTATGTCTCAATCCTCTGTAACTTATTTCGAGGGCAATACTCGCGAAGCAACATTTCTTTCAACTATTCCCATGTGAGTTCATAAGCGTTTGTATCTCCTAATAGTTGGCATTGAGAGTTCCACCATGACAATGCTGCATCCTGAAAGGAGCATGTCGTTACTTGACTTTTTGATTATCGAAACAATTGCTTATGGCTATAATAGTCTCCATTTTCTCAATCCACCGAACAATATCTAACGGCCCTTCAGCACCGGTAAAAGCTCTTGCATTGCATCCTTGGAATGTCTTATATGAACATCCTTGGAGTTGTCCACCTAACGAACTGCCTGGGTTTCCATACGTATCAAAACCATTGTTTGCATCGACACCATAACCTATATTGAGATGTTTCCTATTCCATTTCCATGTCCATTACCAGCAATTCCATGTCCTCTTCCTTGTTTGGCAGCTACGTTAGCATCATGTTGTTCCATGGTTGATTTGACATGTTGGGCTATTAACTGGGCTAGTTCTTCTACGGTAGTTGGTAGGTTGGTGTTTCCACTTGATGACGAATTTCACGTTCCAGGTGGCATGTTTTAATTCTGTCATGAAGATAAAAAAGAGGGCGGGTTTAGATAGCGTAAGATGTTCATAATATAACATAGTCGAATAGTCTGATTGACCTAGTCACACGCTCATCAACATTTTCACAACTCAATAACCATAATTATATAACATTATAATAGGAACAAAAGTAACTTATTGTATGTCCATACATCAAGTACCCATAATTCATAAAATAGATCAACCACCAAAAGATATTTAGTTTAATAACCTACATAATGTATCACACCAAATAGGTTTTCTTCCTTAACCAAAATACTCAAGCACCCCGTACCCATCATCTATCCTAGAAACGGTGCTCCACTACCAACATGCATCAAGTATGAGATCATCATCATACAGAATGTGGCAACTACCATGGTAGTCTCCACTCGCTCTCCCATCTAAATTTCCTACTACTGGGCCATCACCATTACTGCCTCGACAACATCAGCTCTCTGCTCTACTATGGTTAGTCTGTTTCTAGTCTTTAAAAGACTAGCCTCCAGATCTGATACTCGGAAGTGAATCTAGCTCAAAGCACTATAATCAAGCAATCTTTCCTCCTCAATCATCATCATCCTCTTATCTAAAGCGTAGCTCACTTCCTCCTGAATCCTTAGTTTCTTCTCCATCACAAACAGCTCCTTCTTGTAGCGAATGCATTGAGCTGTCAAAGTAGGCATCACACGCTCAATGGACTCGCCATCGATAGTAATCCCATGAGGAGTGGTGGATGACTCTCGCTCCTAAAAGTGGAAGGAATCCCATCTCTCGAGGCCCATGCTTGCATAGTGTCCATGATCCATCCCCACTGCTCATTGAGTAGCCTGGCTCGTTTGGGCACAGGTGCTCCATACATAGCATCACCATCATCAGCTACTCTCCTCGCCTCTCTCTGCTTCCTTCGCTCATACACCAATCGAATCTTAGGTGGGTGCTGCATGGGAGGGATAGGGGCAACGAGAGTCATTGTCGTTGGAGTCTCACTCTCCTGATCCAGACCAACTGGCCCCCCTATGTCTTGCCTCTTATCATCTGGTTGGTCATCACCCTGAGCCTGACCTTCTAGCTCAATATCAGTCTGAGCCTCAAGAATTGGCTCTAGAGCAACTACAATTGGTGCAGGATCCTCATCATCGTACTCAGATATCCAACCGTTTCCCGAGTCCCCCATGCCCGGGTAAAAGGTAGCCGCAAATGAAGGTTGGGTAAGGTGATACCAAGCCATGGCTGATACGGATAATGATGGACCCTCAGTACTGCTGCTGTTATCCGGCATGTCCTCTCTGTTCACCCGATCAGACATCTATAGTAAAATAATACATTTGTACTTATTAATCTAACACAAAACACTAAATAATTCTAGATCAAACAATTACACAAGGTCTTAATATCAGTTATTTATGTCAACACTATGCTTCTAACTAGCATAACACTCGGGAAATGGAAATGTCTTTGGAATTGTTTAAACTTTTAAAGGTTATACTCTAGATTTTCTTTTTTTTAGAAAATTTTTCTAGTTTGCTATAACCATTGGCTCTTATACCAACTTCTGTCACGCCCTCGAAATCGCAGCAGAATGTCACGTGACGTGGTGATAACGGAAGTTGGAATTATTCCAATGTTCATAGTCAAACGTTAATAATTAACAAGTTGACTATGAATAAATAGGCTTTTTCATATCGTAGTTTAAAACTGTATGAAATTCAAACTTAGTTACAACAAGCTTGTTTAGTTATAGAAACGACAAGTTTCATTATTAGTTCTTAAAGAGTAATCAACCAACACGTTTGACCTTCCAAAACACATTTCCATTATTTCCTAACAGAGTGTAGCTACAACCCCGAAAAGCATAAAAAATAACTAGTCAACATAAAACTGGTGAGCATTCGGGTTTTTAAACTTACAAACGTTTGGTTTTCAGAAATCATAGACTAGCTAGGTAATATTATTAACATAGATCATAAGTCCATAATCAAGCCAAGAAACACGCCGTTACCCCACAACAGTCCAAACATATAAACTCCCTCGCTACAACCTGACCAGTGCGACTGGTCGCAAGAGCGGGCCCTTCTTACCCGATAGATCTACCAATATAGTATGTGGCCTCCCCGAGGTTAATGATTATGAGGGATTTAGGGGCTCAACAGTATACACTTATACCATTGACCCAACTTATACCTTCATAACATCTATTTATCCCGTTTTATCCATCATAATATAAGATCATGCTTTCCCCCCCAAAACAGTTTAACTAAAACAACATTTAAAATGGGGTCGAAGAACTTACCTTCGTACAAGATCAAATAATAGATTAAGACGTCTTACACCAATCTATCAAGGTCCTAAACGTGAAAGATTTAATTAATAATCGAAAATCATATTTATGAGAATGTTGTTCACCCACCTTATTTATTTTTAAAGGTAAAAATTATTTTTAATTAAATTATTACGCAAAGTTTTAAAGGAACTAGTTGATATTTTGTAAAAGTTAATTATTTACTTAATATCTCTCTTCATGGAAATAAGACTTAATATATCTATCTTATCAACTAATATTAACCTTCAACATGTAACACTTAACTAACTAGGTATCTAACAATATCACTAGTCCATTCTTAATTCTACATTTATTTCTCACGAAAACTATTATATTTTCTCAACCTAATGATTTATGTCATGAAGTCCTAATTGAATATTTATCGGTTATAGTGATTTACTCAAGACTTTCACTAACTTTTTGTAATAGTTATATTTCTGTATTTCTATTCCAAAAACTCTTAGTTTTTCCTTTATAGAATAAGTTAAGGTTGTCAAAATTATTTGATTAATGGAACGCACATTCTTTTGATAGAGTTGACATCATTTTTACAGTAAATTTTACGAAATATATCGACTAGCTTTTTAAACCCGTCAACTTGAGTTGTTGTTTAAATATATATATATATATATATATATATATATATATATATATATATATATATATATATATATATATTTTATTAGTCGTAAATTTGCCCGGATAATATATTATTTTTCAGTTTTATGCAAATTTATTTTATAAAAGTCTTGGAGTCTCGAACGTTTTTTTAGTCGAGTTCACTTGTCACGACATTCCGTTTGTCTTATGCATGGTCTTAATCATGGTTTCTGGTCTTCCATTTATTTTGTCAATCAAAACTTCTAGTTTAAGTGAAGTCATTCTTATGTGTTTTAGTATTGGTTTTGTATCTACACTTTTTATTCTTTAATCCTATTTTGTCCTTCAAGGTTTGTAATCAATATTATATTCATCAATTTTTCAACTTACTCGTCTTCCTACATGATTATAACCGATGACATTATTTATCTAACAATTTAACTTAATCATCCTCTACAGGACCGTTAAAGGGTACTTAAGAGAGCAATTAGTTAACACACTTAGGAGGATTTAAAGATCACTTAACAACTCAAATAGGGAACTATAAACTTTCAGAGAGGATACAAGAAAAACACAAGTAAGGTGTGAGACAGAACTAGTTAGAACAAGAACAAGAACACAAGAACACAAGATAGGTTTTCAAGGAAGTTGTATATTTCTCTCTAGTTCTATTACAAGTGTTTTCAAGCATGTTCTAAATGCAAGAACCAGATACTATATATACTACAACCTACAACCATCAATATACAAAAAGACAGTTGGATGTGACTAATCTAGACAACAAGATCAATCCTAAAGTCAAAAGGCAGATTACATTTTGACTAGTGACTATGACAAGCCATAGCTCACTGACTTTTCCTATTACAAAAAGCCAAAAAGAACAAAAGCAGAAACTTGCAGGTGAAGACCTTTTAACTTTATCATAAAGCATGGAAGTTTCACCAACTACTGATAGCAGGTGAACCAACAAGGGCTGGCAGTGGAGAGTGGGTTACTTTATGATAAAGTTGATAGAAAAGGAATTTTTTCTCTCTTTTCTTCAGAAATCAGTCTTGTCTTTATTAGTAGCTTTAGAAGACTTTGTCCTTGAAGCTTAAGAAGACTTCATCTTAACCTTTGGAAGAGTTGAGTCTTTGGCTTCAGAAGACTTTACACTTAGAATATTTTCAAGTGAAGTGTAAAGCTTCCACAGCAGTTCCTTCTGAACTTTGGCTTCAGAAGATTTTACACTTAGCATAATTCTTGATTGTGTAAAACTTCCGAAGCTAGTTCATTTCTGTTCTGGGGTGCATGTTAGAAGACTTGGTTGCTTTGGTAATTTTCTGGTTGCATCAGCCTTAATCCTTAGAGGATCCTACAAACTCCCCCTAGGCTGATGCTACCAAAACAAAGAGGTTCTCCAGACTGGTATAGTCCATATAAGGATCTTCAAAACTCCTTTCTTCATCAGCAGACTTGGATTCTTCAGACTCATGAAGTACTTTCTCATGTCATAGAGATCATGCAGAGGAAGTTCAAGCATGTCATTTGTAAAGTAGACATATTGTTCTCCCTGATCTCTTATGACATACCATCTGTCTGGATTTTCAGCAAAAGTCCAGGACAGAATTAGTCTTCTAATGGCAAGAGGCTCTACTATAAGAGGAGTTGGTTGAGAGCCTCTTCATGCACTTCCTCAGGATGTTCTGACTCATCCGGAGGTTAGGAGGAGGATGCCTTTCTTCTTTTCCTCTTTGAAGATGATCTTCTTCTGGCCATCCTCTTTCTTCTCCCAGATGATTTCAACTGAGAGGGCTGGTCTTCAGTGCCACGTTGTTCAGTTGATTCCCTCTCAGTTGGGGTCTCCTCTCTCATAATTTCAGAAGGAGTGAGAGGAGAACCCTGCTGTGGGTCAGAAGATGAAGTTGGCTGAGACATGGGACCAAGCCTCCTTCCAGAGAACCCATACAGCTTCAAGAACTTATCATCTTTTGCCTATCAGCAGACTTCTTTTCATTCTTCTTGATGATGGCTCTTGATTTTGCAACTTCTTCCCCCATCCTTTTCCTTGCAGCTTGTTTATATTTCTTAGCTTGTTCCTTAAGCTGCTTATTGTATTCAAAGAGTATATACTCATAAGGTAAGGGAAGAAGTGCAGATGCCTGATAGAGACCTGTGGCACTCAGATAGTTGATCATCTTTATTCTTTCTTCTTCAGTAACTATCTGAGATTGTTCAGCAACCACAGTCTCTGGTTCAGGACTTTGTTGAACTGGTGAGAGGACAGGAGCACCTTTGTAGAGTCTTTTCAGCCTCTTATCTTCTTTTATTTTGAGGAGCAGTTCAGCAGCCTCTACCTCCTTCCTCTCTCTTGACACCTTAGTGTTAGCCAATTTATTAAGTTCCTCTAAGGGGAGAGAGATGAGTTCATTAATGTTATAATTTCTAGTCCCCAGGTAGTTCAATCTGGCTGCTCTTAACACATCATCTTGAGTATTAGGTCTGTGAGCAGCCAAGATTGCTGCTTGCATGAAACTTGGGGAACTACTTGAACTCTCTCCCCTCAGCTTCCTCTTCCTCTCTCTCTTCTCCTCCTCAATCTCCTCAAGTGTCATTTTTCTTTTACCTTTGTCAACCACAGGCCTTAGTGACTCAGGTTGGAGAGAGCTTTGGCCTTCATTTCTTGATTTAGCATTCAAACTCAGGCCAAAGAGAGGCTATGAAATACCATCACCAGTTGGTGCCTCACTGAGGGTTTGGGGTGCTAGAGTAGATCTTATATCAAGGTTCACAGGCTCAGCCTCTGGGCCTTCAGTCAAGGTTTTCCCTTTGAATTCAATCTTGGGGTCTATCTCAACATCCAGTTGATGAAAGGCCTCACTTGCTATCCTTTTTCTATATAAACTAGATCTCCATTTGAATTCATCCAGCACCCTCTCTAAGATCTGGTTTGTTAATCTGGCAGCTTGTATGTTGTTGCTTGGGTTGAAAAGTGGTAGATCCACTATATCAATACTCTCATAATAGCTCAAGGTTGAAACGTTGAAGATTTGTAGCTGACCCTGTGCTCTAGAGATCACCAGAGCTCTTCTATTGTTGTTATACCCCCATCCAATAATTGGATTCACAGAGGGGGCAGGTATTGCTCTTGGTATACCCTCCTCAAACAGACTTTGAATGAGCAAGTCTAGATTTCTGACTTGAGAAGGTTGCTGAGTATGGACAATAGCAAGAGAGGATGGTGAGTCCTCTATATCCATACTCTAGGAAGAACTCCCAGGTTCTATAGCTGTCTAAATTTCCTCCCCCTTTTTGGTAGCATCACCCTCATGCATAGGTGAGCTAGGGAAGTGATCCAAGACATCCGCAGGTTCTTGTGGACCTGGATGAGTTTGCCCTATGGGTCTCTCAGCTAGCTGGTCATTGACCCTCCTTTGTAAGATAGTCACCTGAGATTCAAGGTGAGCTATCTGTGAAACCTAGTAGGTGCAGGTTTTTTCTAATTGGTGCACCCTCTGTTTCAAACTCCCCTCGTCTTTAGTTGAAGAATCATTGGGGGATAAGGGAGATGGACCTAAGTTTGCTCCCTCATCACCAGCTTGGGGTTCTTGGCTACTGGGTTTCTCCTGACTCATGACTGTGTCAAGAGACTGGATTGCCATGGTTGAGGTCTTAATATGTAATCACTTGCAGAAGTGAGAGCCTTTTCCATATGAATCTCCTGAACAAGTTCAGGAAGACTCACCTCAGTTGGGTATTGCTGATGTGGGCCAGGACTAGGTGAGGCAGCAGAACTCATCTCCCCTTGAAAGTAGGAAGGGAGGAGATAATCATGGTATCCACTGATTGCCAGTTCCTCATCAGTATAGAAGTCAAAGGGTGATTGAGGTTGGTTTAGATCAAGAGGTTTGGGTTGGTAACTATCCCCAGAAGGTTGATCACTTGAGTTTTGAGACTCAGAGTGATGCTTAAGGCTGTTTGTTGGTGTGTGAGCTCATCAGACTGAGCTTGACGAATCTCAGTACTGACTGAAATAGCAATGGGAGTGGTTTGCTCCTAAAGGGAAGTGGGAGCTCAAGTGTCTACTTCCTCCTCTGTGGGTTGTGATATGGGGGCCCTGAACTTGCTCAGTAGTAGGTGTAGGGGTTCGTTTGGATTTTCTTGAGTAGGTGATGGTGATTGTTGGCCTTGTGGGTGGTTTAGAGGTGGGAGGTGTGGGTTCAACATTAGCTTGTGCTGCTAAGTTGTCACCTCGAGCAATGAGCTCAAACATTTGTGGGACTAGGGCTGTTTCTACCCCTGAGAACCCAACAGTTGGCTTTTTCAAAATTTTGAAAATGACGGGCCTCATATGTGCTAATTTAAGAATGTTACCTGTTCCCTCAACTGTGGTCCCAATTCATAGTTAAGAATGTGTTGGACATATCTAGGGAACATGTAATATTCTAAGGAGTTTAAATTCGAAAGTAAGTTTGTAAATACAAAATGAGAGTACCTGAATTTAACCCCTTGAACCATTCCATGGACTATAAAGGAGAGGTCCTCTAGAATTTGATCACATCCTCCATGTTTGTTAGATAGACTGTGGATGACAACATTGTGGAGGTACTTCCATTGTGATAAGACCTTCACCTTTCTGAAGGTCTTGACTGTGAAGTCACCCTCATAGCCCATTTGCGCAAATGAATGGTTGATAGCATCTTTGGGAAAGGACATTTCACCTTCTTTATCATCCAGCTGAAGATGGGTATTGATGATGGCTGGAGTGATGAACAGTGTCCTCCCCTGCAATATGGCAGATAGTGCTTTCTCCCGGTCCATGGTGACCTCTTGACAGGTCTGCCAGAACTCAAGAAGTTGATCCTCAAAGAGAGGGGGATCAACTATAAGGGAGGTGAGATAGTTTGTCGAAGAAAGAAACCAACAGATGTCAGAAAAGCTAGCATCCTTCTCTGAAGATAACAGAGGAACCTGATTGTGCTGCCCGTGTAGGTGCATGGAGAAGTCTTGGGAGTTTCTATGATTAAATACGGCCATTTGAATGAGTTTTTGTGGTGAAGTAGTGGAAGAAGAGGATGAAATTTGGGGTAAATTTTAGGGCAAATATATAATGTTAGAGAGATGAATAGGAAACGTTGGAAGATATAAGCAATGGATTTCAGACAAAGTTATTTCAGAAGATAAACTTTGAAATCCAAAAGTGGGTCCTATTTCTGAAAAAGTGCTCAAAAAGGTAGTTATCTTGGAAGTTACAAATCTTCTGAAGGTAATTTTGCTTCGGAAGCTTTGAATAAAGCTTCCGAAGGTTATTTCCTACGGAAGACATTTCAAAGATTTATGAAAATTTGGCTTCGGAAGAAAAAATTCTTAGAGAATTCTCTTCCGAGGGAAATTTTGCTTCAGAAGATTTATTTGCTTTCGGAAGATATTTGTTCTTTTAAAAACTCCTAACTGCTGAGAAGCATATTTTGGCTTCGGAAGATACTTCAAGAGTTTCTTCCAAAGGAAATTTCTTTTGAGCAGTTATTTATTTTGAAGACGTAAATTTCTTCCGAAGACAAAATAAATTCTTCCGAGATAAAATATTTAAATTTTCATAAATCTAAGGAATAGATTTGATAAACCTCCAAGGAAACTAGGCTTATGAGGTGATCTAATAGACAACTTAGGACACATAATTTTTTAGAAATAAAGTTCATTAAGTTTTTAAAGAAAATATATTAAAAGTTAATCATCCCAATAGCTTATATGAGATATTTAAATCTATGCTCATCAAAAGCTTTTATGAACAAATCAGCATATTATTCATTTGTGTTTACTTTGATTAGTTTGATTAATCCTTTCTCAAAGTTATCTCTAATTAGATGATACCTGATGTTGATATGCTTAGTCCTTGAGTGCTGCACAGGATTCTCTGTGATAGAGATGGCACTATTGTTGTCTATGTGGATAGGAGTCTCTTTGAAGTTGAATCCATAGTCTAGCATCTGATTTTGAATCCAAAGTACTTGAACACAGCAGCTTGCAACAGCAATGTATTCAGCCTTAGCAGTTGATGCAGACACACAGGATTGTTTCTTGCATTGCCAAGAGACTATCCTACCACTAAAAATTGACACCCCCAGATGTAGACTTTGTAGTCATGTTGCAGCCACCATAGTCACCTGTATATGCATAAAGATTGAAGTCTGAATTCTTTAGATACCAAAGGCCTAGTTTAGGAGCACCTTTGAGGTATCTAAGAATCCTGTTAATAGTGACTAGGTGTGACATCTTGGGGTTGGCTTGATATCTCACACATATACATGTGGAAAGCATGATATCAAGCCTGCTAGCAGTAAGGTACATAAAAGACCCAATCATATCCCTATAGAGATGTTCATCAACACACTCCCCCTTAAGAACAGGACCAAGGGAGTGGTTTCTGACTATGGGTGTCATTGCAACCTTACAGTCAGTCATCTTAAACCTTGTAAGTATGTCTTGAACATACTCTTGTAAGTATGTCTTGAACATACTTTGACTGACTTATGAAGATGCCATTTTCAACCTGCTTCACTTGAATCCCTAGAAAGAAATTGAGTTCCCCCATGGCACTCATTTCAAATCTGTTCTTCATCAGCTTCTCAAAGTCTTTGCAGAGTTTTGAATTAGTTAAACCAAAGATAATGTCATCTAAATATGTCTGTACTAGCATTGTGTCTTTTCCTGCTTCTTTGATGAAGAGAGTCCCATCAATAGTACCTCGCTTGTAGCCATTTTTATAAAGATACTGAGATAGGGTCTCATACCACTTTCTTGGAGCCTGGTGCAGCCCATATAGAGCTTTATCAAGTTTGCATACATAATTAGGATGATCTGGGTTTGCAAAGCCAGGTGATTGTTTGACATAAACTTCTTCATCAATCACCCCATAGAGAAATGCACACTTTACATCAAGCTGGTAAACCTTGAAATCCTTAGATGCAGCATAGGCTAGAAATATCCTTACAGCTTCAAGTCTTACTACAGGAGCAAAAACATCAGTGTAGTCAATTCCTTCCTCTTGTGTATCTTTGAACAACCAGTCTGGCCTTGTTCTTGATGACAATCCCTCTATCATCTATCTTGTTCCTAAAAACCCATTTAGTTCCTATGACACTCTTCCCTTGAGGAAGAGTACATAAGTTCCACAGCTTCTGTCTTCTAATTTGAAGCAACTCTTCTTGTATTGCTTCAATCCAACTACCATCCTTCAAAGCTTCATCTACTTTCTTCGGCTTAATTTGTGATAAGAAACAAGAATGCAGACAAACATTGTTGTTATTTGTTTGTCCTCTTATTCTTACACCAGTCTCAATATTTCCAATGATGTTTGTGGTGGGATGTGACTTGTGGACCTTAAGTTGAGGAATCACAGCAAGTTGATTTAACAGATCTAAGTTAGAGAAATTTAGATCTGGCAATGAAGAGTCACCCACCACATCAACACACTCATCAAGAGAAGCTTGATCCAGTGAGTGTGTTACATCATTAGTGTTGTCTTTAATGGGATGGTTATTAGCGTTAAGGAACTCCTGATCATTGTTACCATCTCCATTTCCTCCATCATTTGAAGTTCCCTCACCTGGATTTTATGCCTCTGAGCTGGAATTTGAAGACATACCAGATGAATCAGTAGTGTTTGACATGCTTGTGCTGATTGGATTTTCATTTGCAGAGGTAGTTACCACTGGAGCTGAAGTAATAGTCTTGTTTGGTCTTCTAAGCTCAAATCTTGGGTCAGGATCTGCTGTTGATGTGTTACCTCTTAATCCTGAAACATCTTCACAAGATTTGTTAAAACAATTGGTAACTAAATCAAGATCAAATAGCCAATCTGAACCAGAACCCTTCACACAAGGAGTGTGTTCATTGAAAATCACATTGGTTGACTCCTCAACTACTCTAGTTCTGAGATTGTATACTCTATAAGCCTTAGCCTGAGAAGAGTATCCAATGAAGTGCCCATCATCTGATTTCTCAGCAAACTTAGCTACTTGATCTTTGGTATTCAAGATAGTGTATGGACATCCAAATGACCTAAAGAAACCAATGAAAGGTCTCCTTTTGTGCCACAGTTCATATGGAGTCTTACCATGTGTCTTAACTACTAAAACTCTGTTTTGCACATAGCAGGCTGTGTTGACAGCCTCTGCCCAGAAGGTGATAGGCAATTAGAGTCAGACAACATAGTTCTTGCAGCTTCAATAAGTGTCCTGTTTCTCCCCTCAGCAACACCATTTTGCTAAGGAGTCCTGGGAGCACTGTATTGTCTTGAAATACCCTTTTAGCACAAAATGAATCAAGAATTTGGTTTTTAAATTCTGTTCCTTGATCACATCTTATGATCTTGACCTTGTGATCATATTGATTCTCAATTTTCAGAATGAAGTTCCTCAAGATCTCAGGAGTCTCATCCTTAGTTCTAAGGAAGAAAACCCAAGTGAATCTTATGAAATCATCTGTGATCACCAAACAGTAAGAGGTCCTTCCTAGACTTATTACACTGGTGGGGCCAAACAGATCCATATGTAACAAGTGTAAGGGAGTAGTGATGGAGTTTATTTCTTTTGGCTTGTGAGACACTTTGTGTTGCTTCCCTTTCAGGCATGCAACACAGTGGTCATCGCTTGTAAACTCTTTATTTGGCATTCCAGTTACCAAATCATTATTAATCAGTTTATTCATGTTCTTGAAGTTTATATGGCACAATCTTTCATGCTAGAGAAAAGACTCATCATTATTGGCTTTAGACAGAAAACAAGACACTTCCCCAGAAGGAGTTGTTTCTTGCAGATCCATCTTGTATATGTTTCCCTTCCTGGGGGCTCTAAGCAGGATATGCTCTTGAGGAATAACCATCCCAGGCTTGAGAACAATGTACTCATGCTCAGTGAAGAGCATGTTATGTTTTTGGTCACAAAATTAGGATACACTTAAAAGATTGTATCCAAGCTCCTTGACAAAGTTTACCTTCTCAATGCTGAGCTTACCATTTGAGACCTTGCCTCTGCCAGTGATGTAACCTCCTGCATCTCCTCCAAAAGCAAATGGTCCTCCATCGATTCTTTCAAAGTTTTGACCTAAGGATCTGTTGCCTGTCATGTGCCTAGAGCAACCGCTATCAATTATCCAAACATTTCTGTTTGTCTTCAGCTGATCCTACACAAGAAAGATGATTTAGTTACATTTGGGAACCCAAGCCTAGTTGGTCTTGGGTTTGTCAATGTGAACAGATGATAATGAAACAGTAAGTGATCCTATGTTTAAGCTTTGGGGATCATTTGCTGTTTCTGATGATGAATTTTCAGCCACATGGTCTTCCTTCAACTTCCACACCACCTTTGGAAGTTTGGGCTTGACCTGCATGTCTTTGGAAGTTTTGGAAACTTTGGAAGATTTGAAGACTGATCCTTCGGAAGATCTTGCTTTCATTGTAGCAATTTTAGGTGCTTCGGAAGTATTCCTTTCTTCCGAGACCATTCTTTCTTCCAAAGACAATTTATCACCTGCCTTCTTCTTCACTTTGGAGCTTCCGTAGGAAATAGATTTTCCTTCCGAAGCTGGTTGCTTCTTCTTACTCTCAGAAGTTTTCTTCTTCATCATGTGAATAGTACTTTTGGGATTGTATTGACAATCCTTAGCCAAGTGAGAGGTACTACCACACATGACATAGTCAAAATCTCTTCTTCTTAGAGTCTTCTTTTCGAAAGAAGACTAAGCTTGAACATATTCCTTCTCCTTCTTCATCTTGTCAGATGATGCAGTAGGCCTTATAGGGTGAGGCTTACTCTTGGAAATGGATGGCTCAGGCTGTGTAGCAGTGACACACAGCACATCAGTTTTCTTGTTGTTGCCGGAGTGAGTCGAAGTTGAAGAAGAACTCTTGGTGCTAGAGTTCTTAGCAGAATCTTCAGCTTCCACCACCTTAAACCCTGTAGAGATAAATACTTGTTTCTGCTTTGATTCAAAGGTGGCCTTGATCTCTTGAGCTTTTCTTGATCTTCGTTTTGCTCTTCTGATCAAGTTCTTTCTCTTTTTCTTGCTCAAACTAGCTTCCCTTTCCTCCTTAGGAGCATGGTGACCCTTTGTGGATTGACTCTGTTCACTCATCACAGAGTCATCCCTCACCTTCTCCTCTTCATCCTCCTCGACACAAGGATCTACTTGAGGCAGCTCATCTTGACCAGTTCCACATCTTGGAGGTCTCATAGACAGAATAGAGTGTGGATGAGCTATCTCACAAGATCCTAGTCCTTGCTTATTCTAATAACAAACTTTTGCATGTAGGGATGAGGATATAATGTTCTTGAAGGTCTCTTCTTCAAGAACACATTTTTCTACCCGGGCTATGCTAATCACAAGCTCAGCCTGGCACTCAGTCAACTTGGTAATGAGATCTTTTATTTGAGTCCTGTAATTTGTTTGCTCATGTTTAAGAGTTTAAACTGTTTTCTCTAGATCTTCTATTTTGAGTTTATAATCATTTTCAGCTCTTTTAAAATCAGCCTTTAAAATATTTAAAGACTTGATATCAGATCTTATTTCCAAGTTGTAGGACCTGTATCTGTTTACTTTAGCAATACATTCAGGAGAGCAAAGATGTTCAAGTACCTTATCTTCATCATGGTCAGCCATGAGTGCCTGATTTGGTGAAACATCTTCAGCCTGAAAGCTCCAGTCAAAGCCTCCTTCGTCAACAGCAACTGCAGCTTGCTATCTTGGCTTCTTATTCTGGTGCCCTCCTTCAGTATAGCTTGGTCTGGAGGAAGCTTGGCCACCATTTGACTTAGGTGCCTTGCATTCTCTAGCAAAGTGTCCCATCTGGTTACAGTTGTAACACTTGACTTTGCTCTTGTCCAGCCCAAACTTTCCACTGGCAGCATTGCTGGGAAACCTTCTCCCTGTCCTCTTGTAGAACTTCTAGGCTCTATGAGTAAGGAGAGCCATCTGTTGGACTATCTCCATGTACTCCAGATCATCTGGATGGATACAGTCCAAGTCTTCAAGAGTGAAGAGAAAGTTGTCGGTTCCTTCATTAATGGAGACAAGTGCTTGAGAAGTGCTTGTCTCTTGGAAGGGACTTCCATGGCTATAACACTCTTTGGGAGTCTCTGGGAAGGTGATGAAAGGGCCCTTTTATGTAGTTTTAGGGTAGCAGATAAGATGGTGTTGTGGTTCTCTGCTGTCCCTTTCAACTAGATGAAGGGCAGAACTCTGGTGAGTGCTGGAGTTACCAGATGAATTTTGTATATTTATCTCCATCTGGTAGCCACTGAGTATTCCATACAACTCAGTGAGAGTGAGGGTCTTAAGGTTTTTTGTCCTCTTAATGACCATACAGTAGTGTGTCCATTATCTGGGAAGAGAGGACATGAACTTCCTAACAATATCCCTATTCTAAATATTTACTCTAACATCAGCCAGAGTATCCATAATCTCAACATATCTGAAATACTGATGAGTTATGGTTTCACCTGTTTTGAAGGTGAAGTTTTCAAACTACTACTTCAAGAGGTCCTTCTTGTTCTCCTTGGCATCATTGGACCCCTCAAACATCAGTTTCACTGTATCCCACAGTTGTTTTGCAGTCTTGCACTTCTTGAAACCTCTGTAGATGGAATTTGGAAGAGCAGTTTGGAGGGCAGTCATGGCTTTTTGATCGATGTCTATCTTCTTCCAGTCTTCATCAGAAAAGCCAGCCCTCTCCTTGGGTATCATACCACCACCACCACCAGCTGAAGTGGTGTATCGTACATGAGGTCCATTGACAACAGACTCCCACATCCTGGAATCTTAAGACTTGATAAATCCTTCCATTCTTTGACACCAAGTGTCAAAATCCTCACGAGTGATCAGTGGGGACTTTGTCATAGTTCCAGTTTCCATATCAGCTTTGGATATAGCTGCCATTTGAAAAGCTAAGTGATGTGTGTAACTAAGAGGATGTGAAGATGGTGAGATCTTACAATCAAGAGCCTGGAATGCTCTTATACCAATTGCAGGACCGTTAAAGGGTACTTAAGAGAGCAATTAGTTAACACATTTAGGAGGATTTAAAGATCACTTAACAACTCAAATAGGGAAATGTAAACTTTCACAGAGGATACAAGAAAAACACAAGTAAGGTGTGTGACAGAACGAGTTAGAACAAGAACGAGAACACAAGAACACAAGATAAGTTTTCAAGGAAGTTGTATATTTCTCTCTAGTTCTATTACTAGTGTTTTCAAGCATGTTCTAAATACAAGAACCGGATACTATATATACTACAACCTACAACCGTCAATATACAAAAAGACAGTTGGATGTGACTAATCTAGATAATAAGATCAATCCTAAAGTCAAAAGGCAGATTGCCTTTTGACTAGTGACTATGACAAGCCATAGCTCACTGACTTTTCCTATTACAAAAAGCCAAAAAGAACAAAAACAGAAACTTACAGCCAAAGACCTTATCAACTTTATCATAAAGCATGGAAGTTTCACCAACTAGTGATAGCAGGTGAACTAACCAGAGCTGGCAGCGGAGAGTGGGTTACTTTATGATAAAGTTGATAGAAAAGGAATCTTTTCTCTCTCTTCTTCAGAAATCAGTCTTGCTTTATTAGTAGCTTCGAAAGACTTTGTCCTTGAAGCTTCGGAAGACTTCATCTTAACCTTTGAAAGAGTTGAGTCTTTGGCTTCGGAAGACTTTACACTTAGAATATTTTCAAGTGAAGTGTAAAGCTTCCGCAACAGTTCCTTCTGAACTTTGGCTTCTGAAGATTTTACACTTAGCATAATTCTTGATTGTGTAAAACTTTCGAAGCTAGTTCACTTCTGTTCTGAGGTGCATGTTGGAAGACTTGGTTGCTTTGGTAATTTTTAGGTTGCATTAGCCTTAATCCTTAGAGGATCCTACATCCTCCTATGACATTATGCTTGACAGCATCCATCCATCCAATATTCCTACTTAATCATTCTTATAAGGACATAATCAATCAATCTCTCATCCTACACATACATACATACATACATACATACATACATACATACGCAAAATATATACATACATATATGCTTCCATACAAACCCAAATCATACTAATTATATGATTTTATCAATCTAACACTATTTCTAACATACAAATCAGGTTATATACCCATTTCAAAGCTCATTTTCATCAAAACATCAACGTTCATAATACATCTAAGTGGGTGAACTAGGCTTCATCAAGATTTTCATCTTGATCATCCATGCATGAAGGAATAAGAATGATCTAATCCAAAACAAGTATACCTTGAGCCTAATCCAACAATCTCTTAACGTTGGCGCGATGATTTCCAACTCCCGATTACACCTTTGAACTCCTAACAAAGCTTTACTTAGAAATCCTCTCGTTTTTTACTCGAATGGAAGAAGATGAAGGTTTCTTATGGTGGTGGTGGTGTAGTTTTGAAGGTGGGGTAGTGGTGGTGCTCATGATGGCTAAAAGAGGGTGGGGGTTTAGCGATCGATAGTGGTGGGGTGACGGGTTGGTGGTCGCGGTTGGGTGCGGTGATGGTGGGATGGCTGTGGTGGCGGTTGGCGGTTGCGGGTGATGGTGCGGTGGCAGGTGTCGGTCGTGGATGATGGTGGCGGTCGATGGTCTCGGCAGTGGGGGGTGGCCGATGGAGTGGAGTGAGGGAGAGAGTGAGCAGATGAAAGGGTGGTGTTGTGTGTATGTGTTTAAATATGGGTTTATAAGATTTTGTGAATGATAGGTGTCATCCATGTATGATTTTGTTATTATTATATTATTATTATTATTATTATTATTATTATTATTATTATTATTATTATTATTATTATTTATTAGTCTCAAACAGTTAACCGACTTCGAGGTTTGTTAGAATTGTCAACTTAGGTTTTCAAATAGACAAACACAATAGATAATAAAAATAAATTTATTATTGGGCTAGATTTGTACAGATGTTCACCAGATTTGACCGAGTGCCACATCCAGTAAGTGGCCCAGTAAGGTCTTGGTCCTCTAGACGCTGCCTAGTTTTGAAAGGCAGGAGAGTTGGGTTGGCCCCTAATGGCTGGTTCCGATTATTGGCATTGATATGCCGCTGGTCGTTGGTTTCTGCTGAGAGGATAGGTGGTTGCCACTCCTGTTATTGCCACTTCTGATACGACGACTGCTCTGTCGTCGGTGGGTGTCCAGCCAAGAGGTTCCGAGCAGCTTGACGTTGTTGTTCCGAGAGAAGGCACAAGCATCTTCCCAGGAGGTAAGGTCTTTGTTGATTACGGCACCAGTAGTGTAATATTCGGTCAGTAACCCCCAAATCAATTGAAGTACTAGTCACTGTGAACTCACGACACTGCCAGGATTATTGAGTTGAACACTGATTTCTTTGATTCTTTGATAGACAGCTTCAAGAGAGGGCATGGCTTTAAGTGTGATGTTTGTAAGTTCATGTTCAAGAGCAGTTGTTGTTTTGAAAGATCTTCGGAACACGAACCCATGCATCATAGGCTGTGGATTCCGGCTCAAGAACTCTAAAGAGTAGGTCGTCCGACAATGTACTGTAGATCCATTATAGTATGATGGCGTCAACCTCGGACCATGAGTCAAACTCAGGATCTGTAGTTGGAGGAGGAGTAGTACCGTCAATATGTACGAGAACCTTGTAACCTTTAGCATGCAATTGAAAGAGTTTAACCCATGACACATAAGACATTTTCATACCATCGAGGATTCAAACTTTGTTTTGTATATTTGCTACTTTGTCAAACGGATGAAGTGGTTTGAGGATGGGGTTCGAAGCGTTCGAAAGGTTCGATGGGTTCGAGGAGTTTGAAGGATCAATATTATCTCCCATTATAAAGAGATGAATGGATATTGGCTAGCCATGGCTTGGCCGGAAAACTCAGAAATGTATAAAGCTCTGATAACATGAAAGTATTCTAGATCCAAAGATGTCTCTCATTCATTACAATCCATCCATACATATACATGATAATGGGAGAAATACTAGGAAAAAATCTAACAAACTTAGGAAACTAAATCAATATATTCTACACAATATATGCTAAAAGGAGATAATAATATACAATATTATACAAATAACAATGAGAACAACTACACATCAATTAAGAAGAAGTATTTACCATCATATTGAAAGTTACTGTTTCATGTGTTGATGCACTATTTAATCAGTACATGGCAAGGATTAGACATGACCAAAAAACCGGTTCGGGAACCAGTTCAACCAAAAAAATTGAAAGCGGTTTCGGCCCAAACCGGTCCTGGCCCCGTTCGAACTGCCGGTTCCTCTACCGGTTCGAAGGTGCAAATGTTGAAACCAGTTTCAAACTGGTCCGGTTTCAAACCGGTCCCAAACCGTTTAATAAACCGGATAACCAAACCGGTTCCCAAACCAGTTTTCAAACTGGATTTCCAAAAAAATAGCCATTATGTAACGGCTATATAGCCTTTTGACCTTTTTTGTGTTTTTTTACAAATTTACCCCCATTAAGTTAGTATAAATATGCATTGGATGTTGTGATTGAACAACAACAACTTAAAACGCTCTCTATTCTCAAAAATGCTCTCTATTTTCAAAAACGCTTAATACTCTAGTTCGATTAAAAAAAACTCTCAATACTCTCGTTCATTTCAAAATGGCTTCATCAAGTGCTCAATCATCTGTTGGTTGTGATGCGTCTTCAAGCAACGTGGTGGTAGCAATCCTTCTTACGAATAGGAACCCCGAAATATGGTGCAATTACGATTTATGTCAAATGGCAAGCGGTCCAAACAAAGCTCGTTGCAAGTTTTGTCATATTTTTTTCAAAACAGATGTAAATACAACTTTGAAAACCCACATTACAAATAAATATTGTAAGACTTTGAAAGGTAAACCGTCTTGAGGTCAAACTTCGATGACAAGCGAAGGGAATGTTCGGGCTTATGACGTTGATGCGGTTCGTGAGAAAATTGCGCATTTTGTAATTCAAGAAAGCTTGCCATTCAAACATTTCGACAATGAACGGTTGACTCGGCTAATTTAACAAACTCTCCAACCGCGATACACACATGTAAGTCATGCTACACTTAGAAGAGATTGCTTAAAAATGCGAAAAAAAGCTAAAAATGAATTAATATCTTATTTTGAAAATTTACAAACCGGTGTTACTTAACTAGTAACTTTTAGTCGATTCCTCGTTCACCGGACTCATACATTTGTGTCACTGCCCATTGGGTTGAACCCGATTCGTGGCAAATGATGAAACATACGATTGTGTTTGAATTGTTTAATTATCCTCACACCGGTCAAAATATCTTTTAAATTATTGACAATGTTATTAAAACATATAATCTGGAAATCCAAATATTGTCAAGATCTTTTGATAACACATCAAATAATACGCTTATGATAGAACATCTAAAATTAAAATATAAATCAATTTGTGATGGTGTGTTTTTTCATAGTCCATGTGTTGCGCACATCATAGACATAGCCGTTCAAGACGGTTTAAAAACTATTGAAACAGTAAAAGATAGTTTTAAAAGAATGTTTCGTGATATTTTTAGCGGTAACCAAAGATATAGTAGGTGTCGCAAGTTTTGTAAAGACGCAAATTTCATATGTTTAGGTCCGAATTGGGACATACCTACAAGATGGAATTCGACTTGTAACATGTTTGAAAAGGCTATTGAGTAAAAAGAAAGTTTAATAGCCTTTCACAATACTTTGGTGAGTCGTGGAAAGGCTTCGACTTACCATCCATCGGGTTGGGCTATTATTGAAAAAATAACCAAATTGCTTAATGTTTTTAAAACCGCAACTACTTGTCTTTCTGAAGTTTATTATCCAACAAGTCCATTAGTACTTCACAAATTTACTTAATGACTTCAAAATTAAATGAGTTATCGTTTAGGGGTAGACCTTATTCGGATATGATACCACAAATGAATGAAAAGCTTAAAAAATATTTTAAAGAAATACCTCGGGTTATTACATGTGTCGCTGCCTTAAACCCTTGCTTAAATACATCGGGGGTTGAAACTTTACTTGATAAAATTGGTTTTAATTTGGATTTAGAAGAAGAAAATCCATATTATGGTCAAAGTGTAAAAGCTAATTTTAACACATATTTAGGCCAAATGTTTTATGTTTATTTAACAAAATATGATGAAAGATCAAACATACATGATTGTATGAGGCATGCGGCACATGACGAAGGTTCAAGTGATCCAATGTTTGCTTTATATAATACTTTTAGAGAAGAATGTAACAAACGTCAATGTGATAACACTCCGAGTAGTGAACTTGGAGGTATGGTGGAACAAACTTTTTATCCGCCGTGACTCTACAAAATTTTAAAAATTTTAACTTGTTGGCTTGGTGGAAAGGTTAAAAAGATCAATTTCCCATCCTATCCACCATGGCCCGAGATTTACTAACCGTCCAAGCTTTCACAGTAGCTTCGGAATATGTTTTTTCTGTTAGTGGCGGGATTATATCAATACGAATAACCCGACTCACTTTCGAAGCAGTTGAAATGTGTATTTGCTTGAAGGATTATTTGGATGCAGCTGAAAAAATACAAAACAAATACTCATTTGAAAAAAAATTAGAATATGAAGTCGAAATATATAAAGACAAAGTAGCGGTGGATTGACATCCGGAATGACCGATGATAAAGCGGCATATAATGAGTATCTTTGTAATAGCTCGGGTTCTGGTGGCGAAGAATAAAATATCCAAATATACAACTAACGAATGAAGAACGCCTATCCTAAATGTTTAGTTTTTAAATTTTACGTCGTTTGAATTGTTTATATGTTTTGAATAGTTTTTTTATTTTATATTTTACGTAATCTTTGATTTTTAAAAGTTAAATTATTGAATAAATTTAATTTTAAGCCTTTTGTAATGTTTTATGTTTTATTATTTATAAATAATTAATATAACTATGTTTTATGATAAAAACAAATAATAATATTTTATATTTCATGTATAATAAATGAATTACTTTGGATTTACCCTAAATGCATCATATCTACCCTAAATGTATTTATAATTAATTACCCTAAATGTATTTATAATTAATTACTTTGGATTAAAAAAAACTCGAACCGGTTTGGGGCCGAACCGGTTTTCAAACCGGCCCAGACCGGTTTCATAGGTTTGAGAATTCTAGCCTACAAAACGGTTTAGGAACTGAACCGGTTTGGGTTCAAACCGGTTGAGAAAAAACCGGTACAAACCAATCCGGTTTGAAACCCAAACCGGTTTGGCCCTATAAATCGGTTTGTACACCTCTGGAAGGGATGGATAGCTTGAGTGAAGTATTTGTGACATAAGTAAAGGTGTCACATAGTATCCATCAATGCACTATTAAGAGTGGCGTACTTCATTCTTTCCTTTCGAGTTTATTATTATTAGACATTTATTAGTTGAGTCTTCTGCTATAAAAATTCAATATCCTTCATTCTTTTCTATCAAGTAATGAGAATGAGAGTGAGCTTAAAATGCATTATACAACAAGAAATAATACTCAGAATCACAAGGATCAAGAGTAAAAGCAATTAACACTAAGTTTGAATGTTTTGAAGCCAATTAAGCGTACAAAGTGGTCAATATTAAATAAAAAGAGTGGTCTGATCCTTGAATTGCATGCAACTTGCTCAATCATTGGACTCTAAATTGTTACACAGCAGGTAACTGCAACTCTCAACTAAATTCTCCCTTACCGGATGAGGATTGTGTTTTTCCGATTAGTTTTACAACAGTCGATGTAACTTTGATTACCAAATATGAAGAAATATGTTGATTTGAACAAGCCTGCCAGTAGGGGGAGTTTTATAGTAACAATAACCAAAATCGACAAGCAAGCAAATCCCACCAGTGGTGACAGCATCCATGGTCATTGATCACAGAAGACAAGGAACAAGATTGCACCGAAGGCTACAATCATGGCAGTTGTAGAGAGGAATAATGTAAAAAGACCGAACATCAACTTTCTTCGTACACTGACCAAAAAATCTCTTTCGGAAAAGTGAGTAGTTAGGATAGACAAGAACAGTAATAGTGCGGTCGCTGCTGTAAATAGTGAGAATGCATTGAATACTGCAAAGATGGTGAAGGCAATTTCTTTTTTGAGCACAGGGATGCCTGATTCCTGGTTGCTTCCACCAGGTACGGTGATTGCTGCTGCAAATACGACAGTGACAATCAATGCAGCAGTGATGCTGCATGATTCGGCTATTGTTTTCGTCCAGTTTTCTCCTTGCTTCATCAAATCAGTGTGTTCCCTTTGAAACAACATTTTTGGAGTCTCCATAGACAGATTCTCCTCTAGAAGTTCTAAAGGTAATTTGAACTTCTCCAATTCCTACAAAATTCAACTGAGTTATGCTTATGCTGGGGAGAAAATTAAACATGATGATTGATAACTTATATGTGACAGACCTGATGCCATTGAAGCTCTTGTTATAGTTGCAGTGCTGCAATGGTAGTGCTACAAAGTACAGACGAAGGTGCCAATCTTCTAGCCAAGTGCAGCAGGTTGTTCCTAGAAGAATCCTTCATTGTTCTATAAGACTCCATACGTTCAATTATGTGATAGATAAGGTTGTATACTTTTATTGAACGGTTTATTATTGCCGACAGAATAACATTATGTCCTTCTTCATCCTCACAGTTGATTGTTTCAGGTGACCTAAATAGAATCTCATCAACGACCTCATATGCATTTTGGCGTACAGCCTCAAGAATCGGTCCAGTGTAACAAGAATTTGATGTGCCGATTTGTTCACATATCAAGCTTAAAATCTTCTTTGCTTCTTTGTACTCATTTCTCTTCTTCTCTATATTCTTGATTGGACACACTATAATTTACAAAATTAAGGTACATCAAGATCAATTAACAATTGATAGAAATTATCTCAAGTTTCAAAAAGGGCTAGCAGTGTTGGCAATCAGAGATGAAAACAGAAGAAAAACAAACGTATTTTGGGGCAATTTTATGAATATATTCAACTCTCAAATGTGCTTACATCAGGAAAAGAACTTAAAAGAGAAAAAATACTATTTAAAGTAAAGCTACTACCTATTTATTTAAAGCAAAAGAAATCAACCAACTAAAAACATCTCGGTCCACGTTTGCATTCCACATCTCCAAGGTTTAGGTATCACTTTCTACCCCACTTTCTCGGTCAATCCTTTGTTGTGTCAACAAAGACCAAGTCACATCACTTAACATTCTCTCCCTGATGTGAGCTTGTATCTTTGCAATCTTCAAGTCCAATCAATTTACTCATTTCACCAAACTTTATCTTTGCTAAAGCCTTTGTAAGTATGTCGGCTCTCTGTAAGCTCCCTTCTACATGCTCAACACAAATTTGCTCTTGATCTACACATTCCCTGATAAAATCATATTTGGTGTCGATATGTTTGCTATGACCGTGAAAAGCGGGATTTTTCATCAGGACTATTGCTGCTTCATTATCCACCAGGAGCTTCACATGTTGAGCCTTCACTCCAATCATCTCACTAATCAAATTTTGCAACCACAAAGCTTGACAGGCAGCTACGGTTGCAGCCATAAACTCAGCCTCACATGAAGAAAGTGCAACTGTACGCTGTTTCTGTGACACCCAGGTTATAGCATTTTTTGACAGATAAAAAATAGTACATGTAGTGCCTTTCCGATCATTTACATTAGTCCCGAAGCTACTATCACTATATCCGACCAGCTTCCCATCTCCCTAGACCGATACTTCAACCCATAATGAATCGTGCCTTTAATGTACCTCAATATGTGTTTCACTGCTGCAAGATGACTTTCTTTTGGTTTCTCCATAAACCATCTCACAACACCGACTGAGTAATTAAGGTCAGGTCATGTGTGAATCAAATAGCACAGGCTTCTGATAAGTCTTCGATAATGAGTTAGGTCAACCTGCTTTCCTTCTTCATCTTTTGTCAGCTGCAACTTATGTTCCATCTGCCATTTACACGGGTTATATTGATCCATCCCTGCCAAGTTGAGAATCTTCTAAGCATAGGTGGATTGCTTCAAAATCAACATGTTTCCTTTTGATCCACTTCAATATCGATATAATATGATAGCCTCCCTAAATTACTCATATTAAATATAGACTTCATCTTTCTCTTGCAGTTGTTAACATCCTTCTCTTTGGATCTTGTTACGATCATATCATCGACATACACACCGATAATCAGCAACGATTCTCCTTCCTTGATTACATAGACTGCTTGGTCCTGATTGCACTTAATGAAACCAAAATCTTTAAGTGCTTTATCCAAGCATGCATTTCATGCTCTCGGCGCTTGTCGCAACCCATACAAAGCTTTATTCAACCTGTACACCAGATTCTCATTACTTTTAACTTCAAAACCAACAGACTGGGCTGCATACACTTCTTTTGTAAGGTCATCATTTAAGAAGGCGGACTTGACATCGAGGTGATGTACAAGCCACCATTTAGTCGTAGCTATAGCCAAGATCACCCGTATAGTCTCCATCCTAGCCACCGGTGCAAATGCATCCTCAAAATCAACACCCTTTTGCAACTAATCGAGCTTTGTGTTTAACCATATTGCCATTTGGATCTCTTTTCAGTTTAAAAATCCACTTTAATCCAATTGCTTTATGATTAAAAGGCAATTGAACCAAAGTCCAGGTTCTGTTCTTCTCAATTGCAGCTAGCGTAACATTAATAGCTTCTCTCCACTTCAAATCCTTTTTGCTTCCCAATACGTTGTTGGTTTATCATTGATCAGCAGCAGTTCTTGATCATACAACTGGTGCACCTCCTCATCATCCATGGCTGTAGTTTTCTAATAAATTTCTTCAATTGAATGAAATCCATGTATGGGTGAGTGCTCGTACGGCTGATTACTAGATGATGCATCATAATTCGATTCGTAAGAATCGATACTCTGGTTCGCTGTGCTACTGCCCTGCGATTCTTAGAGACTTGGAGATTCGAACAGGGACGAACTAGGGTTATTACATAAAATCGATGACGTGATATTACCTTCTAAATCCTAATTTGTTGTATCTTGTGTATTGGGCCCAACTTGAGTTCTCATATTAACTGTAACATTGGCCCAACTAGGTTGTGTCATGGACTTATTGTTTTGGGCCTCCATCCAAACCCACTGCTTTTTCTCATCAAACTCGACATCACGTGCCACCACAATTTGTTTTCTTTTGGAACAGTACATGCGATGAGCTTTACTCCCTGGTTCTTCTCCTAAATACACCATAGTAGCACTCTGGTCACTTAGTTTATTCCCCTGCTTTGTTACTTCTTTGACATACCGGACACACCCAAACACTCTCAGGTGATACAGCTTTGGTTTCCTTTGAATCCACGCTTCGTATGGAGTTATCTCCTTAATTGATTTTGTCTTGATTCGGTTTAGCAAGTAGACAGAGTGTCATACTACCTCCCCCCACAGTTGATCAGGCACCTTCATTGTCTTGAGTAGAGATCGAGTCATATTATGAACAGTTTTGTTCTGGCGTTCTACGAAACCGTTTTGTTACGGTGTGTATAGCGCCGTTAATTGACGCCGAATGCCCTCCTATTGAAAGAATTCAACGAACTGATTCGAAATAAATTCGCCGCCACGATCCGTCCTTAAAACTTTCAACTGCTGTGAGCTTCTAGTTCCACCTGTTTCTTAAACTTTTTGAATAGAGCAAAAGCAAGGTCCTTTGATTTTAACAAGTAAACCCAGATATACCAAGTACAGTCATCAACAAGCAAAAAAAAGTATCGATTACCTCCCCATGTCTATGGATTGATGGGCCCGCACAAATCCGCATGAATTAGCTCTCCATTGAGTTTGACTCAGGAATGATTTTCGGGTTTGTTTTGAAACCAAACATCCCTTACATAATTGGGTTGGGTGAGAAATATTGGGCATACCTTCAACTGTCCCTTTCTTGCTCATATCTTCCGGTACTCTAAAATTTTCATGACCCATTCTAGCATGCCAAACCCAACCCTCTTTATCAAATTTCATAGTCAAGCAAACCGGTTTCCCACGCGTAAGTATGAGTTTGTACAACTTGTTTTCTAACCTTTTCACCTTCATGACCAACCCTTGCCTTTCATCATACATTCTAAGATACTCGCATTTCATTTTAATCTCATATCCAACCTCTGTCATTTGTCAAAGACTAATGACATTGCTGTGGAGGGCTGGAATGTAACAAACAATCGTAATGACAAACTGACCACCGTTTTTACAATCAAACAAAATTGTACTTTTCCCTTTGATCTCAACCTTAGATCCATCTCCGCAACGCACCTGTCCAGTTACATTTTGATCCAATTCTGCAAACAAACCAAGATGGCCAGTCATGTGATTGCTAGCCCCATTGTCAAGGTACCACTGGTTTGTTTCACCCTTCTCGAATTTGCCCAGAAATACTTTCTCTTCGTTAAGCAAAATCATCTTTGGTTCTTCTTCACCATATATGCTTAACAGTATGGACTGCTCATCTTCTTGTCCTTGAGTCAGGTTTACTTCATGATTCTGTTTTCTTTCTTGATCACACTCTGACGCATAATGTCCGAGTCGTTCACACTTAAAGCATATTACATGCTTTTTGTCTTTGGGCTTCTTGTTGAATGAGTTTGTGTCATGTTGTGGGCCGCCACCCCAGCGTCCACCTTTTCCTCGACTAGCACCCCAGCCCTTCGTCCCATTCTGACATCCTCTTTCGGCTAAAAAACCTCGCCCATGACCTGGTAGTAGTTTTTGTACCCAAACTTTTGATCTGATCGGCTGTCACTCTTGGTAAGTAACAAGGTGTTGTCACTTCTCGTGTTCCTTTGTCTTGATTTCAGTATGTCTTCATAAGCTTTCAATCTCCCAATAGCTTCATCAAATGGCATGTTGTCCATATTTGAGTATTGCTCTATCGAGGCAACGAGTTGGAGAAATTTGTGCAGAATTGTATCAAGTAGTTTGCGGACCAACACACTATCTTCTAATGTTTCACCCAGGCTACTATGTTTCGAAATCATACCGAAAAACTTGCCGGCATACTCATCTATGGACTCCCCACCCTTCATCCGTAACGCCTCGAATTCACTCTTAAGGGTGTGCAAATGAGCCTTTTGCATCCTATCATCCCCTAATTATCTCGTCTTTAGGGACACCCACACCTCCTTTTCCATCTTGCTTCTTTGAAATTTGCAACAAAACGTCCTCCGGTATTGACTGAAACAAGAATGCTCATGCAAGCTTACTCTTCTTTTCATCAAATTCTTCTCCTTCAATGGACTTCCATTGATCTTGAGCATCCAGTATCGCTTCCCTTTTAATTGCCCACATTGTGTAATTTGTGGCAGTTAGTAATGGACATTGTAATGAAACAACTCCGCTATCTATTAGTGGATTGGCTACGATTGACGTTGGCTCTAATCGAAGGTATTTGGGCATAAAAAAACTAACTATAAAGCTCTGATAACAAATGTTGGCAATCAGAGATGAAAACTGAAGAAAAACAAACAAATTTTAGGGCAATTTTTCTGAATATATTCAAAACTCAAATATGCTTACATGAGAAAAAGAACTGAATATAGAAAAAAAGTATTTAAAGTAAAGCTACTACCTGTCTATTTAAAGCAAAAAAAAACAACCAATCAAGAACATCTCGGTCCACGTTTGCATTTCACATCTTCATGTTTTAGTTATCACTTTCTATCCACTTTCTTGGTCAATCATTTGTTGAGTCAACAAAGACCAAGTTACATCACTTAACAAGCGGCACAACTTGGTGCGCGTTTGTCTTCTAATTTGATGTAATAAATTGGGTTATGATCCAAAGTATTGTGTAAATTTTTTTTTTAAATTGATTAAAAAAATGGGTAACATACATAAAATTGTTAAAGCATTCCACAGAAGAAAATAAAACATAGAGAATGGAAGAAGAAGCACTAAAATGAGGAGACAAATCAACTCATATATCGGATAGAATGTGGCTAATGGGGCTGCACAAGTAGCAACAATATTTATTAGATCGTGTTACAGCTCGCTTCAATTATATTTAGGCATATATATAGCTAATAGCTCACCAAGTAATGTCATGCAACACATGTTTTTACAGCATCGAACAACCCATAAGATGTCGTAGGCATATTTATGCAAAACATCATAATGAAATAGCAAAGAACGAATTTTTTTTAAAAATAGGGTTTTTAGAGAGATGGTTGACAAGAAAGGTTTTTCTTTTGGGTTTAGACATTAGAGGTACCCGCCCTGTCATAGACGGTTTTTCTATCTTGCTCAACATGTCACATGGGAATCTATGTGAATGCAGGAGCTGTCAAATCAAACTTAGAACTCGCCCCTGCCATGGGCGAGTTCTCAAAAAGAAAATATATTTTTCGGTGGTGAGCAAAAATTAAATCATGATTTGTATATTATATATGTTAATGAAAAATATTGACATGTATATATATATATATATATATATATATATATATATATATATATATATATATATATATATATATATATATATATATATATATATATATATATATATATATATATATATATATATGCTTGAAGTATAACGTGTAAGCAAAGATACCTTTCTCACCTTAATTACAAATAAAATCAGTATCCGAAAATTCAGTTTGCCGTGGAGCTTGGATTACTATATTGTATAAATATTTTTAATAAACCCGTGTATTACACGGGTTGAATAAAAAACATTAAATAGAATGAAAATTTATTATTTATAAAACGATATTATCGGATAAAATATAATTAAAATCTTCCTTATTATAAATAGATTTAAAATTTTATTTCAAAACAAACGTTTTAAAAAAATATCATTTTTAAAAACATTTTATTTATTATAACTCCCAATTTTAATGTTTTTTTATAAAATTTTACTTTTTGAAAACACCATTTTTAAAATATTTTATATTTATAAAAAATTTGATATTTTAGAAACTTTTCTTATTTTATAAAAGTTTTTGTTTAGAAATAAACTTAATAAAAAGATCTATTTTTAATTTATTAAAACACTATTTTAATTTAAAAAATTGTTAAATAATATTCTTAGTAATTAATGTGATTATTTAATAGGATAGAGAAGCAGGAAAAATCTGAGGAAAAAAATGCGATGCTACCATGTATCGTTATCTTTTATTAGAGTATGAAGATAACAACATTTTAGAAAAAAAATGTATAATCTATCGTTAATTTTCTTTAAATAATGATATTATTTGTAATTGAGGTGAGAAAAATATTTTGCTTACATGTTATACTCTTAAGCATATTTATGTCAATATTTTTTGTTAATATATATACTATACTAATGATTTAATTTTTACTCACCACCGAAAAATATTTTTTGTTTTTTGAGAATTTGTACATGGCAGTAGGGAGTTCTAAGTTTGATTTGACAGCTCCTGTATTCACATGAATTCCCATATGACACGTTGATCGAGACAGAAAACCCATCATAAGCGGGGCTGGTACCCCTAATGTCAAAACAAAAAAAAAAAACCCTCTTTTTTCAACTATCTCTCTTCAAACCTCGTTTTAAAAAAAAAATCAGCTAAGAACCTCTCACAACTATTTTCTGACCCTCTCATCACTATTTTCTGACATTGTTCAAAGCTACAGATAGACAGAGTAATATCAGTAAAATGGTGGAATAAATGCTGTCTAAATGTATCTGATTATTCTTACAAAATTATAGTTAGAGAAATACATGGATAGATAAACGATCCCGTGAAGCCAAGATCAGATGGAAAGGTTTTCGCTAATACCATCAATATCTGATCAGTTTTTATAGCGAGGTCAGAATATTTCTCAAGCAAGGTCGATGCTAAATCTGCATGAATATATATGAGGAAGTTAAATTAAATTCAATGTTTGATCATAAGATATATGTACCAACTACTCACCATACTGTTTTTTCAAAATAGCACTAACAATAAGGTAGACTGTGTTTCGGTAATAGGCATCTGGATAACGGCGTACGTTAGAAGGCTGTGGTGCAAATTGCAACAAATATGCGTATGTGTTGAGCTTCTTATTGTTATAAGCACTCTCCAATGGTGACTTTGCTTTATAATCTAGAATATCTAACAGCTGTTTGTTCTTCTCAACCAAGAGTTGGGCTGCATTTTTGTTACCAACCATTGCAGCTATATGCAGTGCTGTTCGCCTATTATTGTCGGTCTTTTTTACCATTATTATCAGTGTTTTATCGTTTACAAACTTCAGCAGTTTCTCGACGAAATAGTTCTGGCCCATTTCAACCGCTAAGTGAAGCATTGTGCTGCCGTTTTCACTGATTTCCTCAGTGACTGCATCTTTATGGTTTTTCAGTAAGGATTTTGCCTTCCACCAACACCCTTCAACAGTAGCTTCATACAACTTTCTCTTCCGAGTGTTTCTGTCTGGGTCTGCTATTTCTGGAACTCTTACAAATTCTGTTCTATATATAAATCCTGATGAATTTACATCTGCATTTCATTTCAATATTCTGAAGAGTTACCTCAAGACTACAATTCAAATTCAACCAAAATGTACTTCCTTCTAACATGGATTAACCTAAAATTTATAAACAACACTTTGAAGCAATTTACTGCAATATAAGCAATGATTCACAAGGAAAAACTATTATTAGGTTGGTTTTTGTAAAAATCATGTTCATTACAAGAAAACCCATGACCAACAATTCCTTTGCTAGAATTGCATGTAGTGATTCGGATAAATTTTTTAATAATCTTACTATTAGAGAAGTTCTTGTTTTTGTACAAGATTACATGACTATATCAGTCATTGAAGTTGGAGTATGTGTATTAATCATATTAAACTTGCTACAAATGTTGGGTTAATCAGGTTCGTGCACGAAGCGTCGTTAGTTAATTATATTTTTTTAAGATTATTTTATGCTTTGTTGTTTTGGGTTTGATTAAGTCGTATTAGTGGGTTAGATAATGGAGTTTTTTTACTAGTTTTTAGGGATTATTTACGTGAATTAGTAGTGGGTTGTTAAGTTTAAAAGGCAAGTGTTATTGGTTTCTTTTTTATATAGAGTTTGCATTCCTATTTTAATATATCAAAAGAGTCGAACAGACTTGTTCAACATTTGAGTTCTCTATTTCGGTTTATTTTGAGTTTTGCTGTTGTATAATAAGCCTCAACAACAAATAGGAAGAAAATTTTAATGTCTGACCTATTGCTAATGAACTTGGATATGCTGTCCTACTTAATGGATTCCATGATGTGTACATAAGACATCATCAAATTTTAACATATACAAATATGTTTTGGCATATAGATGTTACCGTAAATGTGACTATGGGGCTGTTTGTTTTTTTCAAGAAGCTCTTCCTGATCACTTATGTCTGCGCCGCGCAGACTACGCGCAAAGGTTTACTTCTGCAGACTGTTTGATTTTTCGAAGGCTTTTCATTAAAAACGTCTGTGCGAGGTCTTCTTGGTGCAGATGTGGAACAGCCTCTTCTTGCCACTTCTTACCTCTTCTCCATATAACTTTACAAAAGTGAAATTGAACCCTAAAATTGAACCCTTAGGTCGAACTCATTACCCTGCGTCCACCTCCTCTCCGCCACCCTGACATCGCGACGACATCGCCTCCGCCACCACTCTTCCGCCACCGCTCCGCCTCCCTCGCGACGACATCGCCGCCCTCCGCCTCCGCTCTTCCGCCATCGCTCCGCCTCCCTCGCAGTGACATCGCGATGACATCACCGTCCTCCGCCACCGCTCTTCTGCCACCGCTCCGCCTCCCTCGCGACGACATCGCCGCCCCGCCACAACCCTCCATCGACACCTCCGCCTCCCTCTATTTCAGTTAATTTTTCTCAAATCTGTGGTTTTTGTTTCGATTGGATGTGCAGTTTGAAATAGATGTGCAATTTGTGCTTTTTGAAGGAAAAACTCTGTTTAGTTGTAGTTTTGTAATTAGTTGTAAATTTGTATCAAATATGTTTGTAATTTGTATCAAATTAGTTGTAATTTGTAATATGTTTGTATCAAATAGTTTTGAATCATATCATAATCATATGTTTGCAATATGTTTGTAATTTGTGGTTGCAAAAATTCTACTATGATAAAAAAACAAAATCACAATCAAATACATAAGTAGTATTTGTAATTAGTTGTAGTTTTGTATCACTAAAGTCCTTCATGCATGATAAACGATTTCCTATATTGAAGAGGATGGCACCATTTCCTTTGGTTACACAAATAAACATTACCATTGCATGTTTCGCGCTACATAATTTTATAAGGAAAGAGGGTTTCAGTGATGAGTTTTTTACACAATACGATCAACCCAATGTGTCATTTCGAAATCGTCATGTGCACGTTGATGTTGATAAAAATGAGGTTGAAGCACATGGTACCGCATCGGATCGGGAATATATGACTCAGTTACGAGATGAAATTGCTGAGCAGTTAATGCAAAATGTGAAATAAATGATTTAAATAAAATATATTTTTATGGTTTTATGAATATTATTGTAGTGTTGTATGACTTTTATTTAAATTTTAATGTTGAAGTACTTTTTAAAGTTTAGAAATTAGGTTTATTTTAATTACAGACTATTTTTACAGTCTGCAGATGTTAAAAACAGTCTTCTTCTTGCAGACTGCAGACGTTTAGTCCACATTTTCTTCTGCAGATGTCTGCAGATGTGGTTCGCAGACTGCAGACATTTTGCTGCAGAAAAAACAGTATACAGTATTAGGTAAACGTAGTGATATTTTTCCAAGTTTGTTTCCTTAACAACTTTTAGTGTAAAAAATGAATTTCTCTACCACTACATAAATTACATGAATGGAATAACTACTACTTTGATATTTTGTGAAGTATCCGTAATGATAAGCTTCTCCAATAGAGTGTATTTGTGTTTTTTTTAGGAGAGAGGGTGTGATATATATGGAGTAGAGAGGATGTTGGTTTTGTGAAAGAGCATGTCAAACAGGCTTATGTGAGTATTTGGATGGTCTTAAGGGTTGTGAGAAGCATGAGCGGACGTATGTAATAATGGTCCGTTGAAAGAAATTACTCGACATACACCCCCAAAAGTCGAGTTATGGTCACTCATTGATGCCTCATTTCTAATATGGGAAATTAAATAGGTGGTAATAATCGAGACGTACCTATTGTAGAGCTTGGTGGTTGATCATAAAAAGTCTCTAGCTCCTTCCAAACTTCTCGTGCCGATGCATAACTCACGAACTTCTTGAGTACTTTTTCATTCATAGAACCGAAAATCCAACCTTTGACAAGGCTGTCATATTGTTTACTCTTGTCAACACTCTTATCTCCGGGCGAACGAAACTCGGGGTTAATGATGCCTTGCAACATCTGACTCTCTATAAGACAAAGCATCTGAGCCTTCCATATATGATAGTTGCTTTGGTTGGAAAGCTTCACAGACATAAAGTTAGAGACATTAACATTTGATGCCTGCATATATTTCAAGTCTACTGTTTGTGTAGAAACATCAAGTGCATTGGATGAACCAGCCATATTCGTTTGACTTGTTACACTCCTTGGCAAATGGTTTATTTATAAGCTGTTATGTACTCATTGGTCCACACACTCTCCATGTCCAACGGATCAGGAGCCTTGAGATTGATGCTTAATTGAAAACTGAGGTAAGTCAATAAGGAAGATGTAGATAACGTATGCAATGATGCACGTTGCTTATGTAAGCAATCTATATATCATGATAATATAATACTGTACTATGTGCATTGAACAACCAATGAGGAGTGGGTCAAGTTTGATTTACAACTGTAAAACAAATAAATTAATTAGCTAGAGTCTTACTGAATTGTATGCTTGGTTCTAGCTTCTAACCAACTAGAGATGTTAAATGGATTGTATTCGTGATAACCCGAACAAGATACTTACTCATAATTCATGTCAAACATATGAACTCAAGTAGGATTAGTGTATTAAGAAATGTTTAAATAAAAAGATTTTTAAAACTAAAAAGTGTAAAAAATAATCTCAACAATCGATTTATTTAATCAATGGTTGAGATCAAATTATTGAAAAAGTTTGTTAGATGTGTATTTTAGAAATAGTCACTTTGTTGACTTTTTGTAAGTTCCTCCATTTTTATCAAAAGTTCATAAATTTTACGTAGGACAAATTTTTTTTTATAAAAATTATACCATAAAACAAGCAATTTTTATCTTTAAAACGAACACAGTATTGCTACATAAAAAAGATATTAATTTTTATTATGTTTTTAAAGTTATATCTCTTCATTGTCTATTTAGTGGAGTTCATTGTGTATTTTTGTTAGTTATTGTGTTTTTCTAAATATTTTTGTGTTTTTCTAAAGATATGAATTAAAAAATATATTTAATAATGGAATAATACCGTTGTGTATCTCAATATGTAAAGCATAATAATAAATTAACAACTAATTATCAAATATATTAAAATAACAAAATAACACAATGTCTCGTTGTGTTTTTTGATTGTCGTTATGTTATCTTAAACATTATGTGTTTTGAAAAATAAATTAGTGAAATAATATCATTGTGTAAACCTAATTTTAAAACACAATGATAAATAATAACAGGTTTATATAACCTATAAAAATAATAACAAAAATAACATATTGTGTTAACTTCAATTGTAAGTTTTAAAAAATACATTACTAAAAGTATATCATTATGTACTTTTAATTGTAAAACATGATATATAACAACTTCATATCATTTATAAATCTAATGACAAAAATACACAAAACGATCTAAAACATAAAACACAATTATGAATATATATAACAAAAGATGTAAAATATATGATAAAATGAGCTTATGTTATACACAATTAACGTATAAGACACAATAAGCTGACGTATTTGACATAATGACCAAAATGCATTCTCTTTAATATAATAAAAGAACACGTGTCAAACCCACAATCCTTCTTATGCATTTTAGATTTAATACCCTTTTAACTATAACCCTACCCCTAGTGTATTTGAATTTTTATAGGGAGAATGGATAGTTGACAAACTTGGCGGCATTGGAAAAGATTTGTGTTTTACCAAGGGATTAACAATGTATTGTTTAACAACAGATTATAGAAATGGATATCAATATTATCTTGCTAATTGAAAAGGGCAAATACATTGAGATTAAATAACCATAGAGTATCGTATTTTTTCTAATAAAAAGCTCAATGCAAGGGAAAGGACAAGGATTGAAAATAAGAAGATATGACTAATAATTTAGTAAAAAAATGATAGGAAAAAGTATGGTAATTTACACTTCCCCTCAAGTTGGAGTGTGTAGCTCACGAACACCTAACTTGCCAAAAAAAAGTATAGCTGTTATGAGCCTAAAGCTAGTCGACGATTTAGGCTTTAGAATTGATGTCCTTTGGTTATATTTCCCTTGCTTCCACCCATTCACAAACAAAGAAGCAATCCATCTCCATGCCTTAGTTCATTTGTGTAAACGAGATTGTTGGTGATGTGTCTAGTAGCTTTCAAATTCACTCAATAGCCAACGCGTCCATAATGCTTCACTGACTGTGGTTACCATCACTTGATTTTTTGCTCTAGTTGAGGAGTGAGAGATCTGAGATTGTTTCTTGGATTTCCATTGGAGATCTCCCTACTTCTAAAAAAACCGATTCTTGACTTTCTTGGGTAAGGGCATCCAAGCCCATCTGAGTTAGAGTATGCTATAAAAATGTGCCACCTTCTTTTGATAATAAACTTTATGTCTCAGAGTCAATTTAGGTATATTAAAACCCTTGTAGTTGCCCTATGTGACTTTGTTGCAGGTCGGATACGAATTAGCTTAACAAATTTACCGAGTAAACAATGTCAAGTCGGATGGCTTGCAAATAATGTAGCCTTCATAAGACTTGTCTGTATTGGCAAGCATGTACTCTCGGCTCTTCATAACCTTTTCCTAACTTTAAGTTTTGTTCCATAGGAATGCGCTCGTCCGAGAGCCTAGTACCCTACTATCTTCTAGTATGTCAAACATATATTTGCGTTGACTAAGAACCAAGGCTTCCTTTATCCTGGCCAAATCAATCCTTGGGAAGTATTTTAGTTTTCCTAAGTCTTTCATGCTAAATCTCTTGTCAATGTAGTCTTTTGTCTCATCAATCTTTGATGGATTGTTTCCCATAATAATAATATCATCGACATATATAAGGGCTTACACAAATATGGTTCCTTCTTTGGAAATGAAAAGAGAATGGTCAGCCTTGGACTACTTGAAGATGAGAACTAAGAGGGCTGAAGTGAACTTTTGGTACAAGTTTCAAGAAGCGTGCTCAATCTACAGACTTGATTTTCTTTTCCTTCTCAAAACCTTGTGGGATATTCATGTATAACGTTTCCTTGAGATCTTTGTTTAGAAATGCATTGTTCATGTCTAGCTAATCGATAAGCCAGTCTTATCTTGACTGTCACAGCTAGGAGGGCACGGACTTTAACAAGCTTGGCAACAAGAGCAATGGTGTCATGAAAGTCTACTCCTTCTAATTGCATGAACCTTTTAGCAACAAGTCTCGTGTTATACCTTACTACTTCCCCTTTAGGCTAGAACTTTACTTTCTATACCCATTTAGAGTCTATGGCCTATTTTCCCTATGGTAAGGTTTTGAGAATCCATGTTTTGTCTTGTTTTAAGGCTCCTATTTGTTTCTTTATAGCATTTAACCATATTTCATTCTATCCTATAGGGGTGTGCAAGAAACTATAATAACCGCTGAAATAACCGATGAAACGGAATCAAGAAACTAAAACCAATAAGAAACCGACGGTTTGCTTTGATAGTTTTCAGTTTGGTTTCCGTTTTGCTTGTAACAAAACGAGAAAACTGAACCAAAACCATAGAGACCGAACTTCTAATTTTAGAGGTGTATTCATAAACTTATAAACATGATTAGCCTGTTAGTAACTTACTTAACTTAGGTCATCTAGATTTTTTTTAAATATTTAGGTTTCAAGAATAATCTTTAAACTTCTTTGTTTAGATTGATTGATTATAATATTTTGTTGATTTTTTTATTGTATTTTGTGAATTGTAGTTTATTTTAATGTTAAGTAATCTATAGAAATATGTAGATTACTTTTAAATATTATAAGAATGATGTAAGCCTAATTTTTTTACATTTAATTCATTACTTTTGACAATTTTTCTCTTTACAAACTTGAAGCCCAAATGGTAAAACAAAAAAAAAAAAAAAACACGAAAACGAATCGAAAACGAAGTGAAAACCAAAAAACCAAAACCAAATGGTTTTAAAAACCTAGAAACCAATATATCAGTTTTTGGTTTTGATATTAGGATAAAACCAAATCAAACTGATCCATGCACACCCCTACTGCACAGTTTGTTTGAAAAACTTTGGCTTATCGATTAAGCCGATGCCCGTCAAAAAAGATTTTTGGATATGGAAAAATTGTTTGTAAGAAATCAAGTTTGCTATAGGATGTACCACTGAAGGTTCTTGATCGACAGTGGGTAAAGCATTATCGATGGATGGTGGGAGATCAACAACGAAATCATGTAGTCATTTTGGCCGAGTTCGATTTCTTTGTTGTTTGATAGGTTCAGAATCCTCATGAACTATCTCATCCATGGTTTCAGTTTCAATATTTTATTATGTTTCAGATCCACTATTTCGAAAATAAGGGAGACAATCAAAAACCTTCATGTGCTCATAAACGAGTTTCGTTTGAATAGGATTTCAAATGGGATCTTGTTGTCAATGGTCTTTAAAGGAAGGTGAATAATGATATAGACCATCATCATGACACACTCATCCCAAAATGTTGTTGGCAAATTTGCCTCAAAAGGGCTCGTGGGGTCTTGAGCAGGTGCTTATGCTTGTGTTCCATGACACAATTTTGTTGTCGTGTTTGGGGCAGGTTCTTTCAACGATTATTCCTTGCTTGAAATAAACCATAATAAATAATTTCAAAACATTCTTTGCTTTTAATGGAACTTATTTGAAAGGGTGATCAGGTATGCTTAGACTAGCACATGAGTCATAATCCACAATATTGAAAGGAACACTTCTTAACAAAGTCAAAATGAGAGAGTTTGTTACTAGAAGTATTACCTAGTCTTTTGTGCCCTACGTCAACCATGGACATCATTGCCTTTTTTTATACTCTACAATCTTGTTCCGATATAATTCATGTCTACATTTACCCACTCCTATTAATTCCCTCGAATACAAATCCTACATGTAACAAAACTCCAGGAAAAAGGTTATGGAGCATTGTTGCTCTCTTGACAAATGGCTAACGGATAAAGAGATTGCATTTAAAATTAGGTACATTTAAGATTCCTTTAATAGTTTTAGGGATTGAACCTAAAGACTCAAGAAATCAAATACGAGATTTTGAAGATCGGTTGAAAAATCAAAGATTAAGAAAAACCAAAGATTTCAATAAATGAAAACTTGAGCAAGAAAAATGTGATTAAGAAATCACATAGTGTTTATGAAAGCAATGTCAAATTTATAAGTAATAATTTGAAGAAAAATGACACAAGTTGGTAAATCATGCTCAAGAATGGAAAGTCAAGGTCAAAACAACAGTTACAGAGACTATTTATGATTATGTTTTCAATAATAAATAGGATATGACTATAAAATCGGTTACATATTTGAATGGAAAACAATGTTCTCAAGTCAAGAATGGCTTAGGTCCCTAAAATCTGAATAATTCATAAAAATATGTAGGAACAACCAAGGCGCACTATTGATAGCTTAAAGCATGTTGATAGTGGTATCGACAACATATCACTATTTTATAATGTTCAACCTCATAATGGTAGTTATGTTATCTTGCTGACGATAAAGGAGGTAAAATTACCAAGAAAGGTATATTGACAAATGGTGTGTTAAGTTTAGAAGATTTAAGTTTATTGAAGAATTAAAAAATAACTTGTTAAGTGTTTCTTAAATCAGTTACAAACATTATTCCACACATTGTACTTGTAAAGAGTGTCTAATAATCAAGGCTGGGTTTGTTATACTAGAGCAATGGGTGTTGTTGAGGACTTCGAGAGACAAAGATACATATTTGTTGGATATGAATGGTTCACATTATTTGATAACTACATCTTGCCTGTTATCAAAAGCCTCGAAAAGTGATTTAATGTTATGACATCTTAGACATGTCATTATCGAAAACATGAATAAATTGCTTAGAGGAAATAATGTTGTGGGCTTACATTGAAAGAATTTCAACTTGTTAAACATTGTTTGTCATGTTCTAAGGGTAAATAACATAAACTTTTTTATAAACCAGTTCTATATAATTCTGTTAAATCAAATCCTCCAACTATTGCATATGGATCTGTTTCGTCTTGTCAGTGTTTTAAGCATGGACAGACGTGCATATTGTTTGGTTATTACTAATGATTTTTTCAGATTCACTTAGGTTTTCTTTCTAGCATCTAAGGATGAAACACCTTATTTGCTAATAAAGTTCATGAATCTTGTGGAAAATCAATCTGACAAGAATATAAAGTGCATTCCCAGCGACAATAGAACAAAATTTTGTAATGACATTTTAAATGATTTTTGTGATTCAAAGGGGATAACTAGACCATTTAGTGTAGTAGGAACTCCACAGTAAAATGGAGTTGCTAAAAGAAGAAAAAGAACTTTGATTAAAGATACTCGAACAATGCTATAAGCTGTAAAACTTCCCTCATTCTACTAGGTAAAGGCTGTTAATACTACTTGTTATGTTTAGAATCGTGTCTTGATTAACAAACAACATAATATGACACCTTCTGAACTATTCTTTAAATTTAAACCTAAAGTAAAATATTTTAAATCATTTGGTTGTTGTTGCACTCTATTACCATCACACCCTCGATTTCTACAAATGGGGTTTTACCGTTAGGCGCATGATATAGCATGATCTTAGTCGATAGTTACACCAAACGACATGTAATTACAAAAGATAGCATTTAATATTATCAGAAAATTTCAAAACATATTTTAATGATTGGTTAAAGAAAACATTTGTGTAAGCGTAACCAGTTAATCATTTAATAATTTAAATAGCGCAAAACACGCGCAACCCAAGTAAATGTAAACTTGCTAAATCTAATGTTCAAACTGTTTTATAAATAACCCAACAATATGATGAAATGATGCGGTGCTCCTAATCGCACCTTATGGACATGAAAGAAACATGCTAAAGTGTCAACATAGTGTTGATGAGTTCACAGGTTTTGATAAACTATAATAAGTTAGAAATAGTAGAACCAGTAAACAAAGTAATATCAGTAGATAGCTAGTCTACATAACAAGTTACATGGTGTATGAAGTTTGCAACTGAAGCTGACAATGTAAATAGATGCCTCGGTTGTGGTTAACAGATCACAGCAACAGAAATAAGGTCAATTAAACACTCATTTGAGATGCAGTCGTGCAAGCCTCAGAAGCACCGAAGCGGCCCAAAGCATGCAGTACCCGTTTCGGGTACTTGTTTGAAGCAAAAACGCCTAGGAAACGCCTAAGAAACGTTTCTAGGGCGTTTTGGTTTCGGGGGTACTGCACGGGGACGTTTGAGGGAGTTCCGGTCGTGTTTCCTATTTAATTTAGGGTATAAACCCTTTTGAACTTATGTTTCCCAATTCCCAGCGATCGTGTGAAACAAGCTATGTTGTCAAAAGCGCACTAGGTGTAGCGCAAGGAAAACACCTTATGATAGTTTAGGTGAGATTCTGGGGACTTTCAAGTGGGATTCCTACCAAATCTACCTTGAACAATCTAAAAGTTACAGGAATGCATAAACTTGATGAAGAGAGAAGGTAGAAGATGAGAAAGTGAAAAATACCAAGTATATTAAGTAGGTTTAGTGGTCAATGTATATAGTACATACTTCTTTGCTGAAAAGCTGTTCACAACAGTAAAAATGACACCACATTGGTGGTTTAGATTTTAAGAAATTCTTTTCCCTTTAAAGATTTTTAAAATTTTGAGCTAGTACACAACTACATATCTTAGAATACTTTTAATCAGATTATTTTTAAAACAATTGTACTTTTTCTATGTTGGTTAGATGATTTTAATTGCTAATTTGCAGGACCGTTAAAGGGTACTTAAGCTTGCACTTAGTTAACACACTTAGGAGGATCTTAACATCACTTAACAATTCAAATAGGGAACTGTGAACCTTTACAGAAGATACAAGATAAACACAAGTAAAACAAGAACAAGAGCACAAGATAAAGTTTTCAAGGAAGTTGTATATTGCTTCTCTAGTTCTATTACAAGTGTTGTACAAGTATATATGACTACAAGAACCGGAGACTACTTATACTACATCCTACAACCGTCAATATGCAAAAAGACAGTTGGAAGTGACTAATCTAGACAACAAGATCAGCCTAAAGTCAAAAGGCAGATTGCCTTTTGACTAGTGACTATGACATGCCATAGCTCACTAACTTTCCTATTACAAAAAAGCCAAGAAGGAACAAAAACAGAAACTTGCAGGCGAAGACCTTATCTACTTTATCATAAAGTATGGAAGCTTCACCAACTAGTGATAGCAGGTGAACTACCAGAGCATGCAACAGAAAGTAGGTTGCTTTATGATAAAGTTGATGGAAAAGGTATCTTTTCTCTCTCTTCAGAAGAAAATCAGTCTTGTCTTTAAACAGCTTCGGAAGAATTTGTCTTGAGAGCTTTGGAAGACTTCATCTTTTACCTTTGGAAGAGTTGAGTCTTTGGCTTCAGAAGACTTTACACTTAGAATATTTTCCAAGTTAAGTGTAAAGCTTCCTCAGTAGTTTCTTATGAACTTTGGCTTCGGAAGATTTTACACTTAGCATTTTTCTTGAGTGTGTAAAACTTCCGAAGCTAATTCACCTTTGTTCCGAAGTTCATGTTGGAAGACTTGGTTGTTTTGGTATGTTTTGGTTGCATCAGCCTCTTAACTTCAGAGGTTCCTACAAACTCCCCCTAGGCTGATGCTACCAAAACAGAGAGGTTCTTCAGACTGGAATAGTCCATATGAGGATCTTCAGAATTCCTTTCTTCATCAGCTGATCTGTATTCTTCACACTCATGAAGTACCTTCTCATGTCATAGAGATCATGAAGAGGGAGTTCAAGCATGTCACTTGTGAAGTAGACATGTTGAACTCCCTGATCTCTAGTGACATACCATCGGTCTGGATCTTCAACAAATGTCGAGGACAGAATTTGTCTTCTAACAGAGAGAGGCTCTACAATGATAGGAGTTGGTTGAGAGTTCTCTTCATGCACTTTCTTAGGATGTTCTGCCTCATCCTGAGGTTGGGAGGAGGATGCCTTTCTTCTTTTCTTCTTTGAAGATGATCTTCTTTTGTCCATCCTCTTTTTCCTCCCTGATGATTTTAACTGAGAGGGTTGGTCTTCAGTACCAGGTTCTTCAGTGGATTCCGTCTCAGTTAGGATCTCCTCTCTCCTAGTTTTAGAAGGAGAGGGAGGAGAACCCTGTTGTGGGTTAGAAGATGAAGTTGGCTGTTGTGCAGCTTTAGGTGCAGGTGGTGTTGTCTTTGTAGGTTCCACCTTTACCTCAACTTTAGGTTGAGCTTGACTGGATGATGAATGAAGGTCCACAAGCTCTCCCTTTTTTATCTTCTGCTTGATCACCCGTATGTGCTCATCCATTGTGGATAGAGACATGGGACCAAGCCTCCTTCAGGAGAACCCATACAGCTTCAAGAAGCTCATCATCCTCTGCATATCTGCAGACTTTTTCTGACTTTTCTGGATGATGGCTCTTGATTTTGCAGCTTCTTCTCTTTGCCTCTTCCTAGCAGCTTGCTTTTCTTTCTTGGCTTGTTCTTCCAGCTGCTTATTGTATTCAAATAAAATATAATCATAAGGCAAAGGAAGGAGTGCACGTTCTTGATAAAGACATGTGGCACTCAGGTAGTTGATCAATTTTAATCTTTCTTCTTCATCAACTACCTGAGGTTGTTCGGCAGCCACAGTCTCTGACTCAGGACTTTCTTGAACTGGGGAGAGGACAGGAATGTTCTTGTAAAGCCTTTTTCTCCTTATTTCTTCCCTGTGTTTGAGGGTCAAGGCTGCATCCTCTGCTTCCTTCCTCTCATTTGACAATTCAATGTCAGCCAGTTCATTTAACTCCTCTAAGGGGAGAGAGATGAGTTCATCTATATTGAAGTTTCTGGTCCCCAGATAGTTGAGTCTGGCTGCCCTTAATTCATCTTCTTGAGTGTTTGGTACGGGGGCAGCTAGAATTGCAGCTTGCGTGAATCTTGGGGAACCACTTGAACTCTCTCCCCTCAGCTTCCTCTTCCTCTCTCTCTTTTCTTCTTCAATCTCTTCAGGAGTCATCTTCCTTTTGCCTTTGTCAATTGCAGATCTTGATGAATCAGCCTGAGGAGAGCTTTGGCCTTTATTGCTTGATTCAGCAGTCAAGCTCTAGCCAGAGAGAGGTTGTGAAGCACCATCACCAGCTGGTGCCTCACTGAGGGTATGGGGTGCTAGAGGAGATCTTGTCTCAAGGTTCACAGTCTCAGCCTCTGGGCCTTTAGTCAAGGCTTTCCCTTCAAAGCTAATCTTGGGGTCTACCTCAACATCCAGTTGACCAAAGGCTTTTACTGCTATCCTCTGTCTATATGATGCTATTCTCCTTTTGAATTCTGCCAGCACCCATTCTTGAATTTGATTGGCTAGTCTGACAGCTTGTCTATTATTGCTTGGGTTGACAAGAGCCAGATCTACCAGATTTATACTCTTATAGTAACTCAGGGTGGAGATGTTGAGAATTTCTTGTTGACCCTAAGCTCTAGAGATCACAAGAGCTTTCCTATCATTGTCATACCCCCAACCCCAGATTGGGTTCTCAGATGGGGCATACATTACTCTTGGTACTCCCTCCTCAAACAGTTGTTGATTGAGCAGTTCTAGATCACTGTCTAGAGGAGGTTGCTGAGCATGGACAACTGTAAGATAGGATGGTAAGTCCTGTATATCCATACTTGAGGAAGAACTCCCAGGTTCTGTGGCTGTCAGAACTTCCTCCCCCTTTTTGGTAGCATCACCCTCATGCATAGGTGAGCTGGGGAAGTGATACATAACATCCACAAGTTCTTATGGACCTGGATGATTTTGTCCTATGGGTCTCTCAGCTAACTGGCCCTTGAGATCGGTGATCTCAAGCTGCTGGTCATGGACCCTCCTTTGCAAGATAGTCACCTGTGATTCAAGGTGAGCTATCTTTAAAACCAGTTGGGTACAGATGTCTTCAAGTTGGTTCACCCTGAGTTTCATACTCCCCTCATCTTTAGTTGAAGACTCATTGGGGGATGAAGGAGGTAATCTAAGGTCTTCTCCTTCACCACCAGCATGGGGTTCTTGGCTGCTGGATTTCCCCTACTCAGTGACAGTGTCAAGAGGCTGGGTTGCCATGGTTGAGGTCTTAAAGATGTAATCACTAGCAACAGTGAGAGCCTCTTCCACATGGGTCTCCTGGACAATCACATGAAGATCCACCTCAGTTTGGGGTGTCTGATGTGGGCTAGAAATGGGTGAAACATGAGCACTCATCTCTCCTTGAGTGTGGGTAGAGAGGAGAGATTCATAGTACTCACTGAAACCCAAATCTTCATTAGAGTAGAAGTCAAGGATAGGTATTGGGCAGTTGAGATCAAGAGGCTGGGGATGGTAGCTTTCCCCTGAAGGTTGATCACTAGAGTGTTGAGACTCAGAGTGATGGCTTAAGGCTGTTTGTGGATTGTGAGCTCATCAGGCTGAGCATGAGGAACCTCAGCACTGATTATCTGAAAGATGGGAGTGGTCTGCTCCACAGGGGAAGTGGGAGCTCTTGATTCCACTTCCTCCTGTATGGGTTGTGATATGGGAGCCTGCACATGCTCAATAGCAAGTGCAAGGGTTTGTTTAGATTTTCTAGTGTAGGTGAGGGTGATTGTTGGCCTTGATGGTGGTTGAGAGGTGGAGGGTGTTGGTTCATCACTAGATGGTGCAGCTAAGATGTCACCCTGAGCAATGAGCTCAAACATTTTCGGGACAAGGGCTATTTCTACCCCTGAGAACCCAATAGTTGGCTTTTTCAATATCTTGAAAATGCCGAGCCTCATATGTGCAAGTTTAAGAACATTACCTGTTCCCCTCAACTGTTGTCCTAATTCACAGTTGAGAATGTGTTGAACATACCGGGGGAACATGTAATATTCTAAGGAATCCAAATTCGCTAGTAAATTTGTTAATACAAACTGAGAGTACCTGAATTTGACCCCTTGAACCATCCCATGGACAATGAAGGAGAGGTCTTCTGGAATCTGGTCCCATCCTCCATGTTTGTTGGATAAGCTATGTATGATGACATGGAGGAGGTATTTCCATTGGAATGAGACCTTCCCCTTCCAGAAGGTCTTGACCAAAAAGTCACATTCGTAGCCCATCTGTGCAAAGGATTGGTTGACAACAGCTATTGGAAAGGACAGCTCACCTGCTTCATCATCCAGCTGCAAATGGGTGTTTATAATGGCTGGAGTGATGAAAACCGCCCTCCCCTGCACTGTGGCAGACAGTGCCTTCTCCCTGTCCATGGTAACCTCTTGACAGGTCCGCCAGAACTCAAGCAATTGATCCTCATAGAGAGGAGGATCGATTGTAAGGGTGGTGAAGTAGTAAGACAAAGAAAGATACCCACACACATCTGAGAAGCTTGGATCCTTCTCAGAGTTTAACAGAGCAACTTGATTGTGTTGCCTGTGTAGGTGCATGGTGAAATCAGGGTTGTTATGACGATCAAGATTGGCTATTTGAAGAAGCTTTGTAGTGAAGGAATGAAGAAGAAGATGAAATTTGGGGGCAATTTTAGGTTAAGAAACAATGAGAGAAGTGAGATAAAATAGAACCGTTTGGAAAGATATACTCTGGATTTGAGACAAAGTTATGACCTCGTAGGTGGCTAACCAGTCCATACCCAACATGACATCAAATCCCCCGAGAGTCATAACAAACAACCTAGCGGGGAATCTATGACCTTCCAATTCTATGCTATAATCCTCTAAGGCCTCAGTTATCTTAGTAGTCTTTCCAATGGTAGTTTCTACTTCAAACACATGATCTATTTCTTTGGCCTTAGCATTCACCACATCATAGAAGGTAGCAGCCATAAAACTCTTACTTGCACCAGAATCAAACAGAATAGAAGCAAGTATGTTGTTAACTGGGAACATACCTGACACAACATCAGGTTCCGCTCTGGCCTCCTCTCTGGTCATCGAGAATGCCATAGACTTGGCCCTTGGCTTGTCAACAGCTTTCTTTTCCTTCTCAGACTCCTTTCTCTTGGTCGACTCGACCACTCACGCCTCTTTACAATCTCGGCTATAGTGCCCCAACTTGCCACAGTTGTAGCACTTTACCAGATTAGGGCAATCCTTGGAGAAATGCCCTATCTTCCCACATCTGAAACACAGACTCGAACCGAGCATGCATTCACCAGCATGCATCCTCCCACATTTTTGGCAATCACCGAACGATTCCACCTTTATCTTTTTGGCCTGAGCAGCAGACCTCTCATTTCTCTCTCGCTTCACATTTCCTGACCAACTCTTCTTTTTAGCCCCCTCAACGGGCTCATCAGTCACCACATCATCATACACTATCCCACTCTACTCCACCAAGGACTCGAACGTCTTCGGCCCGCTTCCTTTACATACGTCCTGACCTTTGAAGGCAAACCCTGCACATAACACTTCATTCTCCTCTCCTCAGTACTCACCAGGTGAGGCACCAACCTGGCTATCTCATTGAAGCGAGATGTGTACTGCCTGTGGGTCATACTTCCAGCTTTAAAACCCAAAAATTCCCTTTCTACCCTGTCGATCTCATTCTGAGGGCAGAACTTCCTCATCACCATCTCTTTCAGGTCATTCCACTTCAAGTTCCTGAACTCACGAGTGTCCTTCATCTGCTTGATGGTGTTCCACCAATGAATAGCTTCGTCAACAAATGAGTGAGCTACGAACTTCACAGCCTGGTCAGCCTTACATTCACTGATCTCAATCACCGCTTCCATCTCAGACACCAACTGGAGAGTGGCAATGGCACCATCCTTGCCATCCAGGATGGAGGATTGCACCCCTTGAAGATGCGATACGAACACCCTTTGGCAAAATCCCCTTCAGTTTCATCCCCCTCGTCCTTCCCATCCTTCCCTGAGCCTTCCCCAGTACCTTCACTATCTTTCTTGCTAGCTTTGTTCTTCGCCTCCAACATCCACTCCTTGGTTACCTCCTTCATGGCCTCAGTCATGATCGAAGGCATGATGTCCTGAAGGATCTTGTGGACCTCTTCGGCGATAGCCTCCCTAACAACAGGCTCCAAGGTAATCCTCTCTTTGGAGTGATGAGAGTTTTCCTTGCTAGCAGTGTAAACAGAGTCCACAGGCACCTCCTCAGTAGTCTGCTTTTGGTTCCTGGTGACTGGTGGTCTACCCCTACCACCACGAGCACCTCCTCAAGTAGCTTTTCTTCCAGCCATAGCTTGCTATAAGATGCAAAAGGCTAACATTATCATTCTAGGTAATAGTTCAGATCATATCAAGTAATGTAAGTTTCTAATGACAGTGGCCAATTGTAATTAACTACTTACTTCACTCTTCATGTCCTAAACATTTCCTATCCTGAGTCACATCAGCACTCAATCTCACTACAAGCACTATAACCTCAAGGAACCTCTAACAATGATGACCTTTCCTGGCATGGAGCTACTGGCACTAGCATCCTTTTATCGATCCCATTCTCAGTTCGAGTCTAGACATCAGAGCATCTAAATCTCTCAAACTATGGCTCTGATACCAACTTGTAAGGCCCCAGTCCAGGAAACCTCACAGTTGGATTTGGACATCATAAACTCAAGTTATTGAACATCAAATTTCATTAATATACGCAGCAGAACGTACAAAAATTTCTATTGTTTAACATTTACATCAAATGATCACTTGGCTAAATAACAAAAGTTCTATGCCAGGATGCCAGTCTCGATCACGTGCCAGGTAGCTCTCTCCCATCCATGCTAAGCTCACCCAAAATATATAGCATACCTGTCAATATAATATGCATACAAAAGTCAGCAAAGCTGTGTAAGGCCCCGTTCCCGGGACGCTTACAGTTGGACCATCATTGCACAAACTATTTAAGACATACATTACTTTTGCAGCGGAATTTTAAACTTTCATTAATAATTTAAAACATAACATTACGTTACATCATTCGTTTATATTTCAAAATATAACATCATGTCAAAATGTGGATGCCAGCCTCAAAATGCTCCCAGTAGCTTATGCATCCATGCCTGCAACTCCGCAGCATCAACAAAATACCTGCCAAATATCATGCATACAAAAGGTCAGTGACGCTGAGTGAGTTCTAGTTTTATAAATAAAATACTTTACTTTAGTTAAAACAACCTTTTACTTTCGATCATGGTCACACATCATACGTACACATTGATAATACTTATTATTATCTTCGTCATCGTTCGTCATTATTCCTCGTTACATCTTTTACCATCATCCAGATCCTGTCTCATGCAATACCCCCGACTCATGCTAGAAAGCTGATACTATGCCGGGGCCTGTAAACAAACCCCCGACTCATGTCTGAAGACTAACACAGTACCGGGGTACGCGACAAGGATCCCGTCTCGTGTGCAACACCCCCGACTCGTGCCCGAAGGCTGATACTATGCCGAAGCCTGTAAACAAACCCCCGACTCGTGTTCGAAGACTAACACAGTACCTGGGCAAGCAACAAGACCTCATCTCATGTCATCCTGTCTCATGCAATACCCCCAACTCATGCTCGAAAGCTGATACTGTGTCGGGGCCTGTAAACAAACCCCCGACTAATGTCCGAAGACTGACATAATACCGGGGTACGCGACAAGGATCTCATCATCCGTTACTTCCATACTTATCATTCGCTATCTTCCACTTTCATTACATAATACTTTACGTACATTCATACATCATACCACGTAAAGTCATAACATAAAACATAACGTATTACATAACATAATACATACATTTTGAAAACCGTTAAACATGGAAAGATAACCCATCACATACCTCATAATCATAACATCATCATGCATAGCACATCAAGCACAAGCCATCACATCACAACAGAACCTATCTCAACCAACTATCTTATAAAATCCTTAGAAAACCCTAAGTCCATAATGAAGAATAGTTGAACATCTCAGGCGCATGATCATAAAAATTCTAAGGAAAACAGCCTAGGCGCATTACCACTATGCAGGTGCATGAGTCCTACTTAGGCGCATGGGCACTGCTGGGGCGCATGAACACTTAGGCGCATGAGCAACTCTGGGAGCATGGGCCACTGTTTGGGCGCATGGCCTACACTTAAGCGCATGGGCAACTCTGGGTGCATGGCTACTATTTGGGCTCATGATCTTGGGTGCATGAGGCAAGTTAGGTGTATGAAAACAATTTGGGCGCATGGGTACATTATGAAATACCAACTACACTACAACCAGTTCTCAAACATCAATCTAACACTTCCTATCATAGATCTAGCATACCCCCAGCACTTAAACCATGCTAAACATCAAATCTAACCTCAAACAAGCTCTAAACATACGACCACAGAACAACAGTCGAACATCAAAGCTGAAACACACGGTTACATTAAAAAAAAGGTTTTGCTTGGTATGCATAACAGCCCCAACACTTAAAAACCAGTAAAAAGAGGGGTTCAAGAACTCACCTGAAGCAACCTTCAAGCAACACACCTCTACCTGCAAATTCAGCTCCTAAAACCCACGAAATCAAGCACTTAGCACCACAAATCTCGGCCTAGAAGCTGAAAATTCGGTTGAAACCGAACATTAACCCAAGAAAACTCACCTTCAAGAAGATTTCAGCTTCTTCTCTCTCTAAAACCATGCACTATTCTTCTTTCTCCCTTTTTCAGCCGAGAAAATGGGTATGGCGACGTAGTGGGCGACCATACCCACTCTTTTAAACACTATTATTATAAAGTTTGCATCTTGCACAACTTTTGTCCTTCAAATTGTGTTATTCCTCATTTCTCTTTATACTTTTATTTTCTCTTCTTTTTAATAAAATTCGGGGTGTTACACGCTGAGTGAGCTCTAGGTTTACCTTAACAAAACTGTAACATACATTAACATCATAAAAACTTTAACCTTGTTCATCATCAACATCATCATCGAACTTGTTCGATAACCAAACTTTAACGTTAGCTTTTACTTTATCGATTTATTTATCGTTACATTACCCACACATTATCAAATACTTTAGCATCGCGTTACCCATACTTTATCTTTACTTTAGCTTAATTGTTTACTTTATCTTTTGAACTTAGCATGAAGCTTAGTTCCTTTACCAGGTGAGAACACAACAATGTCATTTCTCCTTTAGCTGCACGGGCATACCCAAAGTATACCCCTTCTGAGCACACCAACGTGTAGCTCCTATGCGAGAATGCACCAAGCATATCTCTTTTAACGGCACGGGCATAACCAAAGTATACCCCTATGTGAGCACACCGACGTGTAGCTCCTATGCAAGAATGCACCAAGCATATCTCCTTTAATGGCACAAGCATACCCAAAGTATACCCCTATGTGAGCACACCGATGTGTAGCTCCTATGCGAGAATGCACCAAGCATATCTCCTTTAACGGCACGAGCATACCCAAAGTGTACCCCCATGTGAGCAAACCGACGTGTAGCTCCTATGCGAGAATGCACCAAGCATATCTCCTTTAATGGCACGGGCATACCCAAAGTATACCCCTATGTGAGCACACCGACGTGTAGCTCCTATGCTAGAATGCACGAATACAATTCTCCTATCAGTTGCTTGCAAGACTTCCTTAGCGCTTTAACATTTTCACAGCTGTGCTTTATCGGGTAACAGGGTAACTATTCTTAAGCATTTCACATGTGAATTATCATCGTTCTTTAGCCTCTAACAATGATGATATATAATATATCTACATGCGCACTTATATCATTAGCATTAAGTTCATCATTAAGTCATTATTAACGCACGCTTACAGGGTAACATAACATATAACAGTCCAAAGTTTTCGCGCGAGAACCCACATTCGCGTGAGAACTTCTCACTTCGAGCGAAAACTCCTCCTTCGCGTGAGAACATCATCATTCGTGCAAGAACATCATCATTCGCGCGAGAACTTTCAAAAAGTAACCGTTAGCCGCGACAACTTGCCTCTCGCGCGATAACTTTTCTGTTGTACACAACTTTAACCCCAAGTTATCGCTTCTTTAACCACTTTAACATGAAAAACATGCAATAACAGTTATAAACAGCATTCCTTTACAAAACATTCATTTAGGTATGCATATTAGCCCCAAAACATGATAAAACACGTAAAAGAGGGGACTAGAACTCACCTCACGATATCTTTGCACACGAACAACACAAAACCGAGAGTGTTTCGAGCCAAAAGCTACATAATCATGTGCAATATCATTACATATGGTTCATACATGCATAAATACATCGAATATCAATGAATACATACCTTAGACACCACCTAGCACCAACTCCTTTCTTCACAAGCACAACAGCAGTACTTTTGGCATGAAGTATAGAAGATTATGTGCATGGGCCTATCTATAGTGTCTCTCTCTCCTAGCAGCAGTTCTCGCGGGAGAAGTTTTATTCGCGCGAAAACTGCTTCCACGCGAGAACTTGATCACTCGCGCGAGAACTCTCTCCTTCGTGTGAGAACTTCACCTTCAACCGAACATTCAGGGCGTTACACATACACATTCGCATACATTTTATCCATGATTGTTTTGATAGAAAACTTATTCGTCTTGCCCAAGTCACATTTGATGAAAATATTGTTAAGTTGTTTACCAAGGCTTTTGATCATTCTCATTTTGACTTTCTAGAAAAATCTTTGCGAATGATTAACTTTGGATGATTAAACTAGAAACTGTCTCAAAAATATTATGTTTTTTATCATTTGTAAAAATTGTACTTTTCTAGGAGAATAATCAAAATTTTAAGTGTCTGAAAAAGATTATTAGTTTAGGGGGAGTTAAGATTTGAAAATGATTTAAAAAAATTTTTATGTTTAAGGGAGATGGGTTTTTGATTAAGTTTTTGAGAAATTAAAACTGAAAATTGAATTTTCTTTATACATAGGAAATGATAGTTAATGTTTTTATTTTGATATATTACATACAAAAGCTTAAAAAGAAACTGACTTGGATTTCATTTAATATGTTGATAGGCTCTACATACAAGAATGAAAAGCAATATGACTTGTGTTGCACTAGAACTAAATCCGTTATGTCTGAATTAGGTAACATATCAAGGTATTATGGTAATAATGACTCCATGCTAAAACAGATTGAGACTTACAGTCTTGTCATACTTAAGCACATCATTCTCTGAATCAGTTATTGTCATAAGTATATAATATATATACATATAAATATATATATATATATATATATATATATATATATATGTGTGTGTGTGTGTGTGTATGTGTATGTGTGTGTAGATAATATGTATATATATGTATGTGTATATATATATATATATATATATATATATATATATATATATATATATATATATGAAAATAGAGAGAAAGAAAATCAAATCAAAGGAAGCTATACAATGACAAAAAGAGCAAGAAGATGCCTAAAAGGCCATATTGGAATAAAAGATACCAATGTGTACAAAAATAAAAGATATGTCAAAGAAATACATACTATATAGTAAATATTTTCACTTTTGAGAATATGTTCTAACACAGGAGGCCAAAGCAAAAGATGAGTCTTGTAAGTCCAATTTTTCATATAAGTCCTACAACTTGTTAATATTCTATGTTTAGAAACATTTCTCAGGCTAGTTATGCTCAAATAGATATTCTAAGAAAATTAATAATCATGAAGTCACTAATTAGAGGTGAATGTTTTAATTCAAATTAGGGTGATTTGAAATCTCAAAAATGTCTTGAAGCCGGATAGGAGTTCTATATGATTTTTGATTATGGGATCCATTGATTTCATATAAAAAAATTAAAACATGATAATAATCACAACTAATCTGTCTTAGTATAGATTGAAGTATGAGTTTAAAATTGGACAAACATTGAAAATCAACTTAACCAGTCTTATTCTAAATACAGCCAGATGATATTAATAATTAATTTCTGAGAAATATGTTTTTATAATAGAAAATTCACAAAAGTTTAAGTTTTGTGTTTTCTAAAATTTGTTTGATTTTTAGAGTTTAAATTTTTGAAAATTTTAAAAATGATAAGAATATTTTATCTTTTTAATTTGATAAATTTGTTAAATTTAAGGTTCTTGGATTAATAATAATCACCTGGTATCACAAAAAGTCAAAATAATTAAAGCGTTTGATTAAAAATTTGAAAATTTGAAAATTTAAAAATTTGAAAAATTGAAGTTTCTAGAGCTACTCGCACGCAAGAAGTGAATGGATGCGAGGTTTGACTTCTCGCGTGAGAAGTCAAACGATTATAAAAGTAGACAAGTGGTGTGACAAGTCACATTATTCGCATCGCATTCTAGACATTTTTCTCTGAAAATTCTTCTAAGTGTTGCTTGGTTTAGTTGATACAAACCAATCATTATGCTTACAAGGTAATTTGATGATTATAGATGTTTTAGATTAGATTCAAATTTGAACAGAAGTTAACATCGTGAATAAACTAAAATTTGATGAAATTGATTGTGGATATGTTTAACAAAGGCTTAGATGACTCACATAAAACAATCATTGATGGTTAAAACTCATAGAAATGATGTTAATTTGAAATGGATTTTAAGGTTGTTGCCCACGAAAAGTGAAAGTAAATATGAATCGCAGAAACTAATTAATCGCATACGAATGTTTTACCATTCACTTAAATAGTTGACTTTAGGTCCAAAATATTTTTATGTGATATGTTTGACTTTTGCACGATTAGTTGACTTTCTGTTTTAAATCATATGCGATTACTTCTAGTTATGGTATGCGAGAACATACTTTTCACGTGGCAAGTGCATACTTCGTAAAATTTGTATACTTTGATGATTTTGTTTCTAATCAAGTTTGTGTTATGTGTTGCAGATGGCAAGACAAATGGTTTTTAATAAAAACTATAATATTATTTCTTATTTTGATGAGGTTCCTGATGACAAAGCTATTTTCAGATCAATGATTGAGGGGTTGAAGACTTCTCCAATTTTCTATGCTATTTCAGCAAACCCTAACATTTATACATAAGTTATCAATGACTTCTAGAATTCTGCTACAAATGAAAGAGATGGTTAAGGGAATCAGTGCATAGTAGCTACAGTCAAAGATAAGCATGTAGTTATAACTTGTAAGGATCAACACTTTACAAATTAGATCGATCTCATGACAAGAATGTGGAATGTAATCACCACGGAAACAATATTGAATACGCAAAAGATGTACACAAGTGTAAATTAACTTCAATTTCTATTGCACTCTGATTTGAAATACAAATACATGTGAAATCAAGAAATGACAAAAGCCCACTAAATTACATCAAGAAACAACTATTTATACTAAACCTAGAAGTTCTCTCGCGACTTCCAAGTTCTCGCGCGAGATACAAGCTTTCGCGCGGCAACTTCAGGTTCTCGCGTGACTTGATCTTCATCATATTGATTTGATTTTCAGAGCCTCTAGGTTTAATCCCTACATAACTACTGAGATTTGGAACAAAGTATTACAATTTGGAGATCTAGCTACTACATCTGTAAAAACTGATGATGATATGGCCTGAAATTGTTTACTGAGAATGGGCTATGATCATCATTATCCATCTTTAGAGAAGAAATACTTACCATCGTCTTGGAAGTATTTGTTTCATGTTGTGACTCACTGTCTGAGTAATTTGAATGCAGGGGTGGGTAGTTTAAGTGTTATTTTTGGCTCTCTGGTAGTTTCACTTGTGGATGATCTTCCTTATAGCACTTCCAAAGCTATCTTTGCCGAGATGCAGAAGAATGTATTAGCATCTGTTAGGAAGAAGTTCATTATGTATCCCTGATTTTTGCAGTTGATAGTTAACGCAGCTCATCCCGAGTTAGCTAATTTGGAGTCCATTACATATTCAATTACGATGATGAGGAAAGATATATTCACCTATCTTACCGGGGGACGTAGGAATGCATGGAAAGGGGATCATTTTGCCAAACTTATAAGGTTTTTGATGATTTTCAACAAGCTGAGCAGCAACAACAACTTGAAGTAGGCATTCCACATCAGTTTGAGCCTACTGATTCATCTATGAGACCATCTAATGAGATTACTAGTAGCTTTTCACCAAAAAGAGATATATCAGATGATGAAGAGATTGAGTCATGGTTTGATGATAGTTTGAGTGATGACACAGCTAGTGAAGACATTAGCAAAGCTCCTTATATACTTTAGAAGAGACCAAGAGTACCAGTTACTCTAGCTAAACGCACTCAAGTTGATACGGATGCAATCTTCGTTCCTGAAGACTCACCAAACACTAAGAAGAGGAAGAAGACAATTGCAAAAAAGAGAGATGCATCTGATATTGGTACACGTGATAGGGGTAGAGGACGAGGTGTTGTGATTAGAAGACCTCGAACCCCGATGACCACTACTTCACATATGAGAGAAATTCATGTATCTAAGCCTCTTGTGACTGTTTGTGAGGCTGTTGATATTCTTGTGACTGGTAAAGAAATAACTACTGTAACAGATACACCTATGCCCATAACAAAAGAAATTTAGAGTACACCTCCTAGAGGTCAAGGTGATGATGATACTATAGATATGGATTATTTGATCAACACACTTCTAGAGCATAGACATACTGCTGGAAAATCCTCAAGTTCACCAACACTAGCTACATTAGAATAGATAGTATAGTTATTGGAGAGAGAGATGCTGGATAAGGCGAAACTAGTTGCTTATCTACAGTTGGAGAATAAAGAGAAAGTTGCTAGGTTTAAGAGTCTGGAACATCAGCAATAGTTTTTATTCAATTAAATTCAGATTTTGGAGAATAACCTTAGAGAGTTCACTTCTAGATTTACATCTATATTAATGCAAACTAGTCAGGCAAGATTATCTGAGTTTAGAGAATCGAGGGGACAACACTCTACTAATCCTAATTATGTTCAAGAATCTAAGGATAAAGAGACTACACATACATAGACCGGTACAGTTGATCCTGAACCACATATGACTGTTAGTGAGGAAGTTGCTAAAGATCAACCATTGATGCAAAAGTCTAGTGACGTGATTATTATACCTAAGCATATTATGTAAAGTACTCAACCTGATGATGATGATGGTTTGGATAAGGTGGATTTTAATTATGATGATGATGAGTTTGATGATTATAATGATGATGATGGTAGTGGTAATGATGGTAAAGGGGATAAGGGTAGAAAGAATAAAGATGATGGTGATGATGACCAAGGAGGAGATCTGGGCTCTTCAGCAGGTCCTTCAGCAGGAGGAGATCTGCATGAGAAGATAGTTCTCGCGCGAGACCTTTTGGGTTCTAGTATAAATATTGTTTAGTGCTCATTGTATATGAAATCCTAAAATTTCATACTTTTGTAATTATTATTAGAGAGCAATACACTTTAAAGTTATTTAAATTAAGCTTATGTTTACTTGATTTCATTCTACTTCTAGATCTATCTACTTTTCATGATTGATTCATTCCGCGTTTTTTATAATGAGATCAACCCACTAAAGTCTTAACAATCTTTACAGTAGTGGTTCCATTTGGCAATCGATAGTTTCCCTTACCATCGGTGGACATGGAATCACCATTTGGTATGATCATAACATGAGAATAATGAATGGATATCATTCTACCATCTAGTCATTTGGCTTGGTGTGATGTATGTTTAGTGCAACCCAAGTCAGTTATTGAATCGTCATTTTGCTTTGTTGGGTTAAATTTAATTTGTTCCCATGACAATCAAAGACATTGGCAACAAGCAACCAAAGTCGTTAACGATGTTTGTCGGTTAAGTTAATTACCATTAAGTTCTGTTAATAGGTAGTTAATTAACTGTATTTTCAAGGGTATAAATACCCATGTACCTTGTCATTTTAGAATAATGAATCTGTGTTTTACCGATTCTCTCTCGATATACAACTCTCTTCATTTTTTTTGAAGAAGATTGTGTGTGAGACACCATCTATTCATCAAAGAGCGTGACTCTCCTTTGAAGAGAGAAACCTGTGAAATCGTTTGTGAAGAACTAAACGGAGATCGAAGTGAATCGATTAAGTGAAGAAGATCGAGTAAGTTGCTCGTACCGAACTTAAAGAAATCGAGTAATTCGATCATGAAGAATCGAAAGAAGAGTCCTGTGAAAATCATTCGTGAAGAACTGAAAGAAATCGATTGTGGAAGGAAAAAGATTGAGTGACTCGATCATGAAAACAAAATAGAGACTGCCATTAATATAGAAGTACAATCAAAATGAATTTGTGTGACACAGACTTGAACAAATGATAAAGATAAGAATTAGGAGAGTTGATCAATCACATAGAGTACGTGATTACTGAAAACAAAATCAAATACCAAAGGATTGCTAGAATCTAGAAACAAAAAACAAGAGAAAAGAACGAAGAGATGATCGAGAACAAACCTTCACGTCGATATCCTAAAGGATGAGGTCAGCCTCATCAATTCTTCGATCGGAAATCAATCGACATTTTATCACATCAAGATTCATAGTAGCATCATCTCACCATCGTCCTATAAGATATTCATCGGACTATTGTTTTAAACCCCAAACCCTATTTTGAGAAAAGAAAATTCTTGTGTTTGCAAAACAAAAAATTAAAAGATATTTTTGAAATTTAAATTGCAAGGACACATATTTAAGAGTTGTTCAATTCAAGCACAAAGTTTGTTTTATCAAATCAAAATTATCAACTGTTGAATATAATGAATTTGTTTTGGTCAAAAATAAAATTTCAAAATTAAAATCATTAAGACAAATGGCGAGTAAAAAAAAGGATGAAACACGTTCAGATAAAAAGGACGAATTCAAGGAGAATTCAAGGAAAAATATCAAAAGGACTAATCAAAAGAAGAAACCAAGCGACTCGGTTAAACAATTTGTGTGAAGCACATTCGGAAAAAAAAGAGTGTTATGTTTGTGTGACGCAAACAAAAGGAGACAAGTGATTTGTTTGGAGTGCAAGAGAGAATAACAAGATCCCGAAGGAGTGAGGATAAATTAAAGATAAGAAACTCGTGTGACACGAGAGTAACATATGAACGGAGATTTCATTTAATTGGGTGAGTGGATCGTTGAAAATTTTGGTCATGTGGCGCGATCCAAAAGAAGAAATCAAATCATGTGAAATGATTAAAAGTGAAGGGTTGTGTTGTGTGAAGTAACCACAAAGAGGACATTAACATCGCGTGACTCGATCAAACCGTGAAAGGATTCGCCAAAGAAAACGCCATGTGACTTAATCAAAGAAGGCTGTGATAGCATGTTATGTGTAAGGCCCCATTCCCGGGACGCTTACAGTTGGACATTCATAGAGTAAAGCCAATTAAAATATAACATTCGCAGTAGAAAAATATATCTTTTCATTAAAATTAGGCTCGTGTCAAAAGATAATATCATTACATTGCACTCATCTACATGCGTGCACCTCCTCAACTTCGCCAATAACCTAGCAACTATCATGCATACAAAAATCAGCGACGCTGAGTGAGTTCTAGTTTGTGCATGAAGCTGGTACTGTGCCGAGATTTATAAATAAACCCCCAAACATTATGCACGAAGCTGACTACAGTACCGGGGTAAAGTGACAAGGATCCCGTATCGTTTTGGTTAATCTCAAGGATTGGAACCCTGAAGTGCATCCTCATGGGCTAGCTAAGCCATACTTCAGTTGAGCTAACGACAACATGCCCGTGTACCTCCATTCATTTTGCTTGTAAGACTTTCATTCGTTCGTTACATTCCACTTTTCATTAACATTATCTTTCACTTTCATTACATAATACTTTACGTACATATACATAACATACCACGTAAAGTCATATCGTAAAGCATATCATTTTTTGAAAACCGTTTAAAAATGAAAAGATAACATAACACATAAACAACAAATCATGCGAAAACATCCTCACGCGAAAACTATCCTTTCGCGTGAGAACCTTACCACAGTCAAACCCTGCACATCAAATCCTCATAGTCGCACAAAAACTACAGGTCGCGCGAGAACTTACGTATCGCGTGAGAACTTACCACATTCAAATTTCGTAGAGTACAGGCTAACTTTTCGCACGAAAACTTATAGTATCCCGCTTAAACATAACTTATCACGTCTAAGGCTATCCTAACATGCTTAACACCATAAACAACATCATCACAAGTATAAACAAACATTTTAGTACGCATAATAGCCCCAAAACGTAAAAACTTACATAAAAAGGGGCTAGAAACTCACCTGGTCTTAGCAAGTGGCTTCACATTTAGGTTACCCAAGCTATGATCACAGTACATAGTCTGGATTATTGCTCTTTTCTTGTTGTTTGATTCCCAAAAACACATATCTTCAATCCTTTGATCAATAGAGCCTCAAATCTTCACTTTCAATCTCTACTTTCCCTCTCTAGAAAGTTGGTCAGTTGGTTGCAAATGAGAGGTAAATGGCTTATTTGTGTTTGTATACCGGTTGTTCACGGGACCTTAAACTCGTCTAACACATAACCCGTAAGGTTAATTTGGTCCATAATCCATCTTTCCTCTTTTTTATATTAACCAACCCCTAACTAAATAGATTATTATTAATTGACTCGTTTTGATTTTTCCAAGGCGTTACAATCCACCCCCTTATTTAGGTTTCATCCTCAAAACCTGTCAGTTGCTTAATAATTGAGGATAATGCTGCCTCATCTCTTCTTCGGTTTCCTAAGTGGACTCTGACCCCTTCCTGTGCTTCCATTGTACTTGCATAAGTGGAACCACTTTATTCCTTAGCCTCTTCTCTTTTCTATCAATGATGGCCACTGGCTGCTCCACATAATTGAGCCGTTCATGCACCTCGATGTCCTCGAGCGGCACAATCATATCCTCATCACCTAAGCACTTTCTCAAATGAGATACATGGAACATCGGATGAATTCCACTTAACTCATCCGGTAGCTCTAACTTGTAAGCCACCTCTCCTACTCGAGCAATGATTCGAAAAGGCCCTATATACCTTGTGCTTAGCTTTCCTCGCTTCCTAAACCAGATGATCCGTTTCCAAGGCCAGACCTTCAACATAACTTTATCGCCCACCTTAAACTCGATCGTTCTACACCTCTTTTCAGCATACGACTTCTGTCTATCCTTTGCTGCTTTCACAAAGGTTTTGATCTTCTCCAACTTTTAGGTCATAGCCTCGATTACCTCAATGCTCCCTAACTCCTTCTGTCCAATATCGCCCCAACACACGGGCGTCCTACACCTTCTACCGTATAGCATCTCATAAGGGGCATATCAATGCTGGCATGGTAACTGTTGTTATATGAGAACTCGACTAACGGTAAGTGTTCGTCCCGACTTCCCCCAAAATCAATGACGCATGCTCGAAGCATATCCTCTAGCGTTTGAATAGTCCTTTCCGACTGACCATCTATCTGACGATGGTAAGCCGTACTGATGTGTAACCTCGTCCTCATCGCATCATGAAATCTCTTACAAAACTATGATGTAAACCGAGTGTCACGGTCAGACACGATAGACACATGTACACCATGACAAGCTACGATCTCCTTGATAAAAAAATCTGCCAACCTCTCAGATGAATACATCTCATGGATTGGCAGAAAGTGTGCACTCTTCATCAGGCGGTCAACTATCACCCATATGGCATCGTACCCCCTTGCCATACGCGGCAACTTCGTAATAAATTCCATGGTGATTTGCTCCCATTTCCACTTGGGTACGTCCAAAGGTTGGATCTTCCCGTATGGGGTCTGATGCTCCTCCTTCACTTGCAGACAAGTAAGGCACTTACTAACATACTCTGCTACGTCGCGCTTCATTCCCGGCCACCAATAATCATTCTTCATATCCTGATACATTTTCGTAGCATCGGGATGAATTGAGTATCGAGTCTTATGAGCCTCATCCATGATCTTCCCACGTAGATCTCCATAATGAGGAATCCACATCCGTACTGATCGGGTCCTGACTCCGAGAGTGTTCTCCCCCAATTCGGTGACTAGACCTTTCATCCTTTCAGAATTAATCTGATCTTCTTTCAGCGCTTCATCCTGAAACTCTTTGACCTGCTTCATCACATCGGAGGTCATGACCAACTGATAAGCCTTCACCAGGATCAGCTCGGGTCTCTCCTTTTGGCTAAGGGCATCCGCTACCACGTTGGCCTTGCCCGGATGATAATGGATCTCACAATCATAATCCTTGATCAGCTCCAACCATTTACTTTGCCTCATGTTTAGATCCTTTTGCTTGAAGAAGTAATTCAAGCTCTTGTGATCAGTGTAGATGGTGCACTTCGTCCCATACAAGTAGTGCCTCCAAATCTTCAATGCAAAGACCACAGCCGCCAACTCCAAATCATGAATATGGTAGTTAGCCTCAAGGATCGTCAACTGCCGGGATGCATAGGCTATAACCCTCCCCTATTGCATTAACACGCAACCTAATCCCGAATAAGAAGCATCCAAATAGACCACCAAGTCTTCGCTCCCTTTGGGCAACGTCAAGATAGGAGCTTGAGTCAATCTTGTCTTTAGCTCTTCGAAAGCATTCTCCTACTCAAGGCCCCATACAAACTATACATCCTTACGAGTCAACTTAGTCAACGGTGAAGCTATCTTAGTGAAGTCTTAGACAAATCTACTGTAGTAACCCGCCAAACCCAAGAAACTACGAATCTCGGAGGGTGTCTTTGGAGACATCCATTGCATCACCGCCTCAACTTTCGCCAGGTCTACCATAATCACTTCAGGATTACCCACATGACCCAAAAACTAAACTTCGCGTACCCAGAACGTACACTTGGAGAACTTGGTGTATAGCTTCTCTTTTCTAAGCGTATCTAACACCTCTCGGATGTGACTAGTATGCTCTTCTTCGCTCTTCGAATAAATCAGGTTGTCATCAATAAACATGATCACTAATTTATCCAGCATAGGTTGACACACCCGATTCATCAAATTCATAAAGGCAGCTGGCGCGTTGCTTAAACCAAAAGACATAACGAGGAATTCATAATGCCCAAAACACGTACAAAAAGCTGTTTTAGGAATATCCTACTCCTTCACCTTCAGTTGGTGGTAACTAGATCAGAGTTCTATCCTCGAGAACCAACTAGCACCCTGGAGCTAACCGAACAAGTCATCAATCCTCGGTAATAGGTACCGATTCTTCACCGTCAGCTTGATCAACTCACGGTACTCGATGCAGTATTCTTCTTCTCCTTTTTCTCCTTTCTCTCATCCTCCGTCACGGCTCTAATAACCTCAATCACCACAGTTGGTAGAATTGTCTGCATGACTTAATAAACCTCCTCAACTACAGCCTCCTTTACTGAGGCCCTCAGATTAGCGCTCTCATCCCCACCTTAGCTAGGGCTCTTCAGGTGCCATTTCGGCAGTCTTAGCCATGTTCCTTGTGACACACGGCCCAACGCCACGTCCACCACGTCCTCCACCTCGAGAAGCCTTCGAAGATCTACCACCAGCAATCTCTAATCACTATAAGATTCAAACACCAACACGGTCATTCAAGGTAATAGCTTGGATTATGTTAAGTATAGTAAGTCCCTAAATATAGTGGCCAGTTGTGATTAGAGACTTACTTTAATCTTCATTCCCCAAGCATCTCCTATCCTGACTACATCAGTATCGAAATCTACTAAGAGCACATAATTCACATAGCACACGCACATAATTCCTTTTTTCCATTAATTTACATAAAACATTTTCATAAAACATTTACCTGCAAGCATGTAGCTACTAGGACTGACATCCCTTTCCCTTTCATTCCATTCTCAGTTTAAGTCTTGGTTTAAAATAATTTTATCCAATTCTCTTAAACTTTGGCTATGATACCAACTTGTAAGGCCCCGTTCCCGGGACGCTTAAAGTTGGACATTCATAGCGTAAAGCTATTTAAAATATAACATTCGCAGTGGAAAAAGATATATTTTTCATTAAAATTAGGATCGTGTCAAAACATAATATCATTTCATTTACATTACAAAAATTGTATCAATACAATTACATTCCCAAAACTATGGATGCCAGACTTGAATTATCCCGGTGGCTTCCATGTCCATGCCTGCACCTCCTCAGCTTCGCCAATTACCTGCCAACTATTATGCATACAAAAGTCAGTGACGTTGAGTGAGTTCTAATTTTATAATAAAAATATTTTACTTTTCGTAAAAACATTTCCTTTACTTTCGTACATGAGCATATATCATACATACATCTTGATAATAATCGTTTATTATCTTTCATCATCGTTCATCCTTTCATTTTTGTACTTTCATTCATTAACATCTTTCACTTTCTTCTGGATCATGCCATATGCTAAACCCCCAACATTGTTCACGAAGCTGCAACTGTGCCAAGATTTATAAATAAACCCCCAAACATTGTGCACGAAGCTAACTACAGTACCGGGGTAAAGCGACAAGGATCCCATATCGTTTTGATTAATCTCAAGGATTGGACCCCAGAAGTGCATCCTCATGGGCTACACTTTTCCTTAACATTATCTTTCACTTTTATTACATAATACTTTACGTACATATACATAACATATCACATAAAGTCATATTGTAAAGCATATAGTTTTTTGAAAACCGTTTAAATATGAAAAGATAACATAACACTTAAACAGCAGATCATGCGAAAACATCCTCTCATGCGAGAACTATCCTTTCGCGCGAGAACCTTACCACAGTCAAACCCTGCACGTCAAATCCTCATAGTCGCGTGAAAATTACAGGTCGCGCGAGAACTTACCTATCGCGCGAGAACTTACTAGATTAAAATTTCGTACCATACATTCTAACTTTTCGCGTGAAAACTTACAGTATCCCGCCTAAACATAACTTATTGCATCTAAGGCTGACCTAACATGCTTAACACCATAAACAACATCATCACAAGCATAAACAAACATTTTAGTATGCATAATAGCCCCAAAACGTAAAACTTGCATAAAAAGGGGCTAAAAACTCACCTGGTCTCAGCAAGTGGCTTCACGTTTAGGTTACCCAGGCTATGATCATAGTACACGGTCTGGATTCTTGCTCTTTTCTTGTTGTTTGATGCCCAAAAACGCAGATCTTCAATCCTTTGATCAGTAGAGCCTCAAATCTTCACTCTCTCTCTACTTTCTCTCTCTAGAAAGTTGGTGAGTTGGTTGCAAATGAGAGGTAAATGGCTTATTTGTGTTTGTATATCGGGTGCTCACGGGACCTTAAACTTGTCTAACACATAACCCGTAAGGTTAATTTGATCCATAATCTATCTTTTCTCTTATTTAAATTAATCAACCCCTATCTAAGCCCATTATTATTAATTGGCTCGTTTCGACTTTTCCAGGGCGTTACATTATGTGAAGACTTGAGTGATTCAAGTTTGAAATGGTGCAATAATCTTGTGTGACGCAAGAATGATCGAGACGTTGTATGACACAACTATACGAGAACAGCAGTGATTGCTTTAGCGTTAGCGTGAAACAAACGGGAGGGATGTGAAACCAAATCATGTAAGATGATCTAGAACTGGTGGGAGACCGAACAAAAACTAAGTGATTCAGAATGTGTAAAAAATAATGTGAGTGTTTAAAGATCCGTGTGAAGCAGACTCGTTTGAAAGAAAAAATGATTTTTGAGAAATCAATCAAGAGTGTTTAAAGAAAATAAAGTGAAAGATGGTGAGCAATACCGATGCATGCAAGATGAATGCAGTGAAGATGAATGCAGTGAATGAAGGAATAAAGGTAGAACTGAAACAACAATCAAAGAAGGAAAAATTAACCTGTGAAGGATCTTAAATCAAGAAAAAATTACCAAATGCGAGTAAACCTCCTATGATACAAGTATGGCAATGATCTTGGAACAAGTCAAATTTAAGAGGGAGATTGTTGGGTTAAATTTACTTTGTTCCCACGACAATCAAAGACACCGGCAACAAGCAACCAAAGTCTTTAACGGCGTTAGTCGGTTAAGTTGGTTACCATTATGTTTCGTTAATAGGTAGTTAATTAACTGTATTTTCAAGGGTATATATACCCATGTACTGTTGTCATTTTAAAATAATAAATTTGTGTTTTACCAATTCTCTCTCGATATACAACTCTCTTCATTTTGTGTGTGAAGCAGTGTGTGTATGAGAAACCATCGATTTATCATGATTGACCATGCTAGCCTTGCCATGTTTACTTCTGGTGGCAGCTCATCCTTGTCAAACGAACTTTTTAATTATCCTAACATATGCAAAAAAGATCAAGTGAAAATCCATAATAATTTTACAATTAATCTAGGTACGTCGAGAAGATATATATGTGCTTAGGAAAATTACCACCACTCTAGCTGACATTGAAAAAACTTACTGCTCAAAATAGCTTCAACATTATATATTATAAATACCGAAATATACCGCACATGTCTTCAACTTCTTTTTCCTAGTCGCTAGCATCCTCGTCATTATTAGCACTAGCTCAACTACCTTCCCCGCAACTGACAAACACCTTCAATATCTTCATTTACTATAAAGTGGATATGGTTTACCATTTATTGATTATAAAGAATTATTCAACATCCAAATTATCACCATTAAAGACTTCATTAACACATTGTATTAGCTCACACCCATTCCCTTGACTTCTTGACAACATTCCATTGATATTGTATATCTTTTGTCATTGAAGTATACGATGAATAGCACACTTGCTTTCTTGTGATACTAAAACTAACAACTCACTACTTTTTATCCTTGATTTGAATTTGATATTGATCAAACCATGTTCTGAGTCAACTCTAACTCCATGTTTATTATCAAACCATGCACATTTGATGAGCACAACAACGTAATGACCGACAATGTAATATTCCACCAATAAAACCTTATCGAGCATCCGAAGTAGTTAGATTGCTACTAATCCTCCCACAGAATGTCTGACCATTTTGTGCGACCCAACCAACAATAAGTGTTTGAGATGAAATTTGTATCCATGTACAAAGCATCCCTTATGCCAACAAACAAAACGGTCGAGTCATTGTCAATATGTTACATTTAGAATACTTATGTGTTTATTTGTATCCATCTACTTGAGATTAAGCAGGAAATAAAGAAAAAGGCACGTAATTTAGAAAAACATGGTTTAAGGATACAATAATTTAAATTTAGAATACTTATGTGTTTATTGACCCACTCAACGAACATGTATTCTTTGGTCGTATCTATATGAGCATAAGTAATATCTGGATTTGGTCGAAATGGCCCAGCTTTAAATGTACAAAGAAAGGTTCAATATCTATACACTTCATCCTCTGTTTTCCACTCTTTTAAGAAATAATCTATCAGGCGTTACCTGAATATGCTCAGTTAATCATCAGTGCCTAAACAATGGAATATCATGAGCAAAGTTTCTTGCCACATGGTTATGTATAGAATCTATTTATGGATTAAATATAGCAAGGAATGGTTAGATAGTTCATTTACAATCTATGACACAACCATTGACTCCTCGACCTTTTCATTTCCTTTCCGAGTTACTTGATGAGATTAACTTCGTAGTAATCAAGTGTTTGAAATATGTTTTAGGGATTATAAGAATGTTTTATATGAAATATTGGACAAAACCATCAAATATGACTTCAACTATCAAACATATTACTAGGTGTTCCATCGACTCAGAGAAATTGGCTGGGAAGAAGTATTTTTCAGCATGCAGATGGTTTGAACAAAATTTTTTTTTGCTATGTTTCGAAGCCTATTATGTACCTAAAGGATATAATATGGAAGTAAGTACACAACTCGATTATCATATCCTTTATCACGGTTGGAATCATCCCTCAAAAACAATATGGAATGATTGTTACATAAACACCTAAAAATCATGAATCTTAATGTTTATAATGCTATTATATTTAAGGTTTAAGAACCCCGTATATTCAAGGCATACATGAAAATAAAGTTTAATTCTTTTAACCAGCTACCGATTGGTTTCACCTGATGTTTTTAAGCTATATGATGCTTCTGGTTTTATTATTTTGTTGTAAGTTATTTCGTCCATCACAAGCGCGCGTCTATGGATTTAGCTAGTTACAATAAGAAATGTTTAAATTAGAACTAGTTGGGTTGAATACATTTATTAAGGTGTGAACAACCTTGAACTGCCAATTTCATTTGCAGTACAGCAGTCAACGCGCAATAGCGAAAAGTCTTGGGATGCGGGATTCATAGAAGGTTTCTGCAGGAATACGTGTGTACATTTACTACGTACTAACCACGTGAATAAACAGGGTTTAATTAGTTATATCTTCTAAAAATAGTTTATACTTTTTTTCCCACATATCTACTATTGTTTCTAAACTACACTATCCTTTTCCCCACATACTTATGTACTATTTACTTCTAACCATATGTTTTTTCCCACATACGTATGTATTATTTACTTCTAACCACATGAATAAACAAGGTTGAATAAACAGCGGGTTGAATAAACATATACAACCATATTTTGAAGAATATATGTGTTATCTTAATCGGGTAAAAAGGAACAGATGACACGTTAAAGCGCGTTAAGTTGTGTATCCATATCAACGGGTTGAATAAACGAAAATGTATGACCTTGTTGGACACGGGTAAAAGTTCGGGATCCATATCAACGGATCAAAGTCAGCAGGAGTTTTTTATATAACAGATGTTTATAATTAATTTGTTGGCTCAAATTAGTGGGTTAATGGTTTCCCTTTTCTTTGGATGCAAGGATTATAATTTTTCTTTGATATTGAATGAATTAGAACAGTGATTTTGAAATAGAGGTGTACAAACCGGTTTATAGGGTCAAACCGGTTCGGGTTTCAAACCGGACCGGTTTTTACTAGTTTTTTCTCAACAACGTTTGAACCCAAACCGGTTTGTAGGCTAAAATTATCAAACCTATGAAATCTGTCTGGGCCGGTTTGAAAACCGGTTCGGGCCAAACCGGTAAGTTTTTTTTTTTTTTTTTTTTTTTTTTTTTTTTTTTTTTTTTTTTGAATCCAAAGATTACATATAAACAATTCAATACATATTTGGATACTTTATTAAAAATAAAAAATTACATGAATATATATTAAAGATACTATTCAAAACATATAAACAATTCAAACGACGTAAAATTTTAAAAACTAAACATTTAGGCTAGTCGTTCTTCGTCCGTTCGTTGTATATTTGGATACTTTATTCTTCGCTTCCAGAACCCGAGCTATTACGAAGGTACTCATCATATACCGCTTCATCATCGGTCATTCCGGGTGTCAATCCACCATCTACTCCTTCTTCATATATTTCGGCTTCATATTCCAATTCTCCTTCAAGTGAGTATTTGTCTTATATTTTTCAGTTGTATCCAAATAATCATTTAAGCAAATACACATTTCAACTGCTTCGGGAGTGATTCGGGTTCTTCGTATTGATATAATCTTGCCACTAACAGAAAAAACAGATTCCGAATCTACCGTGGAAGCTTGGACGGTTAGTAAATCTCGGGCCATGGTGGATAGGATAGGAAATTGATCTTCCTTACCTTTCCACCAAGCCATTAAGTCAAAAAATTTAAAATCTTGTGGAGTCGTGGTGGATAAAAAGTTTATTCCACCATACCTCTCGAGTTCACTACTCAGAGTGTTACCACGTTGACGTTTATTACATTCATCTCTTAAAGTATTATACAAAGTAAATATTGGATCACTTGAACCTTCGTCATGTGCCGCATGCCTCATAGAATCATGTATGTTTGAAGTTTCACCATATTTTGCTAAATAAACATCAAACATTTGGCCTAAATGTGCGTTAAAATTAGCTTTTACGCTTTGACCATAATATGGGTTTTCTTCTTCAAAATCCAAATTAGAAGTAATTTTATCAAGTAAAGTTTCAACCCCTGATGTATTTAAGCAAGGGTTTAAGGCAGCGGCACATGTAATAACCCGAGGCATTTCTTTAAAATAGTTTTTAAGTTTTTTTTTTTCATTGGTGGTATCATATCCGAATAAAGTCTACCCCTAAATGACAACTCATTTAATTTTTAAGGCGTTAAGTAAATTTGGTACAGTACTAATGGACTCGTTGGATAATGAACTCCAGAAAGACAAGTAGTTGCGGTTTTAAAAAAAATTAAGCATTTTGGTTATTTCTTCAATAATAGCCCAACCCGATGGATGGTAAGTAGAAGCCTTTCCACGACTCACCAAAGTATTATGAAAGGCTATTAAACTTTCTTTTTGCTCAATAGCCTTTTCAAACATGTTGCAAGTCGAATTGCATCTTGTAGATACGTCCCAATTCGGACCTAAACATTTGAAATTTGTGTCTTTACAAAACTTGCGATACCTACTATATCTTTGGTTACTGCTAAAAATATTATGTAACATTCTTTTAAAACTATCTTTTACTATTTCAATAGTTTTTAAACCGTCTTGAACGGCTAAATTTATGATGTGCGTAATACATAAACTAGGAAAAAACACACCGCCACAATTGGTTTATATTTTAATTTTAGATGTTCTGTCACAAGCGTATTATTTGACGCGTTATCAAAAGATATTGACAAGATTTTGTTTTCCAATTTATATGTTTTAATAATTTTGTCAATAAGATAAAAAAATATTTTGACCGGTGTGAGGATAATCAAACAATTCAAACGCAATCGTACGTTTCATCATTTGTCACGAATCGGGTTCAACCCAATAGGCGGTGACACAAATGCACGAGTTCGATGAACCGTGAGGAGTCGATCAAACATCACTAGTTAAGTTACATCGATTTGTAAATTTTCAATATAAAATATTAATTCATTATTAGCTTTTCTAAGTGTAGCATGACTTACATGTGTGTATCGAAATGTTTGAATGACAAGCTTTCTTGAATTACAAAATGCGCAATTTGCTCACAAATAGCATCAACGTCATAAGCCCAAACATTCCCTTCTCTTGTCAATGAAGTTTGATCTCGAGACGGTTCACCTTTCAAAGTCTAACAATATTTATTCGCAATATGGTTTTTCAAAGTTGTATTTGCATCTTTTTTGAAAAACTTGTGACAAAACTTGCAACGAGCTTTGTTTGGACTGCTAGTCATTTGACATAAATCGTAATTGCACCATATTTCGGGGTTCCTATTCGTAGGAAGGATTGCTACCACCATGTTGCTTGAAGACGCATCACAACCAACGGATGATTGAGCACTTGATTAAGCAATTTTGAAATGAAGGAGAGTATTGGGAGTTTTTTTTTAATTGAACGAGAGTATTGAGCGTTTTTTAGAATAGATTGCTTTTTTGAGAATATAGAGCATTTTAAATTATTGTGGCTCAATCAAAACATCCAATGCATATTTATACTAACTTAATGGGGGTAAAGTGGTAAAAAAACACAAAAAAGGTCAAAAACGGTCAAAAAACGGCTATACAATGGCTATTTTTTGAAATCCAGTTTGAAAACCGGTTTGTGAACCAATTTGGTGAACCGGTTTGGGACCGGGCTGGTTTGAAACCGGTTTCAACATTTGCACCTTCGAACCGGTGGAGTAACCGATCGTTCCGACCAGGCCGAGACCGGTTTGGGCTGGGAACCGGTTCGGGTTTTTTCGGCCTAACCGGTTTTTCTGACCATGTCTAGTTTGAAATTCATAACATTATCTCTATATGTGATTTTTTGGTGCGGCCTCAAGTGTAGAGTAGCAAACTATTTTTTTTGAAGGCTCAAGATCACTTGTCAAAACGAGTTTCACTAAAATAGCCATAAACTTTGGCTTGCAGTCTTCTTTTTTGGCTTGCGACTAGTCGAAACGACCGTTGGATCAAGGAGCATGTTTTCACAAACACTGTAGGTAGTTTGGGTCATCATTCTGGCCCAAAAGGGCTTATTTTATGAGTTATTTTACTTGTTGTCTTATTTCTAGATTTTGTTGAACTTTATTTTTGGCCCAGATTTTGGCCCGTTTATGTTTTGTTGCCCATTCAACTTTTGGTTTGCATTTTATATGCATGCAAGCAATGGTAGAAGTTTAGTTTTGAAGTTTATAAAAAATATTTTTTTCTCTCTATCATAGGGTGTGTTAGTGTGTGAAACCTTGATTATCGGCATTCTTTGTGAATCAACGATAGTTAGAAGAGTTGTTCCTGATATTCTCCGTGAATCATCAGGTTCAATTATTATCTTTTGCTTCCGCCTACAACATTTTTGAGTGTGTTATTGGACCTAATCCAAAAGTTGGTAGTAGAGCCAGGTTAGAAGGGGGTTGTTTTGAGAGTCGATTCCAAGATGGGGTTCAACCCTTTAGCTGTAGAGCAAAAGACGAAGGAAGAATAGTGTAGTGAAGAATAATCAGGAAGTGAAAAGGGGATGAAAGGTGAAAAGGGTTATCCGTGAACTAATAATTATTAGATGTCTGTGTGATCTATCTGTAATCAAGAATCTTTATAATTCGGATCATGTCAGCTAAGAAAAGTCATAGTTCTGTTTGAACCAAGATCAAGAACGATCACCACTTGAAAATAAACCTTAATTGAGGCATAATGTGTGTCGTAAAAGGGTATAGATGCACGTCACAGCGCGTTAAAGAAGCCTTTGTCATAGATGAAGAAGACACACATTTGTGAGACATTCATTTATGACACGCATTTACGAAAAGCATTACGTATAAATGATTGTTCTGTTATAAATGAAGATGGCATGTTTTTGTTTGTTGTAAATACATGTCATGGTTATAGCTGTTTTAAATAGAATATATTTTTTTTGTTAAAAATACTAATTTTCACATTAATGACAATTTTAATATATCATAATACAAGATAAAATTCTTATATAACAAAACAATCCATTTCCTACAATATTTTATAATATACTAAACACATTACAAAGATAACATATCATTAATGTCGATACAAAATTTCACCATGTCACAAAAGTCGACCACTACTTACAAATTTCATCAGTATCAGCATCTGTGTATTTATATTTCTTTCCCTTAAATCGCAAGCAAATAGCTAGTAGATAAATAATTTGAACAAGCAAATTAACCAAGAACAAATTATTGCCTTGAATAACAAATTAACAATCCAAAGACCCTATTTTTCATTTAACTGATTTCAAGATTAATATATACAATAACAAATTACATAGAAAACAAACTCAGAAAATAAGACCAGAGTGTGACGACCAGCATAAAAGCAAGTCAAAAATCTAGGATTCTGGAAGTTTCTGGACACGTTTAGACACATCTAGGGCTACCCAAAAGGCTCTTCAACAGCCTAGAACATCTTGGATCAAGGAAGCATACAAGGAACCATCCAGATCAGCCTAAAAGCATAAAGATGATCTAGATATTTCCCTAAGAAAAAGCTAGAAAGAGACCAGCCAAGAAGGCTCTTGAAAAGCCTTGATTACTCCTTAAAATATCATGTAAATAATATAGTTTTAGAAGTCTCAAGATCATAAATGATCTAGATACATGGACTAGTATAAATATATGATGTGAGGATCATTTGTGATCACTTAAAACCCATATAAGTCTTGTGTAAACACTTGTATAGCTCACTTGTAAACAACCTTGTAAGCAATACAAAGTCATTTGTATTACGAGTTTCCAAATTCTTTTGCATCATAACTTGAATTGTTATTTCATTTGGGTCACAAAGGTTGAAGTTAGATCAAGTCTAATTGCAGAGGGAGATCAAGAATGTTTTGCTAGAAGTACATGTCTTGACCTCTTTACTCTCTAGTGACATACGATCTGTCTAGGTTAGTAGCAAACACCTAATACAAGATAGGTCTCTCAGCAGCAAGAGGCTTAACTATGAGTGGACTTTGTGGAGTAGCCTCTTCTTGAGCACCCTCAGGATGTTCTGACCCATCCTGAGGTGTAGAGGAGGGTGCCTTGGGCTTCTTTTTCTTCTTTTTCTTCTTCTTCTTCTTCTTCTTCTTCTTCTTCTTCTTCTTCTTCTTCTTCTTTCTCATGTCCCTTCTAATGGCCATCCTTTTCCTCTTTATGTACTTTAACTAAGGAGACTAGCCTACAGTACCAGATTGTTCTTATTTGTCTTCCTCAGTTGGGTCCTTATCCTTCATAAGTTTAAAAAGAGAAGGGTTACCCTGCTATGGATCAGCAGATGAAGCTGGCTGTGATTCAGCACTAGGTCCAGGTTGTGTTGTCTGTTAGGGTTTAACCTTGACCTCATCTTCAGGTGTAGCCTGACTTGGTAGAGAATGCAAGTCAAAAAACTCACCCCTTTTGATCTTCTGTTTGATCACTCTAGTGTGCTCATCCATGGTTGATAAAGACATTGGACCAAGTCTCCTTACGAAGAATCCATACAGCTTCGAGAAGCTTATCGTTTTTTGTCTATTAGCAGACTGCTTTAGATTTGCTTAGATGGTGGCTCTTGACTTTGCAGCCTCTTCTCTCATCTTTCTTTTAGAAGCTTTTTGCTCTTTTTGCACTTTTTGCTTAAGCTGCTTGAGGTATTCAAACTCAATGTATTCATATGATAAGGGAAGAAGGTCTACTGCCTGATAGAGACCTGTGGAACTTAGGCAGGTTATCATATTTTTCTTGTCTTGTACCTTACCTACTTGAGTTTGCTGTTCAATAGCCACAGCCTCTGCCTCAGGACTTTTCTAAACTGAGGAGAGGGTAGGAGCTTTGTAGAGTCTTTTTCTCCTTCTTTCTTCTTTGATTTTGAGCAGCAATTCTACATCCTCAGCTTCCCTCCTCTCCTTTGACATTTCATTGTCAGCCAGTTCATTCAATTCATCCAAGGGAAGAGAGATGAGTTTATCAAAATTGTAGTTCCTGGACCCTGGATAGTTTAGCCTGCTGCCCTCAACACATCTTCTTGAGTGCTTGGCCTGGGGGCAGCCCTGATAGCAACTTCTATAAAGCCAGGGGTCCTACTTGAACTCTCTCCCCTTGCCTTCCTCTTCCTCTCTCTCTCTTCTCCTCCTCAATCTCTTCAAAGGTCATCTTCCACTCCCCTTTGTCACTCACAAGCCTGTATGACTCAGGGTGGAGAGAGCTTTGACCTTCATTGCTTGGTGCTACACTTGAGCTCTGGCCAGAGAGAGGCCGTGAGACACCTTCACCAGCTAATGCCTCACTAAGGGTAATAGGTGTTGAAGTAGTTCATGTATCAAGGTTCACAGGCTTAACTACTGGGTCTTCAGCCAAGGTTTCCCCTTTAGAGCTAATCTTAATGTCCATCTCAGCATCCAGTTGACCAACAGTCTTGCCTGCTAGGCTCTATCTATATAATTTGGATCTCAATTTGAACTCTTCAATCACCTTTTCTTTTATTCTCTCAGCTAACCTTGCAGCTTGCCTGGATTGACTTGGGTTGGTAAGTGGCAAGTGAACTAGAGAGAAACTCTCATAGTATCCCAGGTTGTAGAAGTTGAAGATTTCTTGTTGTCTTCGAGACCTAGAGATTACCAGGGCTCTTCTTTCTGTATCATACCTCCATCCTACTATTGGATTTTTAGCAGGGTGAGATGGAGTAGGCATAGCCCTTGGTATACCTTTCTTAAATAAGCTTTGAATGAGTAAGTCCATATCAATATGGACCTGAGGAGGTTATTGAGTATGGACAATTACAAGTGAGGGTGGTGAGTCCTCTATGTCCATACTCTAGGAAGAACTCTCAGGTTCTGTGATTGCAGGTAGGACATTCTCCCCTTTTTTGGTAGCATCACCCTCTTGTATAGTAGAGATAAGGGTTAGGTCCACCATATTTACAGGTTCTTATGGGCCTGGTTGAGTTCTCCTTATGGATCTCTCAGCTAACTTTCCCTTGAGATCAGTGATCTCAAGTTGCTGGTCATTGACCCTTCTCTGCAAGGTAGTCACCTGAAATTCTAGGTGATTAACCTTGGAAACTAAATAGGTGCAAAGTTAGGACAGTTTGTGCACCTTTAGTTACATACTCTCCTCATCTTCATGAGAAGAATCATGGGGAGATGAGAGGCTAGAACCAAAGCCTTCTTCCTCACCACCAACTAGAGTTTCTTGGCTGCCAGATTTCCTCTTCACAGTGACAGCTTCAAAGGAAGTGTCAATAGGCTAGGTTGCCATGGTTGAGCTCTTAAAAATGTAATCACTTGTAAAAGTGAGAGCCTCTTCCATATGGGCCTCCTAAACATGTTTAGGAAGGTCCATCTCAGTTGTGGGTGGATGATGTGGGCTAGATATGGGTGATTCAGGAGCACTCATCTTCCCTTGAGCAGGGGTGGAGAAAAGAGACTCATGGTACTCACTAAAGCGTATATCTTCATCATCATAGAATTCAAGGTTTGGGATGGGTTGGTTGAGGTCTAGCGGCAAGAGATGGTAGCTTTCCCCTGAAGGTTGATCACTAGAGTTTTGAGACTCTAAGTAAAGGCTTAACACTAGGGTAATGAGCTCATCAAGCTGAGCATGAGGAACCTCAACACTGATCATAGAAGTAATAGGAGTGGTCTGCTCCTAAGGAGAATTGGGAGCTCTAGTGTCCACTTCTTCCTACATGGTTGGTGATTTGGGGGCTGCTCAACCTGAGTAGACTGAGCAGGGGTTCGTTTGGATTTTTTTTGGTAGGTGATGGTGATTTGTGGCTGTGTGGGTGGTGCAGATGTAGAAGGTGTGGGTTCAACATTGGATAGTGCTGCCATGTTATCACCTTGAGCAATGAGCTTTAACATTATTGGGACCAAGGTTGTTTCTACCCCTGAGAAGCCAACAGTGGACTTTCTTATTGTCATAAAGATGTTGGCCTTCATCCGTACCAGTTTAAGAGTGCTACCAATTCCCCTCAACTGTGAGCCCAGTTCATAGTTGAGAATGTGTTGAACATATCAAGGAAACATGTAATACTTTAAGGAGTCCAAGTTAGCAAGCAAGTTTGTATAAACAAATTAAGAGTACCTGAACTTGACCCCTTGAACCATTCCATGGATTATGTAGGATAAGTCCTCAGGAATTTGGTCATAACCTCCATGTCTGTTGGACAAATAATGGATGACCACATGAAGGAGGTACTTCCATTGGGAGGAAACTTTACCCTTTTTGAAGGTTCTTACGGAGTAGTCCCTTTCAGAGCCCATCTATTGGAGTGAGTTGTTCACAGCAGAATTGGGAAAGGACAATTCGCCTTTTTCATCATCCAGCTTCAGATAAGAGTTGATGGTGGCTGGGGTGACAAAAATTATCTTCCCACGCACTGTGGCAGACAGTGCCCTCCCACCATCCAAGATGACCTCTTGGCAGGTCCTCTAGTAGTCTAAAAGTTGATCTTCGTACAAAGGAGGGTCAATGGTAAGTGCTGTGAGGTAGTTTTTAAGAGACAAGAAGCAGAAGACATATGAGAAATTTGGATTTTCTTAGATGTTAACAGAGCAACTTGGTTTCGGGGATCTGAGTTGGCCATTTTTGAGTAGCTTAGAAGTGAAGGAAGATAAGAACAAAGGTGGTTTGTGGGTGAATTTAGGTTATGAACTTTTGTAGATGAAGAAGAAAGTGAAAGAGGGGGAACCGTTAAAGGTATATTTATATGAATTTGATTTAAGACAAAGTTAATGCAAAAGGATAAACTTTGAAATCCTAATGTTGGTTCCACCTCTAAAAAAGTGCCCAAAAAGGTAGTTTTCTTGGAAGTCTAAAATCGTCCAAAGGTAATTTGTCTTTGGAAGGTTTGAGAAAACTTCCGAAGCTAATTTGGCCACGAAAGATGTTCCGTAGTGTTTCAAGAATTTGCTTCAGAAGAAAAATACTTAAAGTATTTTTACTTCTTAGACAAATTTTTTTTTGGAAGATATCAAATATCAAACATTTTATTCAAAGAGAGAATAAAGCTTTTGAGACTTAATTACTTTCGAAAGAAAAAAGTCCTGCTAGACATATAAGTTCTTGTTGAAAAATATAAGCTTCGGAAGATATAACAGAATTTCTTCCGAAGGTAAATTTCTCAGAAGTAGTTATTTATTTTGAAGACATAATTTTCTTCCGAAGACAATTTGATGTCTTTCGAAGGAAAATATATCCAAACTTCTTGAAATTCTAAGGGATATCATTTTTAAAAAGTTTCTTCCAAAGTAAACTAGGCTTTTATAGGTGATGATATAGACAACTTAAGAGACACATATTAAAAATAATCTTGAGTTTAGTGTACGAAAAATCTACTCAAAGTTAATCATCTCAATTGCTAATACAAGATATTTAAATCTCTGCTCGTCAAAAGCTTTTCTAAACAGATCATCATATTGTTCATTTGTGTTAACTTTAACTAGTTTTATCAACCCTTTTTCAAAATTATATCTAATTAAATGATAACTGATGTTGATGTGCTTTGTCTTTAAGTGTTACATAGGATTTTCTATAATAGAGATAGCACTGTTATTGTCTATGTGGATGGGAGTCTCCTTGAAGTTGAATCCATAGTCAAGCATCTGATTCTGAATCCAAAGCACTTGAGCACAACAGATTGCAGCAGCAATGTATTCAGCTTCAGCGATTGATGCAAACGCACAAGATTGTTTCTTGCATTGCTATAAGACTATCCATCCACCAAGAAATTGACATCCCCCAGATGTAGACTTTGGAATCGTATTGCAGCCACTATAGTCACTATCTGTATAGGCATAAAAATTGAAGTTAGAATTCTTTTGATACCAAAGGCCTAGTTTGGGAGAACCTTTGAGATATCTGAGAATTCTCTTGACAACAACAAGGTGTGACATCTTGGGGTTGCCTTGATATCTTGAACAAATACATGTAGCAAACATGATATCAGGCCTGTTGGCTGTAAGGTACATAAGAGACCCAATCATAACCCTGTATAGATGTTCATCAAAATACTCCCCCTCAAGATCAAGTCCTAGAGAGTGGTTTCTGGCTATGGGTGTCTTTGCAACCTTACACTCAGTTAGATGAAATCTGGTAAGTATGTCTTGCACATACTTTGATTGGTTTATAAAGATGCCATTGTCAACCTACTTCACTTGAATTCCTTGAAAGAAATTAAGCTCCCCCGTGGCACTCATTTCAAATCTGTTCTTTATTAGCTTCTCAAAGTCTTTGCAAAGCTTTGGATTAGTTGACCCAAATTTGATGTCATCCACATAAACTTGAACCAGCATCAAGTCATTTCCTGTTTCTTTAATGAACAGTGTTCCATCAATAGTACCTCTATTGTATCCATGCTGATAGAGATATTATGATAGTGTCTCATATCACTTCCTTGGAGCTTGATGCAGTCCATAAAGAGCTTTGTCAAGCTTGCAGACATAATCAGGATGATCTGGGTCTGTAAAGCCATGTTATTGTTTGACATACAGCCATTCATCAATCACCCCATATAAGAAAGCACACTTGACATCAAGTTGGTAGACCTTGAAATCCTTAGATGTAGCAAAAGCTAGGAATATCCTAACAGCTTCAAGTCTTGCTACCAGAGCAAAAACATCTGTGTAGTCAATCCATTCTTCTTGTGTGTACCTTTGAACAACTAGTTTTGCCTTATTCTTGATGACAAGTCCCCTATCATCTCTTTTATTCCTAAATACCCACTTGGTACCTATAGTAGTCTTCTCTTAAGGAAGAGAACATAGGTTCCAAACCTTTTGTCTTTTCAATTGAAGCAACTCCTCCTACATTGCTTCAACCCAACTTCCATCATTTAGAGCCTCATCAATCTTCTTAGGCTCAGTCTGGACAAGAAACAAGAATAAAGATAAACATTTTTATCATGGGTTTGTCCTCTTGTTCTCACCCCTGTATCAATATTTCCAATGATGTTTATGGTGGGGTATGACTTATGGATTCTTAGTTGAGGAATCATAGAAAGTTGGTTGGATATATCTAAATTGGTGAAATTCAGATCTGGTGCTTAAGAGTCATCCACCACATCAACACACTTATCAAGAGAAACTTTTTCCAATGAGTGTGTCATATCATTAATGTTGTCTTCTATGGAGTGGTTATCAATTTCAAGAAATTCTTGATCACTATCACCACTTCCATCTCCTCCTACATTGGAAATTACTTCATTTGAGTTCTGTGCCTCCGTCCTGGAATTTATAGGCACATCAGATGTATAAGCTGAAGAATTTGTTATGGTTGTGCTGATAGGATTTCCAACTGCAGGGCTAGTTACCACTAGAGCTAAAGTATGTGAACACTTGGTCTTCTTAGCTCAAATCTTGGATTAGAATCACCTGTTGATAAGGTACCTGTAGATCCTCAAACGTCTTCACAAGATTTGTTAAAATAGTTGGTAACTAAGTCAAGATCAAACAACTAATCAGGACCAGAACCTTTCACACTGGGTGTGTGCTCATTGAAGGTCATATTGGCTGACTCCTCAACTACTATAGTTCTAAGATTGTATACTCTATAATCCTTAGATTGGGAAGAGTATCCAATAAAATGTCCATCATTTGATTTCTCAGCAAATTTGGCTATTTGATCCTTAGTATTCAAGATGGTGCAGGGACATCCGAATGATCTAAGGAAACCAATGAAAGGTCTCCTTTTGTGCCACAGTTCTTAAGAAGTCTTACCATGAGTCTTCACTACTAAAAATCTATTTTGCACATAGCAGGCAGTGTTGGCTGCCTCTGTCCAGAAGGTGATGGGCAGTTTAGAGTCAGATAACAAGGTTCTTCCTGCTTCAATAAGTATCCTGTCTCTCATCTCAGCAATATCATTTTGTTAAGGAGTCCTGGGAGCACTATATTGTCTTGTAATACCCTTCTCATCACAATATGCATCAAGGATTTGGTTTTTGAATTTGGTTCCTTAATCACATCTTATGATTTTGACCTTATGATCACATTGATTCTTAATTTTAAGAATGAAACTCTTCAAGATCTCAAGGGTCTCATCCTTAGTTCTAAGGAAAAAGACCCAAGTGTATCTTGTGAAGTCATCTGTGATCACCAAACAATATGTGGTCCTTCATAGACTCATTACACTAGTAGGGCCAAAGGGATCCATTTGTAATAAGTGTAGGGGAGTAGTAACGGAGTTCATTTCCTTTGGTTTGTGAGACACTTTGTGTTGCTTTCCTTTCATACATGCAACACAATGATCATCACTTCTAAACTCTTTCTTTGGCATTCCAGTTACCAAATCATTCTTTATTAATTTATTCATATTCTTAAAGTTTACATGACACATTCTTTTATGCCAGATAAAAGACTCATCACTATTTGCTTTAGGTAGAAAGCAAGAAACTTCTCCTGAAAGGGATGTTTCCGGCAAATCCATCTTGTACATGTTCCCTTTCTTGGGGGCTATGAGTAGGATTTGCTCTTAAGGAATGACCACCCTGGGCTTGAGAACAATGCACTCATACTCAGTAAAGAGCATGTTGTCTCTCTGATCATAAAATTAGGATACACTCAAAAGATTGTACCCAAGCTCCTTAACATAATTTAACTTTTTAATGCTAAGCTTACCATTTATGACCTGTCCCCTTCCAGTAATGTAACCACCTGATTCTCCTCTAAAAGCAACTGGTCCCCCATCGATTTTCTTGATGTTCTGAAGCAAGGAACCATCGCCTGTCATGTGCCTGGAACAACCACTGTCAATGATCCATGCATTTCCTTTGGTCCTTAGTTGTTCCTGCACATAAAGAGATGATTTTTTTACATTTAGAAACCCAAGCCTTATTGGTCTTGGGCTTGTCAAAGTGAAATGAAGATAATGCAATAGTAACTGATCCTATATGCAAGGTCTGAGGATCATCTGTTGTTGATGAAGAACTTTCAGTCACATGGCCTTCCTTCATCTTCCACATCATCTTTGGAAGACTAGACTTGGTCTTCAAAACTTTGAAAGTTTTGATGACTTTGGAAGTTTTGGAGACTGGACCTTCAGTAGCTTTTGCATCTACTACAGCAGACTTCAGTACTTCGAAAGCATTACTTTTTTTCGAGACCAAATTTTCTTTCGAAGGTAAGTTTTCACTTATCTTCTTCTTCACTTTGGAGCTTCCGAAAGGAAGAGATTTTCCTTTCGAAGCTATCTTCTTCTTCTTCTTCTTGGAAGTTTTCTTCATGGACATGTGGATAGTACTTTTTGGATTGTAGTTTCAATCTTTGGCAAAGTGAGAAGTACTACCACACATGATGCATTTAGTTTGCAAGCTTCTGAGAGTCTTCCTTTGAGTAGAAGGCTGAGATTGATCACTTTTCACTTCCTTCTTCATCTTCTCAGATGATGCAGCAGGCTTCTTAGGGTGAGGTTTGCTCTTAGAACTAGATGGTTTAGACTGTGTAGCAGTGGTGCACATTTGATCAGCCTTCTTCTCCTGACTAGGATGATTTGGACATGAACTAGAACTCCTGGTACCGAAGTCCATAGTTAAGTCTTAAGTCTTTACCACTTCAAATCCATCAAAAATGAAAACTTGCTTTTGTTTAGAGTTGAAGGTGGTCTTTATCTCTTGGGCTTTCTTTGACTTTCTTTTGGCCGCCCTTATCAAGTTCTTTCTTGCAGACACGGTCATCCTTGGTTCGTTCTTCTCTCCAAGAGAATAGTGACCCTTATTAGGATAACCCTTGTCAGTCACCATAAGTTTATCCTTTACTATCTCCTCTATATCTTCATCCTTTTCTTGGAGAGAATCAATAAAAGGCAGCTCATCTTGACAAGTTCTACACCTTGGAAATCTAACAGATAGGAGTGTGTATGGAGGAGCTATCTCATTTGACCCTAGTCCCTGCCTATTTTGTTAACAAACTTTTGCATGTAAGGATGAGAATATTATGTTCTTGAAGGTTTCCTCTTCAAAAGCACATTTTTCTACCTTAGCTTTGCTGATCACAAGCTCAGCCTAGCATTCAGTTAACTGGATTATGAGATCTTTGATTTTAATCCTGTAGTTTGTATGCTCATGCTTAAGAGTAGAAATTGTTTTCTCTAAATTTTCAATTTTAAGTTTATAATCATTTTCTGCTCTTTAAAATCAGCTTTTAAAATGTTTAAGGACTCATGATTAGATCTTACTTCCAAGTTGTGGGACTTGTATATATTAACTTTAGCAATTCATTCAGGAGTACAAGGATGTTCTAATACCTTGGCTTTTTTATGATCAGCCATTAGTGCTTGGTTTGGAGAAACATCTTCCACCTGAAAGCTCTAGTCAAAGCCTCCTTCTTCAATGGCAATAGCAGTATGTTGTTTAGGTTGGCTTGGCTTCTCAGTTTTAGGAGCTGCATCAGTGTAGTTTGATCTGGATTGTGCCTGTCTACCTTTTGTCCTTGGTTCCTTGTACTCTCTAGCAAAGTGTCCCATTTGGTTACAGTTGTAACACTTCACCTTGCTTTTGTCCAAGCCAAACTTCCCACTAGCCACATTGCTTGGGAACTTCCTTCCTATTCTCTTGTAGAACTTCTTGGCTCTATGAGTGAGAGGAGCAATCTATTGGACTATCTCCATGTATTCCAGGTCATTTGGATGGATGCAGTCTAAGTCTTAAAGAGTGAAGAGAAAGTTTCTACTACTTTCATTAGCAGACACAAAGGCTTGAGTAGAGCTTGTCTCTTGGAATGGGTTTCCTTGGATGTAGTTATCCCTTGGTGTCTCAGGAAAGGTGATATGAGTTATTAGGGAAGCAGTTGAGATGATGTTGTGGTTCTATGCTATCCCTTTCAACCACATGAATGGCCGAACTCAACTGATTGTTGGAAGAGTTGCTTGATGAATTTTGCAAGTTCATCTCTATTTGGTAACAACTAAGGATACAATACAGCTCTACGAGAGTAAGAGTAGAGAGGTTCTTGGTTCTCTTGATGGCCACACAGTAGTGATTCCATTGTCCGGGAAGAAAGGAAATTAACTTCCTTACTATGTCCCCATTCTCAAACTTGACTCCAACATCCATTAGAGTATCCACAATCTCAATATACCTGAAGTATTGTTGAATCATGGTTTCACCTGTCTTGTAGTTGAAGTTCTCAAACTGCTGCATCATAATGTCTTTCTTGTTCTTCTTGGCTTCCTTAAACTCCTCATACATGAGCTTTAGTGCATCCAAGAGCTGCTTAGCTGTTTTGAACTTCTTGAAGCCCCTGCATATAGAGATTGGAAGAGCAGGTTGAAGAGCGGTCATGGCTTTCGGATCTATGTCTACATTCTTCTAGTTTTCTTTAGAGTAGTCAGCCATTTCCTTTAGAATCATCCCACCTCCAGTAGTGGCTGAAGAGGTGCTTGGATTATGAGGTCCTTCAATAACAGATCTCCACATCCTGTTGTCCTGAGACTTGATGAACCCTTTAATACGTTGGCACAAAGTATCAAAAGCATCAGGAGTGATCAGTGGAGACTTTGTCATAGTACCAGTTTCCATATCAGCCTTAGAGATAGCTGCCATTTGAGTTGATAAGTGTTTTGTGAAACTAAAGAGATCTAAGATGGTGAGATCTTACAATGAAGAGCCTAAAAAACTCTGATACCAATTGCGAGACCGTTGAAGGGTGGTCAATACAATAGTTTCATTGGGTAGAGAGAGTTAGAACACTTATCAAATCAAATAGGGAACCGGTTAGGTTGAAATAAAGAACACTTAGTGAAAGGACAAGAACAAGAACAAGAACAAGAACAAGACAATATGGTTTTCAAGAATGCTGTATATTGCTCTCAAGTTCTTACAAAGCTTAAATTTAGATACAAGTACTTGAGATACTTTATACAATATCCTACAACTGGCCATACTTTGAAGGCCAGTTGGAAACACTAATCTAGACAACAAGATCAATGTAGAGTGAAAAGGCAGATTGCCTTTTGACTAGTGACTATGACATGCCATAGCTCACATTCTTATCTATTACAAAAGGGATAAAAGTACATAGTTGGAAAGTTACAGACTCAACACCTTAATCTACAGTTGACAAAAGCATGGACTTTTCACCAACTCATGAAAGTTGGTGAGTCTTCAGAGATGGCAGCGGAAAGGTGTTTCAGCTTTTGTCAAAAGTATGTCAGAGAAGACATGCCTTCTCTATCTACAGAAGAAATCAGTTTTTCGCTTCAGAAGACTTTGTCTTTGAAGCTTAGGAAGACTTCATCTTTGGCTTCAGAAGAATTGGTCTGTTGGCTTCGAAAGATTTGATACTTAGCATAATTCATTGAGTTATATCAAATTTCCAAAGTACTTTCCTAGTACTTCATATGTGCATGCTGAGAGCTCTTTGGTTGCATTAGCCTTTAAGTGTATTCCTTACATTGCCCTAACATAAACATCTAGTACTACCAACTCTATCCATTTGGAGCATACATGAAGTATTACCCATAAATACTTCTCGTCAATGTTTTTGACCGCCTCGTACCTTGCAAACACCTCCCTTTTCCATTCCTCACAGGTAAAGGCATACTCTTGTTCACCATCCGAACCACTCGGTCGCATGTGCCAAGTATTTCTATTATGTATGTGATGATCAAGAATAGGGTGGTATTCACCTTACCGTTTGTTTTGAAGCTTAGGAAGACTTCATCTTTGGCTTCAAAAGAATTGGTCTTTTGGCTTCGGAAGATTTGATACTTAGCATAATTCATTGAGTTATATCAAATCTTCCAAAGTACTTTCCTAGTACTTCACATGTGCATGCTGAGAGCTCTTTGGCTGCATCAGCCTTTAAGTGTATTCCTTACATTGCCCTAACATCCACATCTAGTATAACCAACTCTATCCATTTGGAGCATACATGAAGTATTACCCATAAATACTTCTCGTCAAAGTTTTTGACCACCTCGTACCTTGCAAACACCTCGCTTTTCCATTCCTCACAAGTAAAGGCATACTCTTGTTCATCATCCAACCCACTCGGTCGCATGTGCCAAGTATTTTTATTAAGTATGTGATGATCAAGAATAGGGTGGTATTCACCTTGTCGTTTGTTTTTTGTTAGTTATAGTTTATTACAGCTTAGATATTAATGTAATAGGATCTAGTTTAATTTTGTATTGTTTTGTATTCTATGGCATGCGAAACTTCATGCGAAACTGCAGTTTCGCCTGGTAGTTTCTCATGCCATGGTGCATACCGTTTTGTAGTATGCGAAACTGTATGCGAAACTAGGTCCTGTATATATATGTTTCTTTGTTCTTCATTATGTAAATCTTAGAACTTTATTAATTATTATAGTTTTGAGTTCTTTTCTTGTTTGGCTATTGCTAGGAGCTGGTATTTCATACTTTTAAGCATTATTCATCTTATCATTCACGAATTCTCTTACAAATGGGTTTTATGTTTGATTTATGTTCATACCTCATCATTACTTGGCCCACAAGCTATTAGAATTAGTGATATCTTGTGGAATTTCTGTGTTAAACCTTCATCAAAATAACATTCAATCGATCATTTGGACCAACAATATGGTATCAGAGCCTTTGTGCTCTTGATTATTTGTATTTTTGGGTAGTTTTGACATAATCATCTTTTCAATAATTTCGGAGCTGTTTTACATGTGTTATCCATGGAAGTTGATTAAGGAAAGTGTGGTGTAAAGTTGGGAAACCTTTGAAATCATCAGATCTCAAATTGGTTGTGATTTGAGTGTGATTTGGTGAGTTTTGGGTCTTTTTCGCAAAAAGAGGGTTTTCATATTCATCATCCGAAACTGAAGTTCTTTGTGCGAAACTATAGAACGAAACTATAGATCTTTGGTGGTTTTGATTCCTTTACGAATCTAGAATGAAAGTTCTTCATTTTGATCAGTTTCCTTGCAAAACTATCTTCCTTTTTCTTTGAATGAAAGTTCAATAGTTTCGGCCGAAACTGCTGCCGAAACTACTGCAGAAACTAGTTGCAAAACTAAGTTCTGCGTGCGAAACTACCACCAGCGAAACTACCGTTTCACTTTGTTATGCGAAACTACACTCTGTTGTGCAAAACTACTGGTTCTTTGACCTAATCAAATTTCATTGACAACAAGTTTTACTCTTGCTGATCTTGAGAGTGTGGCACCAAATAGACCTCCTAAGCTAGTCAATGGTGACAACTTTGATGATTCGAAAAGATGTTTAAAAGCCTTCTTCCTGTACACCGATCACACTCCATGGGAGTCAATTGTGAAAGGACCTCATGTGCCTGTTTCAATAGAAGACAATGTGACCATTCAAATTGCAGATCCGAGAAAATACTCTGAAAGAGACATCAAGCTGATTGATTGGGATCAAAAGGCATTCAGTGCTCTGACCTTGTGCCTATCAGCAGAAATCTACAACAGATTTGGTGAGTATAAAAGTGCAATGGCATTATACGATGCATTGTGTGAATTCTATGACGGTAATGAGGAATTGCTCAAGGATAAAGCCGCTCAAGCTGAAAAGGAATTCAACTCTTTTGTTGGACACAAAAATGAGAGTCTCTCTGATCTCACCAACTGCTTTTTGTCTGTTACTAGCACACTGAAGAAGTATGATGAGAAGCTGTCAAACAATGAACAGGTCATAAAGCTGTAGATTCTCTACCAACACAATGGAGTTTGCAAGTGAGGATGTTGAGGCAAGAAAGGGGATTTCTTGATTACAAACTTATGGACATAATCAACAAGTTGAAGTCCTTTGAGTTAGACCTGAGATGAAGAGAATACAATCAAGCAATGCTTCCATCTTAAGCTTATTCATAGAATGTTGCTCTTATTTTATCTAGTTCAGACTCATCAATGCATGTGTCATCTTATGGTGGTATGACTGGCACTTCCAACAAGACTACAAGCAGTGGATCTACATTAAAATCGCCAAATCTTCCACAGGTTCCATCGGAGAGTATGGCTCTATTTGGTCTCTTTGTGCATAGTTATGAAGCCTTTGTGGCTGGTGAACTAAAGGGAAGAGGAATGACTGCAGAAAATATGTATCAGGTGGATCCTGATGATCTGGAGGAAGCTGATCTTCAGTGGTAGATGGCTATGATCACTTTAAGGGCGAGAAGATTCATGGAGAGAACAGGAAGGAAGAATTTTGGAAACCAAAATGCAAAGGTTGGATTTGACAAATCAAAGCTCAGGTGCTTCAACTGCAAACAACTCGGGCATTTTGAAAGAGAATGTCCATCTCCCGTCATCAGTGAACCTGGAACGGGAGTTAACCAGGTCATTCCGATTGATGATAAGGAAGAGAACAAGAAGAAAAAGGAAAGAACTCTGCTAACTAACTTTGACTGGAGTGTTGAGTTAGTCAAGATAGAAGAAGAAATCAATCATGCCCTGGTAGCTAAGATTGCAGAGGTAGTAAAGAATGAAGCAGGAAGAAAGAAGGAGTGTGAAGAGAAAGATAGTTTGAAGAATGCTTGTAAAAAAGAGGAGAAAGAGAGTGTAGTAATGACCATTGTGGTGGATGCTTGTGAAAAGAAAGAAAAGAGTGAAGATGGAAAAGCTGTAAGGGAAGAGGAGTTGAAAGTGGAATCAAGGGTCTGTAACTGTGAGAAGGCCTGGCTGCAAAGAAAAAGGTGATGGAGATTCCATATGAGGTAGTTCAAGACATGTGTTCATCTGCTTGCAAAATTCATTTGTTTGGAATTTATAAAGTAAATAATATATTAAAAGAAGATAAAGGGGAACTAAAAAGGGTAAACGAGGATCTTAAAAAGAATGAAGCAAACTTTTTTGTAAAATTAAACGACGCTTTAAAAGAAAATGATCATTTGAAAAGAACCCTTTTTGAGAGCAACGTGCAGATTAATACTTTGACAGAGAGGGTAACTTTAGCTGAATTCGAGACCACTAAACTTAAAAAACAAAACTTGATAAATGGATGATTTTTGGAACGAAGCTAGAGGAACTCTATAGCAAACAAAGGGGAGCTAGAATTAAGACAAGTTTGGGTTGTGGTGAAACCACTTATGTTTACCCACCGCCTAGCACCTTTTGCTATTCTCCAATGCCTACACCTCATTCTTCAAATGATTTAATTAAAAAGGATACTAACAGTTTGTTTTCAGGTTTAGAAGGGGTGAATTATAAAGAGGTTCGGGAAGATTATGATCATGGAGGAAGTAAAGGTCTTCGCAGTAGTAGTTCTAGTTCTTTACATTCCAAAAAGTCTTTTGTAGACAATAGTTCTAGTAGCATAGATTGTAGTTTGGATAGTTTGCATTCCAATTGTTCTCATTCCACAATATTTGAATCAAATAAAGTTGATGTTTTAAGCATTAATAAAAAAGTTGGTGTTCTCAGTAAAGGCAATAAACATTCTTCAAAATCAAACTGTTTTGAAAAATTCATTTGTCTCCCATTCCCACTTTCACTCCCATTCAGATTACTACTCCAAGTGAAACAACATCCTCACATGATTGTAAAATTTCAGAGATAAGGGAATCCACAAATCATGATAGATCATTTTACTCAAAAAACAAATCAAAGGAAGTGCACATCACTTACAGTGATTGTGATTCTCTTATGTCTGAGTGTGAGGAAGAGATTATTATGGATAATATTCCAATTCAAAACGATAAAAGAAAAGGCCTAAAATCTCGTTGTTTCAAATGTGGAAAATATGATCACATTGTTAAGCATTCGAAAGAGGTTGTAAATAGAAATGTAGATAACCATTCTTTAGGAAATAGAATAAAACATTTTGTTGATAGTTTCTTTTGTACAAATTCATCTTCTCCCAAAACCAAGCCGGTTAAGGTTTGGGTCCCCGTGTCTAAATAATTTTCTTCAATTTATTTGCTAGGAACATTTGAGAAGGACTATCAACAACACTTGGCACATAGATAATGAATGTTGCAGGCATATGACCAGCTTGAAAGACCTTCTTACCAATTATTGGATAATCAACAGAGGATATGTTGCTTTTGCGGGTGATAAAAGGGGAGGTAAAATGATAGGTCAAGGTGAGGTATCCAATGGTTCTTTAACCTTGGAAAAGGTAAACTTCGTACCTGAATTAGCATTCAATCTTTTGACCGCCTCACAAATTTGTGACAAGGATATTCCCGTGCTTTTTAATTCTAACGAATGTTTGTTTCTTAAGACAAAATTTTTCAGTTTTTGGTTATCATGCGAGCTCCAAGGAAAAATGACACGTAACTGCTTGATATGAACTCCAAAGAATCAACCTCCACCATGACCCGTCTCTTGTCAAAAGCTTCTCCCTCTGAGTCATTTCTCTGGTATAGATGTTTAGACCATGTGAATTTTAAAAATATTAACAAGTTGGTTAAAAATAATCTTGTCAGAGGTTTACCACAAAAGGATTTTTCTGTAATCAAAAATTGTATATCTTGTGCTAACGGTAAACAGCACAAGAAATCACAAGCCTAGACAAGAAACTTCTATTTCTAATCCTCTTGAGTTATTACATTGTGATCTGTTCGGTCCAATAAGTGTAAAGAGTATTGCTAATAAATCTTATTGTCTTGTTGTTACAGATGATTATTCCATATATTCTTGGGTTCAGTTCCTAGCACATAAAGGGGAGACAGCAAGGGCGTTGCAGAAGTTGATTTTAATCATTGAGAATATCAGCAACAAGAAAGTTTTGGTGATTAGAAGCGAAAATGGAACAAAATTTATAAAATAGGTCTTTGATTCATTCTGTGCAGGCAAAGGGATTCCCAAACAATTCAGCGCTGCCCGAACACCTCAACAGAATGGTGTTGCAGAAAGAAAGAATCGCACTCTTATTGAAGCAACACGGACTATGCTTATAGAATCTACACTTCCTATTATTTTCTGGGCAGAAGCAGTCAACTGTGCTTCCTACGTTCTAAACAGATAAGATGAAGACTCCATATGAACTGTTTCATAAACAAAAACTGTTGATTGACTATTTTCGTCCTTTCGGCTGCTGTTGCATGTTGTTGAATAATCAAGTTCAAAATTCCAAGTTTGGAGTAGTGTCAGATGAATGTTACTTTGTTGGATACTCTTCAACTCATAAGGTTTACAGAGTATACAACAAACGAACCCGAATAGTGCAAGAATCATTCTATGTTGATTGGCAAGAGTCCAATGTTTCCAACGTTGGTTCTGATCTAGATTGGTTCTATGATTCAAACACCATTTTTAATTCATTCAATCTACCATCCTTCCTTGATGATGACGTTCCTTCATCAAGTGGTCAACCCTTCATTCCTATTCAACCACAACCTTAACCACAACCAGAACCACTACCTCAACCTCAACTTGAACTACAACATCATCTTCAACCAGATCTCCCACCTCAACATCAACCTAAACCTGAAAACCAGATCCTGTCAACACCATCACAAATGCCACAAAGTCCTATTTCCAATCAACCATCCACCTTACCATCATCCACCTCACACCCATCTTCCCCACAACCCACTTCATCCAATTCCTTAACCCTCAACACTAACTTTAAAACTATAAAAGACCACCCACATGATTATGTCATTGGTTCAATATCTGATGGTGTCAGGACTCGAAGCCAATCAGGGCTAATCAATGAATGTGTCTTTGCTTGCTTTCAATCTCAAACTATCCCAAAAAGTATGGCCATGGCTCTTCAAGACCCAAGCTGGGTGGAGTCAATGTAATTAGAGCTTCAACAATTAAAAAAATTGAAACTGTGGCAATTAGTTGATTTTCCTCCAAATAAGTATCCAATTGATACAAAGTGGGTATTCAAGAACAAACCAAATGATCATGGGGTTGTGATTAGAAACAAATCAAGGCTGGTTGTTCAAGGATTTTCTCAGGAGGAGGGGATTGATTATACTGAGGTGTTTTCCCCCGTGGCTCAAATTGAAGCCATTCGGATTTTCCTAGCTCATGATGCTCACAAAAACTTCAATGTCTTCCAGATGGACGTCAAGTGTGCATTTTGTATGGAGATATTGATGAAGAGATCTATGTCTGTCAACCACCAGGTTTCGAAGATCCAGATTTTCTTGAAAAAGTTTACAAACTGGGTAAATCCTTGTATGGATTACATCAAGCTCCTAGAATCTGGTGCGAAACCCTAACACATTATCTCCTTAGAAAAGGCTTCTCATGTGGGACTATAGACTTGACTTTGTTTAAGAAGGAGGTTAATGGAGATGTGATTATTGTTCAAGTATATGTCGATGACATCATTTTCGGCTTAACGAATGAGAAGCTGTATAGAGAGTTTGAAGAAGTAATGAAAGAGCGCTTTGAAATAAGCATGATGGGGGAGATGTGCTTCTTCTTAGGATTACAGGTCGAACAAAAGCTAGATGTAATTCTCATTCATCAGGAAAAATACATTCTGGAAATCCTATCAAAGTACAACATGAATGATGCTTCTCCCGAGCTTACTCCATTTTCTGCACAAACCTGCCTAACCCCAGATGACAATGGAAAGCCGTTTGATGCTCACCGTTATCATTCTATGATTGGATCCCTAATGTATCTCACCACGAGTCGTCCAGATATTACATTTGCTGTCTGTTACTACGCTCAATATCAAGCCAATCCAAAGGAATCTCATGAAAAAGCTGTTAAACGTATCTTTTGCTACTTTGAGGGCTCTCCTCGTTTGAGTCTTTGGTATCCAAAAGGAGGATATTTTGATCTTTATGCATACCCTGACAATGATCATGGAGGTTGTAAGCTTGATAGAAAGTCTGTTACCAGAGGATGTCAATATCTTGAGGATTGCTTGGTTTCATGGCAAAGTAAGAAGTAGACCAAAGTTTCTCTATCCATAGGTGAGGCTGAGTATATTGCTGCTTCAAGTTGTTGTTGTCAAGTGCTATGGATTCGACATCAAATGATAGATTACGGGATTAATTTTCTTCACAAGCCGCTTTTTTGCGATAATGAAGCGGTTGTTGGAATTGCCAAAAATTCAATCCATCATACTCGCACCAAGCACATTGAAACAAGAATTCATGCAATCCGAGATGCAGAAGAAAAGGGTTTTATTGATATTATTCCCATTGACACCAAAATTCAAAAGGCCAATCTTTTCACGAAAACTTTTAATAAACCTTGTTTTTATGAATTGATTAACATGTTGGGTCTAATATCTTTTTAAGGGGAAATTCTGGTGGTGATCTGTAAATATTTTATATATATTATTTGTGTTTGAGTTCTTTTGAAAAAAAACTTTATAATTCATGTGCTGTGAAGCTTCAAAACCCACATTTCCCCAAAGTGTATCCCTGTTTAAAAGTAAATTTCTTTTGTTGCACTTCAACATAAATTTCAGGGGAGAATAGACTTTGACCGTTTTATATTTTACTTTGGCTCTTCCTTTTAAGTTGTTCTATATATAATCTTATCTTATCTTTGGTGTAGGATTTAGAAAGCTTGGATAGTGTCTGAAGGAGGTCAGAGGTGTTGTGTTGGGATATGTCGGTAGGCCTAGTGGTCTAACACGAAGTAGACGGTGATTGTGTGACTTAACTAAAAATCAACCTCAGTGATAAGGTTTATTCACCATGTCATCTCAGCTTGCACTAAGTTACAAGTCTCATCAAAATCTGTGTTGAGAGTGGATGATTTCTGTGTTTGACCATGAATTCCCAAATTTCCCTCATCCCTAAGCCTTGAATAAACTGGGTGTCCAACTCCTCTGCTATGCGTAAGCATTGACTTGGAGTGATGATCTTCTTTGTTATACGTGAGTATAGACCTGAAGCTCTCATCAACATGCTCAAATGATGATCTTCTCTGTTATATGTGAGTATTGAGCTGAAGTTCTCATCATTTTGCTTAAATGATTACCTCCTCTTACTGGAGCTCTGATCATTCACCCATCATCCATCATTATGCATTTTATATGATCCGTGTTATGTCCATCTCTGTAAATTTCAAGTAGAATTAATGATTAAACTCAATAAACCATGATGACGAGATGAGTTCTTTGTCAAATGACTGTGGGAACCAAGTTTCTTGAGCGTTATTAAGCGAACCCAAAACATGATAAAAATTATGTTACAAGTCTTTGTTGAAAAGAATATGGCATGGGTTTAAATGGACAAGCATATTGGCAATCCCGCCAATCCTCGACTCTCTAGACGATTTCTTGCAAAAGCGTGTCCAATATCCTTGCCGCTGTGCTTTATATTTCGAATTCTTCTTTTTGTCAAGTCTCGTGGGTTGAGAAGTCTTCCTTTTACATAAAAATATGATTTTATTAAAATTTTGGTTCATGCGAAACTGTTATTTCACAATGCGAAACTATTGTTTCACTATTAGAAATTACTCTTTAGCTGACCAGGTTCTACAAGCGAAACTATAGTTTTGATTGGCTGTGCGAAACTATTGTTTCGCCGTGTGAATCTATAGGTTCGACTTATGCAAAACTGTGGTGTATACATACAAATTTCGTCGATTGTTTTGCCATTTGCGAAATTCAAAAATTTTTTTTTTAACTCGAACCGACCTTTTCACCAAGAATTCAAAACCGATTTTCGAAGTGTTTTTGTGTAAATCTAACATGTAAACCTCTTTCCTGAACATGTTTCGAACCGTGAATCATATATTGTTTTGATTTTTAGACTAAAATCAATTCGGTGACTTTTGGGTTTCGCACATTCAATGTGAGAAACTAAGGTGCAATGGTGCGAAATTAAACGAAAGTTCTTTGATATGTGCGAAACTGTCTAGTCATGCTGCCCGTGTGCACTGAACAATTTCGACCGGATCTTGCAAATCTATAGTTTCGTAATCCATGCGAAACTATAGTTTCCAATGCGAACCCATGCGAATCTATTGTGTCTTGGCTGCGAAACTATAGTTTCTCTTGTGTACTCTCTTCAATTTCCTCGGTTCTTGCGAATCTATATTCTTCCATGCGAAACAATAGTTTCATCATACGAAATTATATGCGAAACTAATTAAAAAAAATAAAAATAAAAAAATTAAAAAATAAAATATCATTATAAATATATAATAATTATAATAAATAGTAAATAGATAATTATAATTAAAATTATAATATTATAAATGTTTTGTAATCTCTTGTGATCTGACAAACTCTCGGTTTCAACTGCAGTTATTATGGGGAGTTTAAAGTTTGATCCCAGATTGGTGGCGTATCTAAACGATCGCGATCCAAAATCTGCTGGATATAGAGATGCCATTGAATGGTTGAAGAGATCTCCCATCTTCTATGCTATTTCTCACTCTCCCACTATAGATGAGAAACAAATCAGAGAGTTCTGGAGAACGGCTGATTACAACACCGAGCAGAGAATTATCAAAGCATCGGTTTAGGGAGAGCTATTTGAGATATCGGTCGCGACAGTGGCTGAGGCCCTGCATCTGGAGGATGACATGGGGGAGAGCATTGAGATGACTGATTCAGAGGTCATTAAAGCATTTAAAGATATTGGTTATAAGGTAACCGACTTTGAGAAAAGGAAGAAGATCAAGAAGTCATTTCTATCTAAGGAGTGGAGGTTCATAGCTCATGTGTTTATTAGCTGTTTGGATCATAGGAAGGGGGATCAGATGGGCTAAATCTATGATGGTCCACAGTTATGATCATGTTTAGTAAAGGGGAAAAGACAAACATAGCTCAGATCATTCATGATTATTTGCTAGAGAACATCTTGGCTCTGAAGAAGGATAAGTGGCTGCTCTATCTTAGATTTATTCAGATCATTCTATATTACTTAAAGCCAAACTTACCTAAGCTTGTGGATGAACTGAGATTGACTCCGATGAACCCAAGGATCTTTGCAGATTGTGCTACCTCCGGGCATGATTTTTCACGGAAGATCACATATCTGCTGGGGAGCATGTACATAAAAGAAAGGTGGAACTATATCAAGACTTTGATCCCTCTTGAGGAAAGAAGAGCAGTAGAGATTGGAGGAAATGTGGAGGAGATCAGAAAGAGAAAGAAGTACATGAAGGAGACTGATTTGACCTTCGAAGAGCAACTAGATAAGATTGAGGAGGAGTTGAGGAAGAAGAGGAAGAAGAAGGGTGTAGAGAAATTATCCTCCCATGCTAGTGTTAATTCCCTTTCACGGGAAAAAAGGAGTAAAAGCAAGCAGCCAGTCATTCCTGGGACTGGGCTTGCAGGAGAGGCTGGGAGGCCAAGGAGGGACATTAGATCAGAGCTTGATGAAGATGTAATTAGATATGTCAACACATCCTTATCAAATAAGCATGATAAAGACCAAGCTGATTAACTCAGAAGAGAGGGAGAAACTAAGGGATTTAGAGATTGATGAGATGAAGAAAGTTATATTGAGCCAACAAGATTTGATAAGAAGGTTGTTGGAAGAGGTAAGTGATCTAAGGAGAACTACTGGTGCTACTGATGTAGTAAGTGCTGAACAAATCAGGGAAATGGCTGGCACATCCAACTTCATTTTTATTCATAAGACATCAGGAGCAGGTTTGAGCGGTGTAGGAGGATTGGGAGCTGGAGGTAGTGGTGCTGGAATCTCTGGAGCCGATGGAAGTGGTGTATGTTGTGATGAAGCTAATGATGGTGATGAAGCTAGTGGTGGTGTTGAAGCTGGTGGAGGTGTTGCTGGAGGTAGTGGTAAAGGAGTCGGTGATAAAGTAAATGTTGATTAGGTGTTTGAGGCTGGATTCATTGATATGGGCTTTGGCTTAGATATTGATCTAACAGGGAATGAGGTAATAAGGGATGAGGGTCAAGAAGGAGAGAAAGGGCATGTTGAGATAAATTTAATTGATGAGAAGGAAGAAGTGGAGGGACAGTTAGTGGACTATGATTCTGAGCCAGAGTTTTATATAGTTGATGAGAGGCCAATGAATTATGTGGCTTAGAGGAGTTCAGTTGAAGTCGATGTGTTTGAGATGAACAAAGAGGACTGGTTCAATAAGGAGGAAGAACCAGAGAAACTAACACCTTTATTTCAAAACTTTCAAGAACAAGGGAGGAAGGAGACGGACAAGAAGATTGTGAGTTAGAAGTACAACTCAAAGCTGAAAATGTTTATGATAAAAAGGCGAGGAGGTGGGATCTCGTAGATGCACAAAAGCAAGGCGTTTAAGACCCTTTCGAAATGGGATTTGAGGAGATTAGCAAAGATTCCCCTCCTAGACTCAGCTTTGAGTGAACTATGTTGGAGAATGAGATACATCAGGGCGTTAAGGATAACTTCAAAGCTTTTGGATACATGAAGCCCGAGAGGAAAAGGTCAAAGAAGGATCTTGATTGGGTGTCAGGAAAAGGGAAGATAATTCTAAAATTAAAGCCTATGAAGACCATCAATAGAGTGAGGATACCTGGTCAACAGCCTTCAAGACTACAGAAAAACGAGAAGTGGTTCTATGACAATCAAACTGGAGAAGCAGTAGTGAGGGTAAAGGATGGAGAAGAGATAAGGCTGCTGATCCTATGGAGGTATTTTCATTCAGTGATGAAGATCTGAAGACACTGCAAGAACTAGATTAAATTCAAAGCTGGAGAAGAGACAAAGACAAAGGCGAGCTTGTTTGAGAGGGTAGCGAACAAGGCTAGGGGCGTGAGATAGGAAATCAAACATCTCGAAAAGAGTGTGCAAGAACACGAGGATCTGGAGGTGGAAGTTAGAGATTTTTCCCGATTAATGGAGCAGGCAAAGGCTGGAGCTGATCCCGAAGACCCGCAGGTGAATACCCCCTAGGGGAGTATTGATGATCAAGAATAGGGTGGTATTCACCTTGCAGTTTGTTTTATGTTTAGTTATAGTTTATTACAGGTTAGATATTAATGTAATAGGAACTAGTTTAATTTTGTCTTGTTTTGTATTCTGTGGCATGCGAAACTGCAGTTCGCCCAGTAGTTTCTCATGCCATGGTGCATACAGTTTATAGTATGCGAAACTGTATGCGAAACTAGGTCCTGTATATATATATATATATATATATATATATATATATATATATATATATATATATATATATATATATATATATATATATATATATGTTTCTTTGTTCTTTATTATGTAACTCTTGGAACTTTATTGACTATTACCGATTTGAGTTCTTTTCTTGTTTAGGTATTTCTAGGAGCTGATATTTCATACTTCTGAGCATCATTCATCTTATCATTCACGAATTCTCTTACAAATGGGTTTTATACTTTATTTATGTTCATACCTCATCATTACTTGGTCCATAAGCTAATAGAATTAGTTAGCTCTTGTGGAATTTTTGTGTTAAACCTTCGTCAAAAGCGCATTCAACCGATCAGTTGAACCAATAGTATGTTTGTAAACAAACCTATATATTTACATATATCAGCCCATTTACTAGAAATCATATCAGCATTACGTGTGGTACTACCCACCTCTTTGTAGAATAATTCTTGAACATTACTCCAAAACACTTTGCCCTTTTGGTAGTCGACTACACAAAAAAATTTAGTATTTTTGTAATAAATAAAATTAATACAAAATTAAATAAATACTACTGCAAAGGCGATCCTCGAAAAATAGAAATCCAAGCAAAACACAATGCTAGTTTTTCTTCTTTTGTCCAATTAGTCATTTTTCACTTGGTTGACGTACCCGTGGCTTTGGTTTGTTTAGAACATCCGGCTCCACTCAGTTTTTTTGCCCCTTTGTGTGAACGGTTTTGGGGAACCGTCGGTTGTTCCGGTTGAACGGCTTGTGCAGGAAGAATGGGTTGTGTCTCCAACACATAAACTCCGGGAGATGGCGGCGACATAGCACTTACACTTTGGTTGAATTGCGTGTTATCCTCTTCATTAGGGATGTAAACGAGCCAAGTTGAGCTTGAGTCTTACAACATTCGAGCGCAGGTCATAGGATTTTTCAAAAGCTCGAGCTTGAGCTCAAGCTCATTTGAGCCAATTATTCTTGGTTCGAGCTTGGCTCATGGAGTGAAGTTGAAGCCCGAGATCGGCTTGTGTAGGCTCGGTCTAATATGCATAAAATAATACAAAAGAGCCAAAGCTCGGCCCAAGCTCGAGTTTAAGCTCGATTTGGCTGCACTTTTCATGTTGTTTTTTGCATCAAAATACATACAATACTCTTCATTTGGCGGCTTAATATAATTCATAACACGATAACAAAGACCACAAAAAAACCATCATAATACCATTACAAATGATGAGAACATCCTTAAAGTATACAATGTTATGAGACCAGGTTAAAGTAAATCAAATCATCTGAAGTAACAAGACAAAGTTAGTATTCTAGAAAAGGAAAAGCACATTCTTTGTAGCTAATAAACAAAAAATAGTATTGTCAAATATATCCTTTAGCGAATACTTCACAAAAGATAACAACCCTTCATATTGTTAGACCTAAAACATCAAATGAAAAATTAATAAAGCTTAATATCAACAAAAATTCATAAATCTTAACAAATCTGTGTGTACCTTCAATTAACAAAAGTCATCAACACCAGTCACCTACTAACATCAAAACAACAAACATGATCATCTATTCCAACCTATGCAATAAAGTAAGTGTTGTATTAGAAAATACATAACACCGGCTATATATAATATGTGTACCTTAATCAAAGTGTCGTAAACACCAACTAACATCAATACCATACCTTCTAGTCACAAACATTTTACCTCTTTTTCTCAGTAGGTAGTATAACCTCACATGGCACCTCCTTTTTCTACAAAACAAATTCAATAGTTTAAACTAATAACATATCAAAATTCAAATAATATATTTAAAATGTACCTTGAGTTTTTTTTACTCCATATAAAACTGTCTAATCCAATCTCCTCCACAAATCAACATTTCTTTCATGGATGGTGCCAATAAGGATCGATATAGTTCAATGACCCCCCTTCCCCCGACACTAAAAGTTGAATATGATGAAACTGTAGAAATCGGAACGACAAGTATATCTTTTCCATTCTTGATAGAACACGATACTTGAGCTTATGAACGTTCCACCAGTCTAAAACATTGAACTTCGTTCCTTCATAGCCTTGAAGTAACCCTTCCTCCAAATAGATTTTTAGTTCAGATTTGTCTACTTTATCCATATTAGTATCTTTTAAATAGTCTCCAAATGCATCCCATCCTGAACCAACTGATTTTTCATAGGCTTTTGCACCGGTCCCAGAAGATTCACTTTTATAGCTTGCACTTTTCTTCATTGAAGCATTATACATTTCTAAATACTCTTCGAACATAAGTTCAAAAGCATTCAAGACATCTTGAATAATCATAGAAGCTTCATTTGATGTGTATATATTTGGATAGCGAAACTCAATTATCCACATCTTTTAGCCTGAGAATATGTGCACAACACCTTATATGTAAAAACCTTCCACCGCAAGGAAGTTTCTTTACTCTAGAAGTATTAGCTTTTATTGTACTCACTGCCCTATCGTTGTACAAGGCATTATCAATAGAACTGGAGAAGATCTTCCCTTAAATTTTCCATACCTTCACACATTTTTAAAAGGCATCTGCAATATCAAGTCCGGTACGTGGAGGAAGAACATGCACAAATCCGAACACACGTTTTTACAATCTATGATGTATTAGAACTTATTTAAAAGATATAACATGATAAGCATGTTAAATTTTACAGCCTGTTTGGTATGAGGTAATGGAATAAACGAAGAAATGGAATGGATAAGCGAATAAAATAACTCATTAAATTCCATTGTCTTGTTTAATTACCCTTTAAAAATAAAATGAATCATTAGTTTCAGTTGTTTGTTAAGTAGGAAAAGACGAATGAATGAAATAAAAGCGGTTGTGATGGGGATGGCTGGTGGCTGGTGGTGGTGTTGGCCGGTGGATGTGGTGGTGGTGGCCGGTGGTGGTGGTGGCCGGTGATGGTGAATGTGTGGTGGTGGTGGTGGTGTAACACCTGAAAATTTGTTTAAAATAAAGGAAAAGAAAAGTATCTTGAAAGAAAAGATAATGCGCATAAGTGGAGGGGGGTAAAGTGTACAAAGTACAAAACCTTATTATTATATGGTTTAAAAGGCATGGCCGCCATGCCACCACTTTTTCACTTCTGCTTTTCGCGTTGAGACAAGAAAGAAGAAAGAAGAGCTGAAGTTTTATTGGTTCCTTGAAGGAGAGGCTGCGTTTTTGAAGGTGTGTATCCTTCCTGTGTTATTGGTTCTATTTTAGCTAAATTTTCAGCTTGTGAACCGATTCTAATGTGTTCTTTGTGCTTGGTTTTGGGTTTTGGCGTGTTTAGGCTTTTGAACTCCAGGTTGCTCTCGGGTTTGGTGGTGTTTTATTCGAAAGCAGTAGAGGTGAGTTCTAGGTCCCCTCTTTTAAATGTTTTCTGCTTATTCTCGGGCTGATATGTATATTTGACTAATGTTTTCGAAACAAGTTGAGAATTTTCATGTATGGTGCGAACGATGTTGATGTTATGGTGTGTTATGTGCTTCTCTTGTTGATTGTTTAAAGTTATGATGTTCTAAGTGTTAAACAGATAGATCTAAGCTGTGTTCATGATTAGATTGATGATTGGGTTCTGGTAATGGCATAAGTTGCATTTCAGATGTTTTAGGACCATCCGCATTTAACAGTTAAGTCTTTAGTTCATGCGCATTTGTTATGCATTCATGCGCATTTGGTCTTTTGTTCATGCGCATTTGTTGCCTTTTGTTCATCCGCATTTGTTTTGCTCAGGCGCATTTGCTAAGTGTTCATCCGCATTTGCTTTACTTTGGCGCATTTGCTAAGTGTTCATCCGCATTTGTTTTGCCCATGCGCATTTGCTATAGTGTCCATGTGAATTGCTTTAGTCAACCGCATTCGTTTCATGCGCATTTCCTGACACTTAGAAAATTTCCTGAGAATATTCATCCGCTTTAGTTGTACTCATCCGCATTTGCCTAAGTTCATCCGCATTTGTCTAAAGACTTAGAATTATTCTGAAAGTATTGATGAATAAGGAAAGATTATGCTTGTTTAATGATTCATATGTTTGTTTCTCTTCTTATGGCCTGCGGTTATGGATGATATTTATTATGTTTCATGGCATGTGATTATTAAAAACAATGAATATTTTCAAAGTATTATTCCTAACCAAGTGAACACAAAGAAATAAAAAGAGACAGTGTAACCTAATGAATGTTACCCCCGGGGCCTTATGATGAATGAAAAGCCTTGCAAGCAAAATGAATGGAGGTGCACAACCTTGTTGTCGTTAGGTCAACTGATGTGCGGCTGTATAGCCCATGAGGATGCACATCTGGGGTCAATCCTAGGGATTGACCAATGAACGAATGGGATCCTAGTTCATGAGCAGGCTTCGTGCCTAGCAGTGTGGATCAACTGTCGATGGGTTAGCTACCATGATAAACGTTTGCCGACAGGGGTTCGGCATCTTTTGCCAATTAATAATGTAGGCTCTTGCTTTGTGCAATCCTAGTTAATGAAACAGAAAGATAAAGAAAGAAAGATAATGAATCATTTTATGATTGATTATGTATATTGTTGAATGATCACCAAATTAAGTTTACAAAGTGTATTTTTCTATATTATTAAACTAGAACTCACTCAGCAACGCTAACTTTTTATATGCATATCAGTTGGCAGGTAAGGATGTTGCTGAGGATGGCACACGGGTGAGGGTACTTGGCGGGCAAAGACTGGCATCTATTCGTGCATAATATTATTGTTTTTTTGTAATACAACTGAATGAATTCTTTTGTAACTGTTAAAATACAATGATGTATTATTTAGCAACATCAAATATTAATGCATGAATGGTTTTTGACAACTTAATCCGCTGCGATATTTCTATGAAATGTATTTATTAGATATGAAAAATGCTGTGATTGTCCAACTGTAAGGTCTCCGGGAACGGGGCCTTACAAGTTGGTATCAGAGCCAAAGTTTAAGAGAAATGGGTAAATATTTTTAAAACCTAAACTTAAACTGAGAATGGGACAGAATGGAGGGATGCCAGCCCAAGTAGCTACGTGCCATCAGGTAATCTTTCATAAGTAACCGGTAATACGAGCGTGTGCTATTTGATTTATGTGCTTACCAGATTTGGACACTGATGTAGTCTGGATAGGGAATGCTTAGGGATGAAGAGTAAAGTAAGTGGCTAATCACAACTGGCCACTATAATTAGGGACTTACTATACTTGACATAATCTGAGCTATTACCTTGAATGACCTTGTTAGTGCTTGAATCTTATAGGAGGTAAATCTTATGGCGGGTAGGAAACCTGGGAAGGCTATCCGAGGAGGTGCTCATGGCAGGCAAACTACTGGGCCACGTGTCACCTGAAGCAAAGCTAAGGCTCCCGAGACAGTTCATGAGGACTCGGGTATTCACAACCACCAAGAGGGTGAAGGATTAGCCACCCTCAAGTCTACGGTAAAGGAAACTATCACTGACGAAGTCTACAACGTCATGCAGAACGTGTTACCTTCAGTGGTAATTGAGGTATTGAGGGTAGTAAAGGATGGTGAAAAGACCAAAGATATAGAGGAGAATGAGAAAGCTGAGGAAGAGCCATCTAGTCCCAAGGTGGTAATCCCTGATGATGATAGCGAGAGGGAGAAGGAGACCGCTAAGGGGTGCACCTATTGGGAGTTTCAGAGGTGCAAACCCCCGACCTTTCATGGTAACGGCAATGCTACTACTGCTCATCATTGGGTTCGAGAGATGGAGGCAGTCCTAGACATCAGCGAATGTCGGGAAGATCAAAAGGTGAAGTTTGCCTCCCATTCTTTTGTTGACTCGGCATTATGTTGGTGGGAAAACATTGTCCAAGCCGAGAGGAAATGGTCGGTTGCAAGGATGAGGTGATTGAATTTGAAGGAATTGGTACTGGAGGAGTATTGTCCATATCAGGAGTTAGACAAAATTGAGAAGGAGTTCTTGCATTTAGAGGCTGGAAACATGACTCATCAAGGGTATACCTCCAAGTTCAATGAGCTTGCAAAACTCATGCAGGATCTAGTAACCCCAGAGTCCAAGAAGATCAAGAGATACATGCTGGGTCTGCCCGTGGATATCAGGAGAAACATGATAGCAGCTATACTAAGCTCTTTCAGGTTTGTAGTAGATTTGGCTGGAAGGTTGTATGATGAGAGGGATCCGGTGCCAATTCAGAGGAAGGTTGAAAAGAGTTGGAACAAGAATGGTAATGGGAAGCGATTCGGGGGTGACCATTATGGGATTGGGGAAAAGAAGATGAGAATTGACGACCGCCGACCATTATGGGATTGGGGAAAAGAAGGTTCACTTGGGTGAATGCAAAGTGGTGATGCACCGGTGTTTTAAGTGTGGAGGAGAAGAGTGCAGGGTTCCACGGTGTTATCGGTGTGGGGAGGTAGGCCACTCGGGCCGAGATTGCAAGAAGGGTGGAGCAGGGAGCTCAAGGACTCAGACTATGGGTGAGAAAGGGAGAAGTGAGAACACCAAAGCCAAGGCAAGGGCATTCAACATGACCTGGGAAGAAGCCAGAGTGGACCCTGAAGTAGTTTCAGGTATGTTTCTGGTAAACCAACTGTATACTTCTGTGATCTTCGATTTGGGTGCGAGTAGAAGTTTTGTATCTGCTACCTTTTGTCATGAAATGCATGGTAAGAATAAGAATATAGACGTGCCCTTTTATGTAGAGACAACGATAGGAAAGTCTACTAAAATGACTGATGTGATAGACGATTGCCTCGTAGAGTTGGACGGTCATAAGTTTCCTGCTAGATTGTACGTGATGGCCCTAGGAGGTTTTGATGTGGTGTTACGGATGGATTGGTTGGCGGCCTACGAAGCGAACATCGTGTGCCGAAAGAAGACGATTTGTCTGACTGCGCCTGATGGCAGTTTGGTTACGATACATGGAGACAAGGAGTGCATTACACTGCGTGTAATCTCGATGATCACGGCCGAGAAGTTTATGAAATGCGGGTGTGGTGCTTTCTTGGCCTATGTGAAGGATATGGATGTTACCATGCCTCAACTCTCTGGCGTGCCAGTAATATGTGATTTCCCTGATGTGTTTCGTGAAGACCTACCAGGGGTACCACCTGACCACAAGATCGAGTTCCAGATTGATCTGATACCTGGTGCCCAACCAGTTGCAAAGGCACCATATCATCTCGCTCCCTCCAAGATGAAGGAATTGATGACCCAGTTTCAAGAGTTGCTAGATAAGGAGTTCATCCAACCGAATATCTCTCCCTGGGGTGCTCCGATCTTGTTTGTTAAGAAGAAGGATGGTAGCCTGAGGATGTACATCGACTACCGTGAGTTGAACAAGTTAACGGTGAAGAACAGGTACCCACTACCGAGGATTGACAACTTGTTTGATCAGCTCCAGGGCACCAGCTGGTTCTCAAGGATAGATCTCCGATCTGGTTACCATCAGCTAAAGGTCAAAGAACAGGATATCCCAAAGACCGTGTTTTGAAATCGATATAGACATTACGAATTCCTCGTTATGTCTTTTGGTCTAACCAATGCGCCAGCTGCTTTTATGGATTTGATGAATCGGGTGTGCCAGCCGATGTTGGATAAATCAGTGATTGTGTTTATTGATGATATCCTGATTTATTTGAAGAGTGAAGAAGAGCACGCGATCACATTTGCGAGGTTTTGGAGACGCTTAGAAGAGAGAAGCTGCATGCTAAGTTCTCCAAATGTGCGTTCTGGTTGCGGGAAGTTCAGTTTTTAGGTCACGTGGTTAATTCCGAAGGGATTATGGGGGACCCGGCAAAGGTGGAGGCGGTTATGCAATGGAAAACCCCAAAGACGCCATCCGAGATCCGTAGTTTCTTGGGTTTGGCGGGCTACTACAGACGGTTCATCCAAGACTTCTCCAAGATAGCTTCACCGTTGACCAAATTGACCCGTAAGGATGTAAGGTTCATATTGGGTCAAGTGCAGGAGAATGCTTCCGAAGAGTTGAAGACAAGGTTGACTCAAGCTCCTGTCTTGATGTTTCCAGAAGGGAATGAAGACTTGGTGGTCTATTCCGATGCTTCTTATTCGGGATTGGGTTGTGTGCTGATGCAACGAGGAAGGGTTATAGCATATGCGTCCCGACAATTGAAAATCCATGAGGCTAACTATCCCACTCTTGACCTGGAGTTGGCGGCTGTGGTTTTTGCATTAAAGATTTAGAGGCACTATTTGTACGGGAAGAGGTGCATCATCTTCACTAATCACAAAAGTTTGAAGTACTTTTTTGACCAGAAGGATCTTAACATGAGACAGAGAAGATGGTTACAGTTGATCAAGGATTACGACTGTGAATTCCACTATCATATGGGTAAGGTGAATGTGGTAGCCGATGCCCTCAGTCGAAAGGAGAGGCCGGAGCTGATTCGGTAAAGGCTTGCCTACTGGTTGTGACACCAAATGTTATGGGTCAAATCAGTGAATTCCAAGATGAGGTGTTAAAGGATGATAAGATCAACTCTAAACGAATGAAGGGGCAGGCGACGGATTTGGGGGAAAACACCCTTGGCCTGAAAACCCGCTTCGGGCGGATGTGGATTCCTCGTTATAGGGAGCTGAGGGGAAGGATCATGGATGAGGCTCACAAAACACAGTATTCCATCCATCTTGGTGCTACAAAAATGTATCATGATCTAAATAAGGATTACCGGTGGCCAGGGATGAAGCGTGATGTGGTGGAGTACGTGAGTAAGTGCCTGACCTGTTTGCAAGTGAAGGCGAAACATCAGAAACCATATGGGAAGATCCAACCTTTGGATGTATCCGAATGGAAGTGGGAACACATCACCATGGATTTCATCACAAAGTTTCCTCTCACTGTAAGAGGATGTAATACCATTTGGGTGATCGTAGACCGCTGACAAAGAGTGCACACTTTTTGCCGATCCGAGAGACGTACTCGTCGGAAAGGTTGGCAGAGCTGTTCATCAAGGAGATCGTAACTCGTCATGGCGTGCCGGTGTCTATTGTTTCCGATAGGGACACCCGGTTCACATCCAAGTTCTGGAAGATATTTCATGATGCCATGGGGATGAGGTTACACATTAGCACAGCTTATCACCCTCAGACAGACGGTCAATCAGAACGGACCATTCAGACTTTGGAGGATATGCTCCGGGCGTGCATTATTGACTTTGGTGGAAGTTGGGATGAACACCTACCGTTGGCGGAGCTCTCCTACAACAACAGTTATCATGCTAGTATAGGCATGCCAACATTCGAAATATTGTATGGGAGGAGATACAGAACCCCGGTGTGTTGGGGTGACATCGGGCAGAAAGAGTTGGGAGGCGCCGAGATCATTGAAGCCACATCGGAAAAGCTAGAAAAGATCAAGGCTTTTATGAAGGCGGCCAAAGATAGGCAAAAGTCGTATGCTGACAAGAGGCGTAAGCCGATCGAATTCCAGGTGGGTGATAAAGTGATGCTGAAGGTTTCACCCTGGAAGGGGATAATTTGTTTTAAAAAGAGGGGTAAGCTGAGCCCGAGATATATAGGACCTTTCCGAATCATAGCATGAGTAAGAGAGGTGGCCTATAGGTTGGAGCTAGCCGATGAGTTAAGTGGAATTCTTCCAACATTCCATGTATCTCATCTGAGAAAATGCCTAGCTGATGAAGATATGATTGTACCACCGAAAGACATTGAAGTGGATGAACGGCTCAACTATGTAGAGCAACCAGTGGCAATCATTGACCGAAAGGAGAAGAGATTACGAAATAAAGTGGTTCCACTGGTGCGAGTGCAGTGGAGGCACAGGAAGGGATCCGAGTCTACATGGGAGACTGAGGATGAGATGAGACAATATTACCCACAGCTGTTCGAAGAATGACAAGTTTATGAAATAATGTGGTTCCACTGGTGCAAGTGCAGTGGAGGCACAGGAAGGGATCCGAGTCTACGTGGGAGGCTGAGGATGAGATGAGACAACATTACCCACAGCTGTTCGAAGAATGATGAGTTTCGGGGACGAAACCTCTATAAGGGGGGTGGACTTGTAACACCCGAAAATTTGTTTAAAATAAAGGAAAAGAAAAGTATCTTGAAAGAAAAGATAATGGGCACAAATGGAGGGGGGTAAAGTGTACAAAGTACAAAACCTTATTATTATATGGTTTAAAAGGCATGGCCGCCCATGCCACCATTTTTTCGCTTTTTCTTTTCGGTTGAGACAAGAAAGAAGAAAGAAGATCTGAAGTTTCATCGGTTCCTTGAAGGAGAGGCTGTGTTTTTTAAGGTGTGTATCCTTCATGTGTTATTGGTTTGGTTTCAGCTGAATTTTCAGCTTGTGAACCGATTCTTATGTGTTCTTTGTGCTTGGTTTTGTGTTTTGGTGTGTTTAGGCGTTTGAACTCTAGGTTGCTCTCGGGTTTGGGAGAGTTTTACTCGAAAGCAGTAGAGGTGAGTTCTAGGTCCCCTCTTTTAAATGTTTTCTGCTTATTCGGGGGCTGGTATGCATATTTGACTAATGTTTTCAAAACAAGTTATGAATTTTCATGTATGGTGCGAACGATGTTGATGTTATGGTGTGTTATGTGCTTCTCTTACTGATCATTTAAAGTTATGATGTTCTAAGCGTTAAACAGATAGATCTAAGCTGTGTTCATGATTAGATTGATGATTGGGTTCTGGTAATGACATAAGTTGCATTTAAGATGTTTTAGGACCATCCGCATTTAACAGTTAAGTCTTTAGTTCATGCGCATTTGTTATGCATTCATGCGCATTTGGTCTTTTTTTCATGCGCATTTGTTGCCTTTTGTTCATCCGCATTTGTTTTGCTCAGGCGCATTTGCTAAGTGTTCATCTGCATTTGCTTTGCTCAGGCGCATTTGCAAAGTGTTCATCCACATTTGTTTTGCCCATGCGCATCTGCTATAGTGTCCATGTGAATTGCTTTAGTCATCCGCATTCGTTTCCTGTGCATTTCCTGACACTTAGAAAATTTTCTGAGAATATTCATCCGCATTAGTTGTACTCATCCGCATTTGCCTAAGTTCATCCGCATTTCTCTAAAGACTTAGAATTATTTTGAAACTTTGGGAATAGGATCTAAGTGTTAAGTATTGATGAATAAGGAAAGATTATGCTTGTTTAATGATTCATATGTTTGTTTCTCTTCTTATGGCCTGCGGTTATGGATGATATTTATTATGTTTCATGGCATGTGATTATTTAAAACAATGAATATTTTCAAAGTATTATTCCTAACCAAGTGGACACAAAGAAATAAAAAGAGACAGTGTAACCTAATGAATGTTACCCCCGGGCCCTTATGATGAATGAAAAGCCTTGCAAGCAAAATGAATGGAGGTGCACGACCTTGTTGTCATTAGCTCAACTGATGTGCGGCTGTATAGCCTATGAAGATGCACATCTGGGGTCAATCCTGGGGATTGACCAATGAATGAATGGGATCCTAGTTCATGAGCAGGCTTCGTGCCTAGCAGTGTGGATCAACTGTCGATGGGTTAGCTACCATGATAAACGTTTGCCGACAGGGGTTCGACATCTGTTGCCAACCAACAATGTAGGCTTTTGCTTTGTGCAATCCTAGTTAATGAAAGAGAAAGATAAAGAAAGAAAGATAATGAATCATTTTATGATTGATTATGTATATTGTTGAATGATGACCAAATTAAGTTTACAAAGTGTATTTTTCTATATTATTAAACTAGAACTCACTCAGCAACGCTGAATTTTTATATGCATATCAGTTGGCAGGTAAGGATGTTGCTGAGGATGGCAAGCGGGTGAGCCTACTTAGCGGGCAAAGACTGGCATCTATTCGTGCATAATGATATTGTTGTTTTGTAATACAACTGAATGAATTCTTTGGTAACGCTTAAAATACAATGATGTATTATTTAGCAACATCAAATATTAATGCATGAATGGTTTTTGACAACTTAATCCGCTGCGATATTTCTATGAAATGTAGTTATCTAATATGAAAAATGCTGTGCTTGTCCAACTGTGAGGTCTTCGGGAACGGGGCCTTACAGGTGGTAAGGATAAAATAGGAGGGAATGAGAAAGAAGAAGGGAGTAGATGGAATCGATTTGGTGTGATTAGAGGGAATGGGATTACTGGGTATTGATACATTCCCTTCCCTTCGACAACCAAACATGTTATTTTTTATTCCCCCTTAATCGTTTATTCTATTCCGCCTCCCATTCCTTCATACCAAATGCTTCCGTGAAGATAAATTAAAATCATTATTTGTTTATTGCAATAACATTATTATACATATATAATGTTATGTTCTTTTATGTATATGTGTAAATTCACAAGTGTAAAGAAGTTACGACAGGGGTAAGTTACAGATGTAAGTGTAACTTACACTAGTCGTAACTTTTTTATGCTTATGAATTTCATATATACATAAAAGAACATATTTTTGAGGATGGATTCGATACAAACTCTATGCTCTCTAAAAACCGTGAGAAGTAATCTGGACCATTGATTAATTAAATGGTGGGCTATGATAAGTGACAACTCATTAATCCTTAATTAGTATATTAGTTAATGTGAAAAAGGGCAAATTCATCATTTGCGCTATTAAGATCCGATCAAGGTTTCCTTATAAATAGGCGGTTACCAATTCAAGATTAGTTTTATTTTTTACTTGAAGAATACTAATTCCACTCACTTGTTAAAACTAAAATAAGTTATTTATACTTTAAGTTTTTTCAAAAAGAATTATACCAAAAAATCAATTATCTTTAGCTTTAATATGAGTATGATATTACTATATTTTAAAAAAAAAATTGATATTTTTTTCTTTTACATGGTGCTATTTGCATATTTGGTGCTACTTACACATTATACAAAGTCTAATTTACATAGTGCTAGTGCTACTTTACATATTTTACATATTGTTACTTTACATTTTTATACACAGTGATAGTTTACATTGTGCTGGTGTTATTTTACATAATTTCACATTGTTAATTTACATAATACATTTCATATAACAGTGTGCTACTTTACATGATGCTACTTACATAGCGCTACTTACACGGTGCTACTTTTCACACGTCTACTATCGCAAGAGTAGAGTGAGATTTTGTTTTGAAAATATAATTGCTTTATACGAATGAAGATGAATGACTAATTCACATGTATCTGTAGCAAATAACAAAGGAACACCCTTGTTGAGATAAGAACACCATGTAACATTTTTATTATTAAAACAACACTGATTTGCAATTTCATTAATGTACTGATTGTAGAACATAACTACTGTAATGAAAACAACATGATATCATCACAACAACATTATACATCATGAATATTGATATCATTACAAATGATAATGCCAACACCATAGTGTTGATCATCACAATCAATAGAATTCTTTTCTCGAAATATAAATAATGTTGTTAATAATCCGAATTACAATAAGGTTTCTAAATAACAAACATAAAATATAGAAATATATTATTTGATGGTAGCATCTCCCTGAATAATAAGATCACTTTTCATTGTTGTGAAAAATATAAAGAAACAGTTACATTAAAAGTAAATAGCACAATTTGTTAAATTTAATTATAAAACCATAAAAGAAAACACATGCAAAAAATATACCATCATGATGAACTAAACACATATAATGTTTGTGTAACTTGATATAAAGATAAGACATATTAATTAAAAGTTAAGTATAATAAAGCATATAAAAATAGCATAATGTATAATATCAAAGCAAATAAAAGTAGCACAATACAAAATTATTTAACTTAGAAAATAGCACGTATATTCTTTTTTTTTTTTTTTTATGAAGTAGCACATAACTTCTTTAATAATTCTCCAAATATCAACATAAATTTATAGATAATCAAGAACTGACAAATAGGCATCAGTAGCAGGTAACCATATTCAACGTTTCATGATAGCACATAACTAAATTTTTCTCAGAAGCACAAAACTTCTATAATATTTCTCAAAAAAATCAACTTAAATTAACATAAATTTGTTGATAATCAAGAACAGACGAACACCCATTTGTAGCACATAAATCTTATACATTATAATAACTAATGTATCCCTAATAATCACCAAACGAACAAAAAAAGTAGCACACAACCCGAATTCCTAAAATCGGGTAATGATTCAACCACATTATATCTTACAAATATAAATTAGCACATCAAATAAAGCTTACATGTGAGAAAAATGGTTCATTTGTCCCCATAATGTTCCATTAGTTTACTTCTTCTTACATGTACAACAACATCAATTTAACACAAAAATAGCACCCTAGATACAAACGATTGATTCATATTGCTTAATTATAAGACTGAAAATCATGATTGATTCAAACTCGTCTTATTAATACATGGGTTATAACAAAAAAGATTAAAAAAACAAACCTTGCAAGGTACTATTATGAGACTGATCTTGATCGATTCTATAGTGTTAAAAACCTTGAATAATATTAGCGATTGATAATTCTATGATGTTAACTCACAGTTTAGATGATAGAAGAAGAAGAGGAGTGCGAATTATAAGAATTTGATCTTGAAGAGGAAGAAAAATACGAAACATAGGAATTTGATCTTGTGAAATATTGACTAGAATATCTTGGTAGATTTTTTGAATAGAGATTAGAAAATATTCAATTAATATTTCCTTAAATTGTGGGGTTGTTAAAAACAAACAATTATGTATTTCCTAGGATACCCCTTAATCCTAATCATCAGCTAATCCACATGGAACAAATATAGTGGTTCTTATAATTTTTAGGAAAACAAGTGTTTGTAACATCCAACTCCTATTTTTGTATATGAGTAACTAGCTTATAAACCCATGTGATACACGGGTAGTAAATGAAAATGCATCACTAAAAGTTATTTGCTACCAAACAAAAGTGACTTTTGATGTTGTAAGGAGAAGATGAGCTCAATATTTCTTATTAAACGTGAAATAAGGAAATAATTGTCGTAAAATATGTACAAAAACAACAAACCTCAAAAATAACTACAAATTAGCAAATATCTCTTTATAGACGATGTTCTTTGTTGTTTTATAAGGTTCCCATCTTTGTCAAGAATTAATAGTTTCAATCCATCTCTACCTTTTGCTCTGGATAAAGCGACATATAATTGACCGTGAGTGAGGACTGGACTTTTCAAGTATAAATCAACTTTGGAAAGTGATTGACCTTGGCTTTTTTTAATTGTCATAGAAAAACACAAAGCCAATTGAAATTATTTTCTTTTAAACTTGAATGGGATTCTTTTGTTTGAAGGACTTAAACTCGGTCTTGGAATAAAAGTACGCTTTCTAATGTTGCTTCCTGAGATGATTTCTGCTTCTATGACACGATTGCCTAGAGAGATAATCTGTAATCTTGTTCTAATACATAAACCATTTTTTGGTCAATATTTCTCAACAAAATCATAGGAACACCAACCTTCAAAACTAATTTATGATTCGGTATACCTGATAATTTAAGTCCATTCAAAATATCAGGGGAGTACAGATTCTCGTCAAAATTGTCATAAACATAATCTAAGCTGCAAGGACTGTCACTGCTAAGATACTCCTTTTTGTTCCAAGGTATTAATGCAAGTAAACGATCATTAATATCCTGGACGTGTTCATTTGTAGGTGCTAGTATGGCTCTCTCCAGAAAATATGTTTTGTCCTTCGAGTTCTGAATGATTTCTGGGTATACAAAATCGACCAAAGCAGAAATAGGATCATTTGTATCAGCTATTAGAAGATCTTCAGGTATATTTATAACTAATTCAAAGTCATTACAATCACCAATCATTCCTTCACCCAAGTCTAAAAGCCAATTAAAAAATTGCCTTGTCTATTCAATCGTGGATGCATCGCCTCCTATAGTTAACCTCATGTTTTTGGTTAGTCTGAATAACTTGCATTTTAACCAAATATACGACAAACTTAAAGACGAATTAACAATATCATGTCATGTTCCATCTGGTATAACAAGAAGAATTTGCCTAAAATCACCTCCAAATACAACAACTTTTCCACCAAATAGCACCTCATTTTTCTTGGTTGAATTAGGGTTATGTGTGTCATTCATAGTCCTGTTTAATGCGTCAAATGCATGTTTATGTATCATCGGTGCTTCATCCCAAATTATCAAATTTGACTGCTGTAAAAGTTGCGCCACATCACTACCTGGCTTAATATAACAGAGAGAATCTTCAGTTAAATTTAAAGGTATCAAAAATCTTGAATGGGAAGTGCCTCCACCTGTCAAAAGCAAAGAAACAATTCCACTTGAAGCCACATTTAAAACAACTTTACCCTTACATCTTATTGTTGCAGATAATGTCTTCCAAAGAAAAGTCTTTCCGGTTTCATAATATCCATATACGAAAAATACACCACCTTTAGGATGCTCAATCGCTTTCATTATTTCATCAAACACACCTCGTAGTTCATTGGTTAAGGAAAGCAAAAGATTGTGATATGTAAGGCCCCGTTCCTGGAGACCTCATAGTTGGACATTCACAGCACTATTTATAAAACATTTTATAATTCTTTATCACAATGCAGCGGAATTTAAACATTTAAAGGCCATTCATTAATTTATAAATGATGTTGCTAAGTAATACATGTTTGGTATAGTTACAAAAGATCATTAGTTTGCATTACAAAACAACAACATTATATTCAAGAATGAATGTCAGCCTTGCCCCGACGAGTAGCCTCCCCGAGTGCCATCCTCAGCAAAATTACCTGCCAACTAAAAATGCATAAAAGTCAGCTTTGCTGAGTGAGTTCGAGTTTTAAAATCATTGGAAAATATCTTGTAAGCTTTATATAGGAAAAGACCCTTTTAAAATACCATATTCCTCTTTTGTATGTGATCATACATCATACAATCATTTACATTCATTATCATCATCATTAACTTTCTTCACCATTTCCATGGCCACTCTTTTGAGCCTTTTACTTTTTAATCTTTCACCTCGATATGGACCAAAGTTCTATACCCCCCATATAATGCGCATAAACCTGGTACTGGGCCTTGGAGTCTATAAATAGACTCCATCCGTGGTGCACATATGCTGACTCCAGTACCGGGGCAACAACAATGGTCCCCTCAATCTTAAAGATTGACCCTGTATGTATCCAACGGGTTAGCTAAACCATACACAGTTGAGCTAACTACCTAGTGGTTGTGAACCTCATTGTGAATTTGCTTGCAAGACTTCTTTACATTCTTTATGGTCCACTTTTCATTAATATTAATCTTTCACTTGATTAATAATAATACTTTATGATCATAAACAATCCACATAAAGTCACATAATAATATCATAATAGGGAACATAAGGGCAACCCACAACATGCATAAAATAATTAAATAAAAGCATCAAGTCAACCATGGACAAACCCTAATTTCTGATCTTCCAAAATTCCAGAAAATTCCTTAAGTTGTAAAGAAATGCAGATGAATGAGAACAAATGCGGGTGAACAAAATTAATGTGGGTGAACAAAAGTAAATGCGGGTGAACACTTGGTAATTATTCTGTCTTAAAAGAAACGCTGATGGACGCTGTAGCAAATGCGCATGAACAAAAGAAATGCTGATGGACGCTATAGCAAATGCGCATGTACAAAAGAAATGCTGATGAACACTTAGGTTGAATTAAGACAAATGCGGATGAACACTTCAAATGTGGAGGAACACTGTAGCAAATACTCATGAACAAAACACTTATGCAAATTTCACAGTTTAGATGCGGATGAACTATCTAACGTATAATTTAGACTTATGTTATAACCAGTTCCAAAACGTCATTCTCATACATTCCTAATATAGATCTATCATGCTAAACTCTTAGAGCAATCTTACAACCTCATAGAACACAAAAATTCATACACATATACACACGGTTAACATTCATGACGGTTGTAAAGCATTTTATATGCATTTTCAGCCCCAAAGAAGTTTAAAAACATAAAACCGGGGTCCTAGAACTCACCTATTGCAAAAGACAAGTAGATCTCCACCAAACTTGGCTGCACTAGAGTTCAAGACACCTAAAACAAACATAAACAAGCACTAAAACACCACATACACATAGAAATCGCTTTCTAAGGTGGAAAACCTCAAAGAACCGAGCCAAATAACACAAAACCCACTAACCTTTGAAGATTCTTCTTCTTCACAAAAAAATCGAGAGAAAACTCTTGCAGCCCTCTTCTTCCTTTTTCTTTCGGACAGCAGCAGCAGAAATGGGAAGGATGTGCGACCATGCCCCTTTTTAACCACCTTTTTGGCTTTTGTACTATTTTACACTTTTCACCCTTCAACTTTGGCCTTTGAACACTTTATTCAAGATTCTTTTCTTCTTTTGCACTTTTGGCCCTTATAAAAATTCGGGTGTTACATGATACTCTTTGTAAAGTAATTGCATCATACGAAAGCTCTTTGGTGATCAGACGATTGTTTGAAGACAATATGGAATCATCGTCAGGATAAGTCATACTTCAAAATCCCCTAAGAGTAGAACCATTGGTGAGCAAAATGTGACATCCGCTAATTTTCCGTTACCAAACTCCGTTAGTTCCGTTAAGTCTTGCATACACGTGTCGTGGCCACACACTAGTTGTCGTTGAACGTTGGTGACTTACTAACTATTAACTATGATTATCAGATAATAATTTGATTAATAATGCTAATTATTAGTTTGTGGTTATGTGATTCATGAATTTAAATATTATTTGTGAATTTTACTTGATAACGTGAAAACGTGTAATATTGATTTCATTAGTTTTGTCATTAGTTGAAAATGTATATGATTCTTATTATTGATAAATAATGTTTGTTTTGTAGTTAAAAATTGTTAAAAAGTGTTAAAAGGCTAATTTTTATAAAAGGTGTTTAAGGAGGGTTTATTTTGTAATTATCATAAAACTTAATATTACCAAAAATTAAACCCTAATCCCCTCCCCACCTCATTGTTGCTGCCGAAACACTCCCTAGCATCCCATGCTTTTGTGATTTCAAGTTCTAGCATCAAAAGTACTCGATTTTGCTTGGATTTGATCATTGCAACACGTTAGCAAGGTCAATTCTTGATTCCTACGCGATTAAAGGTAACCTGTGACGAGTTGTCTTTCCACTCATCGTTAGCTCTTTGTTATTATTCGTTGCGCACCAGGTGAGTTCATGCCCCACTTTCTTATGCACTCTCTTTTGGGGGAGGTAGCATACTCGTTTACAAACGCTTTATTATTGTAAGTTGTGTATAGTGTAATATAGTGTGATATACCTTGAAAGTCCTCACAATTTCGGATCGTTAATATTGGTAACTAGTGGGAAATTTTGGCTAGTACTATCAAAGTTAGGTTTTTTATTTGTTCTTCTGTTAGATATAGTCTTGTAAATAATTCACATAAAATGTATAATTAACCTTTTTAAATTTGATTGTATAAATGTTAAATCAAAAAGGGTCAATTATGTGACGACCCTGAAAACGAAGATTAGGTAATTTTATACCAGGGTTTATATGAATTAACCTTATATTTGTATGTGTGCTTCAAATAAATTAAAGGTGTTATTACGTGATGAAGTTTTATAAGTGAATGTGTATTAGCATATAAAATGTATGTGTATGCTTTATAAGTTGCATGAATGCATGATTCTATAAGTGTGCATGTAGGTACACATTTGTGACAATTGTTAAATATTAAAAATGTTAAACTATAAGATTATGTGCTTAGCTATGTGAATTATATATCATATATCTAATTAATATATAATAAACTAAGTTTATAACCTAATCAATTAAATTAACTTTTTGGAAGATTATCATGAAGAACCCTAATTAAGCTAATCTTAAAAACACTTAAACATCATCACCAAACAAATACCAAGCACACTCTTAAGTGTAACACAGGGTCAATTATACACTAAGTATACTTCTAATATTGACATCTAGCTTTTACCAATTAATGAACTTAAACATAAATTCTTCATACTTAGCTTAAAAACTAATTTTTTCCATAACCCTCGGCCGATAACCCAACCCACAACATCATAACCAACATAACACTAATCCACATCCAATACATGACACTTAACACATCTAAAAATTGAACACCTAGCAAACCAACTCATCAAAATTCATGATGGTTCTAGCCATTACCTTCGGCCAACTTCCATGCATATTCATCAAGCATAAGACACTAAACAAACCAGTAATTGTGCCACATAACTACCCTATCAAACCACCTTATCAATGGTAATTATTACTATTGTTTTGCTATATAAATTTCTTGGTTAACCAAGACATGGAACCGCCACCACATCCACAAACTATATTCTCAAAACTCTCGGCCGACTTTATGCATCATCGTCATACTAATGACACCAAGCATTCTCTAAGGTTGCCACATAACTCATTAGTAATCATTATTAGTCCTTTTTGTCATCCTCTCGGCTGATTCATGAATCACCACTAACTCATTCTTTTGGCTTTAAAAATCACCGCAAACACCAACCGAAAGACACCACAATTACTATAACTCTTGGTTTTCATTCTCTCCCGGTTACCATACAACATTAACCAATTACATCACCGCACAGACACCACCAGATTACTTCAAGAATTTCTTTGTTTCCTCGGTTCCCATTCCCACAGTTTTGATAACAACCAAACAACAACATCAAAGGTTCTGTATTATCAATAATTTTGGAGAATTCTTCAAGTTCAAGAACACTTTGGAATTCAGAAGCCATCATCAGCTCTTTCATCTAACTGACAAGGTTTGATTCTTACAAACTATGTTAAAACAAGAGGTTACACATGTGTTATACATACATATGTAACTAGCTTGTTATATGTAAACATCAAAAAAAAAAAAAAAACTATTCCCAAAACCTCTTAAACAACTGATTTTCTTTGTATCAAATTCAGTAGGGAGAAGTTCTAAAACTAAAAATTTAAGAAGTTTTATGATAATCAAGAATTTAAAATAAAATAAAAGAATTGAAACATGAGTTGATTCATGAAATATTTAGTAAAATAGTTTAATAGTTAAATGACTGTGATTGTGGGAATAAAAATTTAAAAAAAAAATCAGAAAATATTAAAAATAAAAATCTGGAAATTTCGGGAAATTATTATTTGTTATATTAATTTATGTTATTTATTTAAGAAAAGTAGAAGAAAATGCTTAATAAAATATTTAAAAGGTGATAAAAATCTAGAAAATTTTTTTGATGACCTTTACAGTAAGTTAGATGTTCAGAATAAATTTCATGAATTAATTCATTAAAATAATAAAGTTACATATTTAGAAAGTATAATTTGTAGAAAATCGAATTAAATAGCAAAAGAGTATGAAAAATTATGAAAATTTTACATAAACTTTTAAATATTATTTAAGACCTTCTGTGTAAGTTTCATAATTTTTAGAGACATGTAGATATTTTTTCTATTGAGTGTAAATATTTTAAAAATTATAGGAAATTAATTATAAATATGTATCAACTGAAAATTTTAGATGTTAATCTAGAATTTGAGATATTACAGTATATAAAATTTGGAAATTTTTGGTTAACTATAACTACTATTTTGGAATTTCTATTGAATTAAGATGCTGAAAGTTTTAAAGAAATAAAATAATTTTATTTCTAACTTGTAATTAATTTTTATAGGATATTGCTAGAATATAAGGTGAGTTTCATAGCCCAATTTTACATTTATGAGTTTTGGGGAAAAAGCATACTGATTTTGGTTGATGCAAATATAAATAAGACTTTTTGATAAATACTGTCATTGTGCCATAAGTTGCAACCATTAATTCGGATGAGAAACCGTCTGATAATGTAGGTAGCGCTACTTAGGAAAATATTTCCTGCACCAACAGGATGAGTGTTGTGATGCCATATTATCTAATTTTGTGATTTGTGTGTGTGACAGTTATAAATCACTTGGCATATAAGTAGGTTTGGTTGTAATCTTATTTATGTTGCATCAATATATTTTGTTTAGTCATTAAACCTAGTTCTCACCAATATTATGCTGACTGTTTTGAGTATGTTTTTTTTAGGTAAACAAAATGACTTATAGTGTTGTGCTTTCCTTTGATGTGTACAATGGGTGGTATGAAGTAATTGGAAAGATGTGTGTTAAAGTAACCATGAATTTGATTGATCTCAGCGTAACAGTGGACACACATATCCACTACTACTGAAGACTGAGAAGTGGTTAATAGTATCTTTTGTACTAGGGTTACATTAAAATATGTTAAAGTCTTTATGTAGACGAATTTTGTATACAAATTATGAATGTAACCCGAATATATATATAAATGAATGATGTGTTGTTACGTTAATTTACTTATTATGATTATTTTATCTGTAATCAATGCATTCCGTACCGGTAGTCACATCAAAGCATTTCACGCTTCTGTCGGGATGTGACAGCTTGGTATCAGAGCCATTGGTTATAGAGAATTAGGTATTATTAGTAAATGCCTAGACTATAACCATAAGCTCATATGATAACAAATCAACAATGTGATATTGTTTCTCTCTATGATTTTATGTGATCATGTATATGCTTAAACAAGAATAAGACTTGAGATACGTATGATTAATCTATGAAATTTTTGTGAATCCTAAGTTATATGCATAAATTAAATTTTGTAAGAACTTTTGCAGCATGAATTCAGCTATAATGAAACTGATCATTCGGATCATAGCAACCATAGAGAAACAACACCTGAGATAGAGCCTCAGAACAAAATAGAAACGCCTCAACCTGAGACCCGGACCAACACAGCGCCAAAGTTTTATGTCCAACGTGCACCAGTAACCATGGGAGGCTATACAATCATGACACCAAAAAAAGGGTACGACATGGTAAGAAGTTTTCAACTAAGGAAATCAAGGAGCAAGAAAACAAAGATCCAGCAACCCCTTTCCCCGATATTTGATATAACACCTTAAATTCAACCTAATAATTCTCAAATTGAAAAGAAAGGAATTAAGAGGCAAAGGTTGGAGGAATGTCAGACAAGGACTACCAACCAGATTCTTAAGAAAGTTAAGAAGATATAACGAGAAATCCAGATGCTTCAAGCAGATGTTAAGGAAGTGAAGGAAGAAAACAAGAGTATCTTTGTTAAGATATGGAACTGGGTTTGGGGAGATTAGAAGGATAGAAAACGTTATATATTATGTGTGACTGTTTTAATATATAATATAATGATATAATGGAATATTTTATTTATGACTATTTAATATTATTATATAGTATGAGTAAAATTATGTAATATTAATATAATTGGTGTGTAGTGAAAAATGCCGCCCAGAAAAGATACCCAACCAGTACAAAGAACTCCACGTGTTCGGCGACCAAGAACTAGGTTTGTAGAAGAAGCCCCGCCAGTAAATACCGCCACAAATAAGAATGAGAGGATTTCTCGGATAGTAACTCGATAGCCGGAAGCTGCAATGCCTACATTAGTGACTCAGCTTCAGCAAGCTCTTAATTCTGAAAGAGTGCCTTCTGGAGATAATGGACTAGAACACGCTAACGAAGTAGAACCATGAAGGGGAGGCTATAAATGAAGCTAGAAAAGGTTGTTGTTATAAGACTTTTATGTCTTGTAAACCCCGAGACTTTGACGGAAAAGGTGGAGCAGTGCAAGCCTTACGCTGGTTAGAGGAAATAGAGTCAGTTTTAGACATCAGTGATTGTGCTGATGACTGCGAAACCAGGTTTGCTTCGCATTCTCTTAAAGGAGAAGCACAGTCTTGGTGGAAAATGGATATCCAAACAAAGGGAAGGAATGTTATGAATGAATTAAGTTGGGAAGAATTTATGAAACTAATGTTTGAGAAATATTGTCCCTATAATGAGTTAGAAAGGATAGAAGTAGAATTTTTAGCACTAGAAATGAAGGGTGATGCTATTCAGGAATATACTGATAAATACAATGAATTTTCTAGATTAGTGCCACATTTAGTGACTCCTGAAACAAAAAGGATAGGGAGATACATCTGGGGTTTAGTACCACAGATAAGAGGAATGGTGAAATCTGCAATGCCAAAAACTTTCCAAGATGTAGTGGCTCTAGCAGGAAGTTTGACAGATGAGATGATTAGAAACGGATTGTTAACTACAACCAAGATAGGAGAGAAAAGGAAATGGAACAACAACACAGGAAGGAACTTTGGAGGAAACTAGAACAAGAAGGTCAACAGAAACCCAGAAAGAAACTATATGGGAATCATGCAGGAGGAAAGACCACGGATAGAAAGTCAACCTTGGTGCAACACCTGCAAAAGGCATCATGTTGGGAGATGTATGCTGGTAATTTGTTATAATTGCAAGAAGAAGGGACATACATCAAGAGAATGTAAGGGGCCTACAAATTCCAAACCAGTATGTTACAAGTGTGGAAAAGAAGATCATCTACACAATAGATGCCCGGAACTGAATGGAAAAACTCCAAAGAATCTCAATAATGCGCATGGTCGAGCATTTGTACTTCAAGCTGAAGAAGCAAGACAAGAACCAGAAGTGGTGACTGGTACGTTCCTTATTAATGATCAATACGCAACTATGTTATTTGATACGGGAGCAACCCAAAGCTTTGTTTCAAATCATTTCAAACCCCTACTTGGATTAACATCAGAGAAACTAAAAAATAAGTATACAATAGAGTTAGCTGATGGAAACATGATAGAAGCTAATGAAATTATTCCTAACTGTATTTTAAACTTAGAAAATCATTGCTTTGACATAGATTTGATCCCTGTTGAATTAGGAGGTTTTGATATTGTAGTAGGTATGGATTGGTTAAGTGAGAATCAGGCAGAAATCATTTGTGGAAAACGAATTATTAAAATCCCTTTAATTAAAGACAACTGAATTCTTGTCATACACGGCGAGAAACCTAGAGGTCCTATTAGAATAATTTGTTGCATGAAGGTCGAGAAATATTTGAAAAAAAAAATGTTTAGCATTTATGGCCCACATAGCCGATACCAAATCAGTTAAACAAAACTTGGAAGATGTTCCTATTGTTAGAGAATATCCAAAGGTATTTCCTGATGAATTACCAGGATTGCCGCCCCCGCATCAAGTAGAATTCAAAATAGAATTTGTTCCAGGAACATCACCAATTACCAAATCTCCTTATCGATTAGCGCTATCAGAAATGAAGGAATTGATGAATCAATTACAAGAGCTGTTGAATAAGGGATTTATACGTCCTAGTTTTTCACCATGGGGAGCTCTAGGCCTGTTCGTGAAAAAGAAAGACGGGACCTTTAGAATGTGCATTGACTGTAGAGAACTTAATAAAGTGACTATTAAGAATAGGTACCCACTTCCTCGAATAGATGATCTGTTTGATCAATTACAAGGATCAAGCTATTTCTCAAAAATTGACATAAGATCAGGTTATCATCAGTTAAGAGTACAAGAAGAGGATATACCTAAAACTGCATTTAGAACCCGATATGCTCATTATGAGTTCCTTGTGATGCCATTTGAGTTAACTAATGCTCCAGCTGTATTCATGGATCTAATGAACAGGGTATGCAAACCTTACTTGGAAAAATTTGTTATAGTCTTTATAGATGACATCTTAATCTATTCTAAAAGTAAGGAAGATCATGAAAAGCATCTAAGGCTAACTTTGGAGTTACTTCAAAAAGAAGAATTGTACGCTAAATTCTCAAATTGTGAATTCTGAAAGCGAGAAGTACAATTCTTAGGACATGTGGTTAATCAAGATAGAATTCAGGTCGACCCGGAAAACATTGATGCAATTAAGAAGTGGGAAACTCTGAAAACACCAACTGAGATACGTCAATTTCTAGGTTTGGCTGGTTATTATAGGAGATTTATAGAAAATTTCTCCCGAATAGCCCAACCTTTAACAGAATTGACTCAAAAAGACAAACCATATGTTTGGGAAGAAAACAAGAATACTGCATTCGAGATCCTGAAACATAAATTATGTAGTGCTCCTATTTTAGTTTTACCAGAAGGCACTGATGATTTTGTAGTATACCATGATGCATCACATCAAGGTTACAGATGTGTTTTAATGCAACGAAATAAAGTAATTGCATATGCGTCTCGACAACTCAGAGGAAATGAAAACAATTATACTACTCATGATTTAGAACTAGGAGTAGTAGTATTTGCACTTAAGATTTGGAGACACTATCTATATGGAACCAAATGCATAATTTATACGGATCAAAAAAGTCTGCAACATATATTCGGCCAAAAGATGTTGAATATGAGACAGAGAAGATGGGTAGAGTTACTGAGTGATTATGATTGTGAAATCAAGTATCATCCAGACAAAGCGAATGTAGTGGCAGATGCCTTAAGTAGGAAGGAAAGAACCAAGCCATTACGTGTTCGTGCTATGAGAATGGAGTTACATTCAGAACTAATAAGTCAAATCCAAGATGCTCAACTGAAAGATGAATTGAGAAGTGTAGTGGAACAAAATGAATAAATAGAAGTTATGTCAGATGGAATCTTGAGATTAAAAGGAAGAATTTGGATTCCTGACAATGACATACTTAGAGAAAACATTCTGAGTGAGGCACACAGGTCAAGATATTCAGTACATCCAGGGAATAATAAGATGTACAAGGACCTGAGAAACTAGCATTGGTGGCTAGGAATGAAGAAATCAGTTGAAAAATTTGTAGAAAGATGTGATATTTGTTCAAAGGTTAAAGCCAAATATCAAAAACCCTCTTGATATTTACAACAACCTGAAATCCCTGAGTGGAAATAGGACCAGATTACCATGGATTTTGTGACCAAACTACCTAGAACCCCAAATGGGTACGACACGATATGGGTTATAGTTGATAGACTAACTAAATCAGCTCATTTCTTACCAATCAGAGAAGATTATAAAATGGAGAAATTAGCTAAGATTTATATGAAGGAGATCGTGTCTAGAGATGAAATAGCAATTTCAATTATATCGGACAGAGACAGACGATTTACTTTAAGATTTTGGCAGACCTTGCAAAAAGCGTTAGGAACAAAAATAAATATGAGTACATCATATCATCCACAAACAGATGGACAGAGTGAGAAAACCATCCAAACATTAGAAGATATGTTGCGAACTTGCGCATTAGATTTTGGTGGTAGTTAGGATACACACTTACCTTTGATAGAATTTTCATATAACAATAGCTATCGTGCTAGTATAGGAGTAGCTCCTTTTGAAGCTTTATATGGAAGAAAGTGTAGGTCACCTTTATGTTGGAATGAAGTGGGAGATAGACAACTTACAGGCCCATAACTTATACAAGAAACATCTGATAAGATCTTTGAAATCAAAGACAGATTGAAGGCAGCACGTGATGGTCAGAGAAGTTATGCTGATAATAGAAGAAAGCCGTTAGAATTTCAGATCAGGGATAAAGTGTATTTGAAGGTATCACCCTCAAAGGGAATTATCCGATTTGGGAAAAGAAATAAGTTAAATCCTCGGTATGTTGGACCTTTTGAGATAATTGATAGGATTGGTCCTGTAGCATATAAGTTAGACTTACCTTAGGAATTAAATGGAATACATAACACCTTCCATGTATCTAATCTGAAGAAATGTCTAAATGATAAGACATTAAGAGAACCAATAAGGGGAGTCAAAATAGATGAGAAACTTCATTTTGTAGAAGAACCAACGGAAATCATGGATAGGGAGGTGAAGAAATTAAGGAGAAGTAAGATCCCAATAGTAAAGGTCAAATGGAATTCAAAACAAGGACCTAAATTTACATGGGAACGAGAGGATGAAATAAAAAGAAAACACCCCTACTTATTTGAGGTTAAACTGAATGAAAAGGAAAGTTATAAATACAAACTCCCCAAGTCATCAGATACTTACAATAGATGAATTTCAGGATGAAATTCTTTCTACGGGGGGAGAATGTGACGACCCTGAAAACTAAGATTAGGTAATTTATACCGGGGTTTATATGAGTTAACCTTATATTTGTATGTGTGCTTTAAATAAATTAAAGGTGTTATTATGTGATGAAGTTTTATATGTGAATGTGTATTAGCATATAAAATATATGTGTATGCTTTATAAGTTGCATAAATGCATGATTCTATAAGTGTGCATGTAGGTACACATTTGTGACAATTGTGAAATATTAAGAATGTTAAATCATAAGATTATGTGCTTAGCTATGTGAATTATATATCATATATCTAATTAATATATAATAAACTAAGTTTATAACCTAATCAATTAAATTAACTTTTTGGAAGATTATCATGAAGAACCCTAATTAAGCTAATCTTAAAAAAACTTAAACATCATCACCAAACAAATACTAAGCACACTATTAAGTGTAACACAGGGTCAATTATACACTAAGTATACTTCTAATATCGACATCTAGCTTTTACCAATTAATGAACTTAAACATAAATTCTTCATACTTAGCTTAAAAACTAATTTTGACTATAACCCTTAGCCGATAACCCAACCCACAACATCATAACCAACATAACACTAATCCACATCCAATACATGACACTTGACACATCCAAAAATTGAACACCTAGCAAACCAACTCATCAAAATTCATAATGGTTCTAGCCATTACCTTCGGCCAACTTCCATGAATATTCATCAAGCATAAGACACTAAGCAAACCATTAATTGTGTCACATAACTACCCTATTAAAACACCTCATCAATGGTAATTATTACTAATGTTTTGCTGTCAAGTTAACCAAGACATGGAACCGCCACCACATCCACAAACTATATTCTCAAAACTCCCGGCCGACTTTCTGCATCATGATCATACTAATGTACCAAGCATTCTCTTAGGTTGCCATGTAACTCATTAGTAATCATTATTAGTCCTTGTTTTCATCCTCTCGGCTGATTCATGAATCACCACTAACTCATTCTTTTGGCTTCAAAAATCACCACAAACACTAACCGAAAGACACCACAATTACTATAACTCTTGGTTTTCATTCTCTCCCGGTTACCATACAACATTAACCAATTACATCACCACACAAACCCCACCAGATTACTTCAAGAATTTCCTTGTTTCCTCGGTTCCCATTCCCACGGTTTTGATAACAACCAAACAACAACATCAAAGGTTCTGTATTATCAACAATTTTGGAGAATTCTTCAAGTTCAAGAACACTTTGGAATTCAAAAGCCATCTTCAGCTTTCTTTCATCTAATTAACATGGTTTGATTCTTACAAACTATGTTAAAACAAGAGGTTACACATGTGTTATACATACATATGTAACTAGCTTGTTATATGTAAACATCAAAAAAAAAAAAAAAAACTATTCCCAAAACCTCTTAAACATCTAATTTTTTTTTGTATCAAATTCAGTAGGGAGAAGTTCTAAAACTGAAAATTTAAGAAGTTTTATGATAATCAAGAATTTAAAATAAAATAAAAGAATTGAAACATGAGTTGATTCATGAAATATTTAGTAAAATAGGTTAATAGTTAAATGACTATGATTGTGGGAATAAAAATTTAAAAATCAATCAGAAAATATTAAAAATAAAAATCTGGAAATTTTGGGAAACTATTATTTGTTATATTAATTTATGTGATTTATTTAAGAAAAGTAGAAGAAAATGCTTAATAAAAGATTTAAAAGGTGATAAAAATCTAGAAAACTTTTATTATGACCTTTACAGTAAGTTAGATGTTCTGAATAAATTTCATGAATTAATTCATTAAAATAATAAAGTTACATATTTTAGAATGTATAATCTGTAGAAAATAGAATTAAATAGCAAAACAGTATGAAAAATTATGAAAGTTTTTCAAAACTTTTTTAATACAATTTAGGACCTTCTGTGTAAATTTCGTAATTTTTAGAGGCTTGTAGCTATTTCTGCTATTGAGTGTAAATATTTTAAAAATTATAGGAAATTAATTATAAATATGTAATAACTGAAAATTTTATATGTTAATCCGGATTTTGAGATATTATGGTGTATAAAATTTGGAAATTTTTGGTTAACTATAACTACTATTTTGGAATTTCTATTGAATTATAATTTTATTTCTAACTTGTAATTAATTTTATAGGATATTGCTGGAATATATGGTGAGTTTCATAGCCTCATTTTATATTTATGAGTTTTGGGGAAAAAAACATACTGATTTTGGTTGATGCAAATATAAATAAGACTTTTTGATAAATACTATCATTGTGCCATAAGTTGCAACCATTAATTCGGATGAGAAACCGTCTGATAATATAGGTAGCGCTACTTAGGAAAATATTTCCTGTACCAACAGGATGAGTGTTGTGATGCTATATTATCATATTTTATGATTTGTATGTGTGACAGTTATAAATCACGTGGCATATAAGTAGGTTTGGTTGTAATCTTATTTATGTTGCATCAATATATTTTGTTTAGTCATTAAACCTATGTTCTCACCAACATTAAGTTGACTGTTTTAAGTATGTTTTTTCAAGTAAATAAAATGACTTATAGTGTTGTGCTTTCCTTTGATGTGTACAATGGGTGGTATGAAGTAATTGGAAAGATGTGTGTTAAAGTAACCGTGAATTTGATAGATCAGCGTAACAATGGACACACATATCCACTGATACTGAAGACTGAAAAGTGGTTACTAGTATCTTTTGTATTGGGGTTACATTAAAATATGTAAAAGTCTTTATGTAGACAAATTTTGTATACGAATTATGAATGTAACCCGAATATATATATATAAATGAATGATGTGATGTTATGTTGAATTACTTATTATGATTATTTTATCTGTAATCAATGTGTTCCGTACCAATAGTCACATCAAAGTATTTCACGCTTCCGCCGGGATGTGACAAATTATAAAAATTTCTTATTCTCCAACGGGTTTTAGAGGAGTTTTTATGATGATTTATGTAATAAATGAATTTATTAAAGTAAAGTATTAAAAGTATACCTGGATACGTCTTTGTTTATAAATAATGTCATCAGATAAGTACTTCCAAGAATTTTCCCATACAAAATCAGGCCTCGAGAATGTATCGGACATAAGCATGACAACAAATAAACCTCTTAAAAAATATCTAGATCCTGAATGACTTGCTTCATGAATTGCTTTAGTGTATTCAGAGTCATCGTCCAACAAACCAAGTTGATAGCATGCATCTCTAAAAGTTTGACATTTCTTCCCCTTAACCGTACGTATATCTTTATATGTTCAAGGACCTCTAACCTTGTTTAAAAGAATCCTTAAAAAATATGCTTCTCCAAGGAAAGGCAAAACTGAATGAATTCTACCAATAACAAAACCTTTTTTCCTTGGTTGTCAAATTTCCAGTTTAGCCTGCCACACAAATATTGTAGGAAACTCAATATAAGTTAGCTTTCGAGCTTTAGCATTCATAGCATTACATTTCATCCAATAAAAAACATTTGATGAAGCATTAGATTCCTTGGAAAGTACATTTTCAATATGATCATCAGCTCTAAATATTACTTGTTGTTGGCCTGGAAGATGAATAGGGTGTCTGATAACGGTAGGATATGTATAGTGAACATCATGTCCAAATATACGCCATGTTGCTTCACTTGCAGATACAAATCTGCAGTCATAATACTCTTGAATCTCGTCCGTAATTGGTGCTTGAGATTTATCCGTGCTATTCTTTTGCAGCAAAAGAGTTGTTCTATGAGGACCTTTATTAATATATTTAAACAAATATTTAATCGAACCGACCTAATTGCACCACTCAACATTAATATGTGCTTGATACCTTTTCTAAAGTTTCTTGTTGTAAGGAACAACGTATCTGTTGTCTAATTTCACACAAGACTTCTCCACAAAATTACCATCGTCTCTTCTACGATAAACCGGAAAACCATCTTCATCAACAGAGGTAATATTTTTGGAAAATTCTTCGAGAACTTGTTATCTATCATGCATGGACAATTTAAATTATGATTATCGCACGGTCCATGAATCATGAGTTCCTTTACAAGAATGTATAATTCAGGATCATTGGTCTTGTCAGTATCTCTGCCGAAATAAGTGGATCAATGTTGTCACACCCTCAAAATCTGCGAGCGGGGTTTTACCGCGAGGCGCGTGACATACCAGGATCTCAGTCATTAGTTACCAAGAACGACTCTATATGATAAATAAACAAAACCAGAGTTAACGTTTAAAATACTGCGGAAGCGTTTTTAAAACAGAAAACCCAAAACAAGTAGTATGTAAAGAGAATGCGCAAAACATACGCGCCCTAAACACAATTATTTAATAAAAAAAGAAATCCCAAATTTGTAAACAAGGCAATGTAGACAACTCGACAATGCTGGTGTGCGTGCTCCTAGGCAACTGGCAACCTTAACCTGAGAATAGCATACTAAACAAGTCAACACATGGTTGGTGAGTTCAAGAGTTTGCGTTAAAATATAAACCAATCAACAGTTTCCAGAGCATAAGTAGTGTATTGCAATAGATAGCTAGTCTATTAACATAAAAATATTAATCATAGTGATTTCGCGATCGAAGCTGACTGTGTTACGTTTGTTGCCTCCCGTCACGACTTACCAGGTCGTGACGAATATATGTTAGGACAAAATTGCACCCGTTTGACCTCGAGTCGCACAGGTGGGGCTCGTCAGACCCAGTAGTACTACCCAAAATTTCCCCGCTAGTCAATATTAACAATCCGAAAGTGTGAGGACTTTCCATGGTAAACAGCACTATATCAATATTATACACACTCATATATAAAAGCGTTTGTGATCAACAGTATGCTATCTCCCCCAAAAGAGATTATGTAAAATGAGTGGGGCAAGAACTCACCTGATGCGCGCAAGAATTAACTTAGAGCTTAACTTGAAAGAAAGAGGGAAAGACAACCTTCAAAGGTCACCTAGAATACAAGAGTACATAAGCACGTGTACACAAAATCAACATGAAACCCTAGTGCTCTACAAACCAAGGAACTCAAGGTTTTAGAAAGACAAGACATATTTGACCCAGTTGACCCGTTTGACCCGTTGGTGACATTATAGGTGATAACTCGTTAATACTAACACAACAGCATATCATACATTTTCACATACAACTTGATTACATAAAGCACTTCATTTACCACATGTACCAACTAGATCATCATACAACTAGATATCATACAAGTCATGCGAAACTCAAGTATTATCATGCTCATAACATCCAAAATGTTCATTCTTAATCAATCATCAATCCACAAAAGTCCTAGCTTACCTATATAACTCATACCATGATTTTTCCACTAACAGGCCAAAACAGGTAACAAACCAAATCAACATTCATACAACATAAACAACACATTTAGTCACCCTAGAAACCATCCATGAACACACTAGCATGATCCTAATATCCCAAACATGCTCAAATCATCCAATTCAAGGATTTGCACAATTAAAGTTTCCCTTTTGGGAAAGTTCATCCCAAATTCATCAAACTCACACTACATTCATAACTTCATCAATTATATACCAATTCAAGTCCATGACAACATTTAAACATGATCAACAACACCTAATCATCATGATTCATCAACATTCAACACCAAAAGTTACTATTTTTAGCAATGTATGAACTATAACACATCTTCTTGATTTTCAATTGTTCATATCATCAACTTAGCATCTAATCATCATCACAAACACATCCATAACATTCATACATCATCCAATCATCAATTCATGCAGAATAAAGTTACTATTATTAGTAACCTATGAACAATGTATCAAAATCATAGCTTTCTTGCATAATCGACGTTAACTAGCATATATACAATCCAACTAACATAATAACAACATCAAACAACCAACAACTAACATCAAGTTCAGATTTTCGAGTTAGGGTTTCGGCCCTAATGTAATTTCCATAAAAACTTGTAAAAATCCAACCTTTATTGCATACTTGACGTTAATTAACATGTAATCTATCTAGTAAACACATTAACATCAACAATTAGGCATCAATCGACCATCAATTGAAGATTTCGAACACCAACTTTCGGCCATAATCAAATCCCTTGAAAAACATGTAAAAATCTAACCTTTAAATGTGTATTGACTTGTATTTGATGATTCTAACTTGTAGCAACCCTTGAAATCGATCAAATCCGATGCTTTGTGAGTGTTCTTGGCCGAAAATCGCAAAGGGAGAGGGAGAGGGAATGAAGTCGCGGCCGTAGGTGGTTAGGGGATTAGGGTTTTTGATTTGATTAATTATTTAGCAATAATTACCCTTTTAACCCTCATAGTTTGTATTTTATAAAGATTAGGCTTTTAAATACTCTTTTAAAATGTTTTAACTAGAATAATAAACATATAAACTAGTAGTAGCAATTATATGTATTATCTTTACAAGCTACAAAATTTACAAAGTAAATATACACGTTTCCACGTTACGCGATAAAATTACAGTTAACATTTAAATCACATAAGCATAACTTAATAATCACATTGTTAACTTAATTATCATCAATTTAATATTATTGATTATTGTTAAGTCACCAACGTTCAACGACAACTAGTGTGTGTGCACGACACGTGTATGCAAAGTCACCAACGTTCAACGACAACTAGTGTGTGTGCACGACACGTGTATGCAAGACTTAACGGAACAAACGGAGTTTGGTAACGGAAAATTACCGGATGTCACATTATCCCCATGTTGAAAGAATTTTCGTCCCAAAAATTGCGTTACATGGTGAGTGTTCCATCACTGGTCTACTGCATTGGCACAAGGAAATCGAAATCGTGTGAGTTTTGGATGAGTTGTCACAAATGTATTCAACGTTGGCAAGTTTATGGTCAGAGTGCATGAACAAACAATCATGAGCATGCGGTAAACCACGTTTCTTAAACTCGACTGTATAAACAACTACATTTAAATAGATTCAGACATATAATAGTTAAAAAAATAGTACGTAATGTAAAGTGAATGTGAAAAAACACACCTGCTTGTACTTTTCCAAACACTTGCTTTTCTTTCAAATCCTTAACAAACGTGTCTAGTTTAATCTTAAAAATTCTACAAAGAATATTAGGCCTATCCTCAGCTTTTATAGTGGTATTCTTAAGGAATCTCTTTACTTCAGGCCATTTTGAATTACATGTGATAGTAAAGAAAAAATCGGGATATCCAAACCGTTTGCATAATGATATTGCATCTAAATAGTTCTGCATCGCCAGTAATAGAAGAAGGTAATATGACACGTTGGCCAACAGCGCAGAAGTCACTGTTTCCTTTTTCTTGAGCTTTATGAAGATTTTCATAAGTTTCGCATCTAAGAATCTTTTGTTGGTTACGTATGAAATTTAGTCTCTCGCTTTCAATCATGGTGTATGTGTCAACCAGGAATTGTTGGAACAACCCTTTTGAATTTAGTATCAAGGAATAACTATTTACTCTGTCTTGAATTCTATATGCAAAGAAATGACGCATTGATGTTGTTTCTCTTTTCTTATTTGTTAAGGTAATTACATCCTTGTGAAGGATGTCAATCCTATAACCATCATCACCATAAGGAAATAAAAGAGGATATTGAAGTGGAAGATATGAAGGATGACGCTCACTTATTCTATGTATTGTACCGGAATGACCTTTTACTACTATGTCCCTTCTTTTAATAGAATCACCAATATCTCCAACGATTAATGCTGCAACCTCTGAAATAGTTGGAAGGTTATAAGTTCGTCCATCTTTTTGTCTTTTACCGATAATACGTAGTGTCAAATCCACTTGCGGATTTTCCTTAAAACAATATCTTGCTATCCTAAATTTCTTAACCAATGCATTATTTGCATCTAACATTTGCTTGATTTCTTTCAGAATCAAATCTCCTTCTAATGATGTTCATGTATCTTTAGATGATCTGAAATTATTAAACATAATATTAAAATAAAGAAATTAGTACTTACGTATATACATAAATTTGATAAATTGTTTAAATTTTATGTGATAGTACATACCCGATAGTTGTCTTCCTATTTGATATTTCATTCTCGGTATCATATATATACAGCCGTGAGAATTTTGGCTTTAACCCGGTTGAAGGTAGGAGGGTTCCAATTGAATGATAATTTTGTCCACTGAGTCTAAAAATAGATGGAGCTTTTCCTCTGTTGATAGATGTATCAATTTACCCCTAATTGACGTAAAAGAAATATAGAGTTGTAAGGTCTAATATTTTTTAGGAAGAATTTGCTTTTTGTGTTTCCCATATTAAACATCTCCATAAACGATTGTGGTCGTTTTTTGTATTCTGGAAGTTGTACTTTACCGTAACCACAACATAGTGAATATGAGTCCTTATAATCTGGTTTTGCACCTTTCATGACCTCATTACACCATAATTTTGCATGACACATGTCACAGACAATACTCTGATCACCGTGAAGTATGTAAAGTTAAAAATCTATTACAACACTCTGAAGTATGTAAAGTTTATTTTTAATTGTAAGTAAAAATATTTAAGATCATAATAAACTTTTGGTACCTTTTGATATTCCGGTGTACATGTTGGAAACATTATATTGTATAAGGGGATCTTCCTGTATCACTTCCAAATCTTGAAAAAGGAGTAATTCTAATGGATTTTCTTTTCAAATTGCAATATGAAGAAGCAACATCTCCTAATAAAAAGTTTCTATTAGATTGATTGGAAGAGTTTATTTCTGGTCGAACACTTTGATTGCTTCTTGTATTGGTCATTGGTGTGGTAGAGAAATCTGTGAGTAAAAAAACATTTGGTAATTTTTAAGATGTTAAAAGTAATGTTTAGAATACGTAAATGGTGTTTAAGTAATTTATTTTGAAATATAATAACAACTCACCAGATGTGATGTCGGACAATGTCGTTCTTAAAATTTGATTATAATATATAACACACGCATGTTTATTTTGAGTCATTGAGATTTTTGTTGTACTAATGTTTTCTTTGTTGGAGAAGTTGTGTTTATGTTTTTGACAATCCTAACATATTGAGGAGAGTTCTGAACACCTGCAATTATATAAAAAAATATTAAATTGAAAAATGAAAAAATATATATTACATTACTATGTATTACATATAAAAGCCGAAGCTTAATATATGACATAAAAATAATATTCATACTAAAACTAATACTTATAAGTATTTACGGACTATTTCTTCCTACATCTCTTAACATCAAGATGTTGTTTTCTCAAAAGCCTCCTGTCTTTTGCGTCATTGTAAATCATGTTGACATTTAACGCTATGTGGACAAAAGTAATTAAACTTATGTCTTATTTTTTAAGCATTTTTATAAAAATAAATAAAGAAATTATTAGGTAAATTTTACCATTCGTAATGTTTGATAACATAACTGTTGACGAAGAATCTACAATATAAAATAACTTAATCAATTATTTATTAAAAATTTATACATATAATCAGATTGTAATAATTTATTTGACATGAATCTTACATTCAGAAAGTTGTGTATCATAAGATGATTGGATGACTGAAGAAGAATGAAACAACAACGGTCTTGAAATTTTCTTCGATTTCTTTGCATCTAAGTAATTTTTTCTAATAGCACGTCGAACCTTAGCAACATGGTTGAAAGTATGTGTTGTTATTCCTGCATTTATGAAATATTATTATAAATTTATACGTGTTTACTTAAGCAGATAGTTTCATTAAAAATAGGGATTACTATAGGTTCAATACGTTCAATACATACTCATACTTAAAGTAATTTATGTACTTATTTTAGTTGAATATTTGTGAACAAAAAAATATATTTACTAAATTTTAATAACCAGATGTATAAACAATAAGCGTGCAATAATGGATGTTTTTTAAAATAAAGAATTTTCTAAAATTATTGTTAATTAATGAATATATTTCTTAAAATAATAAGTTAATGATAAAACCATAACCTTCATTAATTTAAATATAGTAGGTGTCAAAACATACATAATGGTAAAAGTAAACCGTATAGATGAAACCACACAAACAAGTGACAAAAAGCAAATATTGAAAATCCATAAAAGCAATTGTTATAAGACATAAGAAAAACCAAAACTAATAAAGACTGAAAAGTTCAACGATAGGTAACTCATGGTAGTAGAATAATTATTTGATCATGTTTCGAGCTTTGGAGTCAAAAGAAGGAGCTTGCCATCTTGAGCAAGTTGCATACCGGAAAGTAGGACGGACTTTATTAGCTGAATAACTGTCATCTTCATCCATATCATATACTTTTGTTAGGGTGCACTTTAACTCCATTCTTGTAAGGCTCTGATTTCAGGAAGCCTCGTAGTTGGTCAATCACAGCAAAACAAGTATTTAAAACATTCATTTAAATAACATTTGCAGCGGAAATTACTTTAATTCAAATTCATCATGACATAATTCAAAGGAAATATTAACTTTGTCTTAAATACATCAAACAAGTCTTAAAAGAGTGTTTAATAATCTTCTTAATCAGGGATGCCGGTCTATAGTTGCCAAGAAGCTTTGGATCCTTGAGCACACTCTTCTATGCCCAATAGCTCACCTGTCAACTGATATGCATACAAAAGTCAGCTTCGTTGAGTGAGTTCTAGGTTTACTATATCAGATTGTCGCACCCCTGCTAGTAGCGAAAATATGAGGATGCGACGAACGGGATCGTCATAACACATTGGGGCCTAAGAGAGTCTCTAAAGGAATTCTCCATCAATGGATATGACGTCGCCCGACACAAAGAACAAGTGTCAAGATTAATCACTACCATAACGTTATTCCATATATGCACAAACAATCTAGAAGTTCCAAAACAGAACAACCAATACTAGATCAATCAATTTCAAAAACAAATACAACAATAACATAATGTCCAAACTAATGTTGCAATGTCTAATGCTCTTGAAGGAGCGGTCTTGTCTAAAGTCCACTGTCTAAGTACCTAAGCACTGTTACCTGAAAACACATGCTCTAAAAAGTCAACATACTTTGGAGAGTTCACAGGTATAAAAGTACAAAGAATTTGCCGTGTATGACATGTACGTAAGGTTTTATGTGAGTAAGAGTACATGGAAGCCATAGATATCAACACAAGTTTACGATCAGTCCAAGTCCAATTAATTTATATTCACCCAAGGGCACGCACAGGCCAAGTCAGTCTCAACTAGCATACCGACGACAGGGGTGAGGGTGTCAACCCGTAAGTACTAACGATACCTCTCCATGACAGTCAAGCACAAGAATAAGCACATGCACATGTACACACTCATGAATGAACATCTAGACTCAACCCAAGACCCAAACCATATACAATGTTACAAAATAATCTTTAAGACATGGCATAGTCCAAAACAGTGAGCAAGCTTTTCCCCCTTGTAAAACATATTAAATTGGGGCCGTGAAACTAGCCTTGAAATAGCACAGTCCAAATCCCACAATACACCAAGCAGGCACTAAATGTACAAATCACAAAAGGATTACTAAAGATCAAAATAACCAATATGGGTGTAATCCTTGTAGCCTAGTCCTCACTACAAGAAATGTGATCAATAGAGGTGACATCATTAGCGGCGACAGGGGTCATTAGCGGCGACACCATTAGCGGCGACATGTCACTGGTATTGACTTATGATCTGTTTTTGTAAACATCCAAACCATATATGGTCGTTGATCAGCTTCAGATATGACGGGTGATATTTAATCATACTAAACCTTTAGAAGCGACATTAATAGTGGCGACAAGTCGCCACTAAGAGCTTGCCCTAAAAACTGTGCATCTTCCCTCCACAGAAACCCACCTGCATTTTACCGTCACTCTTTCTCTCTCTCTCTAAAACCCGTGATTCAGCTACCTCCAGCCACCGCCTCACCGCCGACCACCATTGTCACTGCCGCGGCTGCTATTCATCCCATGGAGACCCACCCTCCCCCACAGCGGATCTTCTTTTCCCACTACAGCTGATCGTCACTGCTTCCTCAGCCCACCGACCGCCAACCGCCACTGCTTCCTCAGCTGGCATCGCCGCCACTGCTACTCCACCGTCACTGCTACTGCTCTCCATAGCCATCATCACCCTAGATCTGCTCGTTAGTCTCCAATTGAGGTATTTTTTTAAGATTTTGGTTTGTAATAGATTATTTATGATATTACTAGACAAGTCTTGTTATGATTATTAAGTTATTTAGGATGTTGCTTGCGTTTAGTTTATTTGAGAGCAAAATTTGTGTAATTTCTAGGTTTTAAGTAAAATTTTATAAGGTGATGAATGTATGAGATAACATATAATTTATGCTTAGTTGATAAATATATTTGTATATTTTATAGGTTTGAACTAAATGGATTTAGATATTTTGATTTTTAGTTGGTTAAAACTTAGTTGGAAACTTGTTAAAGATGTCTTTTAAATTATTTAGGCATTTAGTTAAAAAATTAGTTGTTTGAAAATTGATTTGAGTATACTACTTTTTGGTGGTTGAAAAATATTTAGATTGTGATATTTAGTTGGTTAATTAGAAGCAAATTTGCTCATAAACCCACCGATTGATTTTCAATTTGAAGTGAGTTTAAATGATAAAATTTAGTTGGTTGAAAATTGATTGGAAATTGTTTACATATCTTTTAAAGTATTTGAGAATTTAGTGATTAATTCGAGACCAATTACTTAAATATTGTCGATTAAGTTTCAATTTGTATTATATATATTTATAAAATGGCTCATTTATTATTCTTATTTATATGATTTAAATAACACACCACTAAAATAGGTTTAAAATGGTCATAAAAAAATGTAGTTAGCTATAATGAACAACAATAAGAAATTAGTAAGAAAATTAAATGTAACATGGTATTTTTTGAAACAAATGTAATAATGTTTTAATTTGTTCAAACATTATCACGTCTCATTTAATTTTCTTAGTAAATTCTAATTGTTGTCCATTATTAGCTTTTAGGATCACCATGAGCTTAGAAATACCCGCCCGAAATTGATTTAGTAATTAATTTTGGGTTGTCTCCGTTTTGGGACTGCTTTTTGAATATTTTGTCTCATTTAGGATTTGAATGTGTATTAGATGATTGTTTGTATAAGAAAAATTTGGTTGTCAATTTCTCTTTGCTCCTTGGGTATATATCTATATATATATATACTTGGGAGCTATGAGGAAATGCTGCCAAATTTTTCTTAAAACAAACAATCATGTAATGCATATTCATATATGAGATAAGATATTCGAAAGTTGGGTATAGCAGCCTAACCTTTTGAATTCTATATCCGTTGCCATAGTTTTTATTCATGTTTCGTGTATAGATATTCATCTACTTAAATTCTAAATTATATTGCAGTTCTATAATCATGTCTGTCGAAAAAAGTTGGCTTCTTAATCCGAACCATAGATCAGCTGAGTATCAGCAAGGACTCAGCTCTTTTATCGATACGAGCAAAAAACATATCGATAAATATGGCCAGATTAGATGACCATGTGTGAAATGTCAGAATACCGTATTATTAGGATGGGTTAAAATGAAATATCATTTAGAAATATTGGGCATGTGTGAGGCGTATAAGGATTGGATCTATCATGGTGAAAGTTTAATTCCTGAAGTTGTAGTTGTAGATGATGTTGAGCCAGCAAACCAAATGGCTGACATCATCGAAGATGTTATGGAAGAGAGTAGTGGTGTTCGTGCTGATTTTGAGGACTTGTTAGAGGAAGTTCAATCAGAATTATATCCTTGTTGTATAAGTTTTCTTCCCTTGACTTTTTAGCAAATCTTATGCATATTAAGGTGAAGAATAAATAGACCAATAGCTCATTTGATGAGCTCCTTGAGTTGTTGCAGTCTTCACATCCTGAAGGTAACAAAATTCCCTCATCTCATTAGGTAGCCAAGACGACATTAAAGAAGATTGGTTTAGGGTATGAGACAATACAAGTGTGCAAATATGACTGTGCTCTTTTCTTGGCAAAAACCTATTGTTACAAAATTGTCTAGTTTGTAACGAGAGTCGTTAGGTCGATACAAATACAAAGGGTAAGTAGTTACCTCACAAGGTGTTACGATGGTTTACTTTAACCCCCAGACTATGATGTTTGTATTCTTCAAGGCACACTGCAAAAGATATGATTTGGCATAATACCGAACGATCAAAAGATGGTATGATATGTCATCCTGTTGATGGTTCTTCATGGAAAGATTTTGATATAAAGTACCCTAACTTCTCGAAGGAACCCCGAAACATTCGCCTAGGACTTGCAGCTAATGGTTTCAATCCATTTGGTAACATGAGTTCGGCTCATAGCACGTGGCTTGTTATACTCACGACATACAATCTGCCTCTGTGGCTATGCATGAAAGAATCCTCATACATGTTGTCATTGTTGATTCCTGGTCCAAAATCCCCCGGGAAGGACATGGACATTTTTCTTAGGTCGTTGGTGGATGAGCTTAAGGAATTTGTGGGTGTCTGGCGTACGTACTAAAGATGCGGCGACAAACACATTTTTCACTATGAGGGCGGCTTTGTTATGGACTATAAATGAATTTTTGGCTCGTAGTAGTCTATCCAGGTTGGAGTGGGCAGGGCTACAAAGCATGCTCGACTTGTAACGAATACACTCCTTCAATGCGCGTCACAAATAAAGTCATTTATGTTGGTGGCCATCGGTTTTTTGATGTAAACCATGAATGGAGAACAAGTTTAGACTTCAACACAGAACCCGAGATAAGAGACCCTCCGAAACAATGTTGGTCACCATCGGGTTTTAGATGCAAACACCTTACCCGCTTAAACTTGAAGGTGTTAAGTGCATCATTGTTGGTTTATCTTAAATGGGTCAAAATGGGTAAATTTAAGTTAAGTTATGTACATTTTGGTTGAAATGGGTCAAAATGATACAAACACACTTGATATACTTAAAACCACGTTAATTTGAGTTAAAACGGGTCAAAATGGGTAAAAATGAACTTTACCCGCTTAAACTTGAAGGTGTTAAGTGCATCATTGTTGGTTTATCTTAAACAGTTCAAAATGGGTAAATTTAAGTTAAATTATGTAGATTTTGGTTGAAATGGGTCAAAATGATACAAACACACTTGATATACTTAAAGTTGAATGTGTTATCTTATAATTTATACTTTGCCAAATGCAACAACTTATAATATATGTTTTTTTGTAGGCTCAAATCGCAAGTCTGTTTCAAAATGCAAATTTTATGTCTCAAAGTATGCAACTTATTGCCTCGCAAAAAGCTCCACATCAAGCTGAAGAAGATGATTCGGACGAGGGAGATGATTAGGATTGCGGATAAGTAGTTTAAGTTTGTTTTAACAACATTTGATGTTTAAGTTAAACAATGTATTTAACATACTTAGTTAACACTTGTGTACTTCTTAATATTAGATTTCATTAATGTAATTTGTGTTATTAGGGAAATCTGAATTTATTTTTATACAGGTATATTTAGTTTTTAAAACTGGAAATTTGAAAAACTAAAAAAAAATTAAAATGAAAAATATAGTATTAGCACTGTCGCCGCTAATAGTGCTTCCCGAAAAAATTTTGATAGACATATAGAGGCGACAAAATTGCCACTATTAGTATTAATAGCGGTGACATATTAGTGGCGGTATATCAACCATTAGCGACGAATTATTAGAGGCGACTTATTAGCGGCGACAAACCCGGTTATTTACGGCGACAAATGTCGCCGCTAGCGCCCTTCTTCTTTGTAGTGCCTTAATGTCCATCAAGATTTTTATTTTATGAAAGCATGATTTAGAAATAGAACAGGTCTAATGTGGGATTTAAACTTTAAATCACGCCATGTTTAGGGTTTTAGTTATCACTTTATATTAATTTATCAACGCCCTTCAATGAACATCTATTAGTCCATATTCAATGAATTATCGACATTACTAACTTATTCTTTTTTTTTAAAAAGTCATTTAACCAATTTTAAATACAATCTTGTCTTTATTTGATTATTTAGTTTCAAATCCTTAGTTTTAAGTTTATCAAAATATTTCAGCATGTAGAGCTGATTGCGCACCAGTTTTCCATAAACTGTTTGGAGGTCGAAACGGTAACAAAAAATTGTGTAATAGGTATTATTTGAAAGATAAAACTTTAAATTAAACTCCAGAAAAATAATTATTTCCATTGGATAAAATATGAGAAAGATATGACTCGACGAACACAAACCAACCTGATGCCCAGATTCGTCAGTTTTGACCTTCAGTTTTGTTTGCCACGTTTGGAGAACCAAACGATGTCAAAACGACAAGAGACCACTTGGGTTAGTCATAGGACTCACTAAGCTTGATTATAGATGAAAAGTTTGACCTATTTGGACTTATTATGACAAAGTTATGGCCTGTACAATACGTCATCTTTTTCTGACAACAAACCGTCAAGTTCATTAGTCTTGTTCCTTTGCATCCCAAACCTCAATATTTGACCATGATTAACCCGAGCACTTAAAGATGTTTATTCCATGAACAAATTGACAAAACCTTGTATCAAACACTTGGATTATCCCAATTTTTCAGTTCCAAAACAGTTAGTTAGGTTTTAGTATTCTGGTTCACAATATTAATTAATCGATACATAGTTTTTGATTCTCCAACAGCTTTATCCATTCAAAAAACAAAATTAATGATTTCAACAATGATTTATAAGTTCAAGATATCAATTATGATCAGGTCACACAAGATTACAACCCAACTTTAATAGATTCAAGAATATACAAAGATTAAGAATTAGGATTTTACCGGTTAGAGAGTTCAACACTCAAAACACCTAGATCTTCACGATCCGATGTCCAAACCAGAGGATACAAGAATATTAGATGATGATTGGTGTTTAGATGATGAATATCATCAATAACAAGGCAGAACAATGGATAAATTCATCAAACAACGATTTTTCTTACCGGAAATTTAGAAGATGAACAAGCTTGCTTAGAATACGATCTTGAATGTCTTGATTACTTCAAAACTCAATGGAATGGTGGAGAGATGTTGATTTTCAATAAGGATGATGAAGAAAAAGAAGCAAAGCTTGATGGTGGCTAGGGTTTCTAGAGAGAAAACTTAGAGAATAAGTTTTCAAAATGAGATAATTAGAAAACAAAGGGAAAGCCTTCCCTTTTGAAAATTCAGCCAAGGAGGGCCAAGGGTGGGCCTCCCGGGCCGGTTGCTCGTCTCGTCCAATTCCGTCTTGTCTCGATTCGAGTGTCTTCAAATTTTTACATTTTTAAATTCTACGCGTTAATACGATTCCAACGGACTATTATATGCTATATAAATTATTTAATTTATATTTTTAAATTGAATTAAGTGTATTTAGTAGATTTTAGATAAAGTCAATTGATGTCCGACTTTGCTTGCTTTCTTAATGTAAGATGTATATTTTTTACATTTTTAAATCTTTAGTCCAATTTTAAGCACACAACCATCATGCTATGTCTAAATCGGTGAATGTCCATTGTCACTATGTTTACAGCCCACTAGAGCATATTAAGCCCATAATGCACAATTCTAGAACTTAGCGTGTCTACACGCTTCTAATATACTATATTCAGACCAAGTCAAAATTATGTTAACTTTCAAGTCAAAATTCATTATTTAGACTAAGTCAAAATCAAATAGTCAAAGTCAAAAAGTTAAAGCCAACAGTCAAAGTTAATGGTCAATGCACCTATTTTGGTGACGGATGTCACACAGATAATCTTTTAGTGAGATATGTCAACTTTATCATTTTAAAGTAGTCATCACAAGAACAACATTTACTATACACAGACTGTCACTGTATCAATACTTTATTATTAAGGCTTTCGCTTATTTATTTTGTATTACACATCTTTATCCGTCAATTCTCAGTTACTATGTCTCGGGATCTGCCCAAGGGCTAGAGCCCCGCTTGTGATGAACACAAGACTTTACTTTATCCATGCTTGTGATGAAAACAAGACTTTACTTTATATATGGTTGTGATGAACACAAGACTTTACTTTATCCATGAGAGCACAACAAATGCAACTCTGCTTTATCCTTTGCTTGTAAGACTTTACTTTAGCGATTGTACATTGTTATGAGCTCAATAACATTTCTTTAGGTTTCATTTTCATCTATAGTTATACATATACTTATACGTGCTAAGAATAAACTCATAGTCCATATATTCACATTCTACAACAAATGAATACAAACAATATAACCGACCCTCCATGGGACAATGCAGGTTTGGGGGCGGCAGCCCCTGATAGTGGGGTTCTCAGGGCAGCAGCCCCTAGAAGACTCTATATAGCATAATTTGTTATAGAAAAATCGATTTTTCTTCTTAAAACCTCTTTGAAATCTTTACCATAATGTAACACCCAGAAATTTCAAAAAAAGAAATAAAAAGAAAAGTAAGAAAGCAAACAGGAAGTTATTTCAAAGCAAAGGGTTAAAAGTATGCAAGGGGCAAACCTACCCATAATGGGTTCAAAAAAGGTGTTAAGGCTGCCCGTACCCCCTCTCTCATGCATATTATCGGCTGAAAAGAAAGAAGAAATTCCCATTCGGTTTTTAGAGAGAGAAAGTGGAAAGTTCTTCAAGAATGTGAGATTTTAAAGAGTTTTCTTTTGGATTTCAGATGGGTTTTAACTTCTAGACTGATCTTTGTGTATTTCTATGTGTTAGTTGCTTCTTCATGTGTGTTTAGGTGTTAGAACTCCAGGTTGCTCTTGGGTTTGAGGTGTTCTACACGAAAGCCGTTTGAGGTCAGTTCTAGATCCCCCTCTTTTACCGGTTTTCTACTTGTTTGGGTTGTTATGCATACTAAAAGAATGTTTCTTCACCTATGAAAAGTACGACTGTGTACGGTTGATGTATGTTTTTAGAGGATTTCCATGTTGTTGTATGCTTTTTAGTGATGTTTTAAGTGTGAACTGGTAGATCCATGCTACGTATATGTTTTGAAGTGATGTATGGGTTTAGAAACTACATAAGTTAATAGTAGGTGTGGGAATTGGTGTCCGCTATGGACTTTGTATATCCGCTTTGGACACTTAGAAAAATTATGCATGTTGTCCGCTGTGGACATAAACTATCAGCTGTGGACTTTGCATGTCTGCTGTGGACACTTAGAGAATTTTGCATGTTGTCTATTGTGGACATAAACTGTCCACTGTGGACTTTGCATGTATGCTGTGGACACTTAGAGAAATTTGCATGCTGTCCGATGTGGACATTAGACTGTCCGCTGTGGACACTTAGAAGGATTTTATGCCATCCGCTGCACACTTGCATGTCCGCTGTGGACTTTGCATGTCCACTGTGGACACTTGGAGATTTTAGGTATGCGCTATGAATACTTAGAATTTTTATGCTATCCGGTGTGGACTTTACATGTCCGCTGTGGACACTTTGGAAATTTTACGATTGTCCACTGTGGATTTGTTCATCCACTGTGGACTTGTTCATCCGGTATGGACTTGTTCATGCGTTGTAGACACTTAGACTTATTTTGAAATCTTGGGAAATAGAATTTAGTGTTAAGTCCTGATGTTTTATGGTGTTTTATACCTATTGATGTTATGTATGCTTGTGGGCTATTGTTGATGTTCCATATTATGTGTTATGATATGACTTTACATGGTATGATTTAAGAATGTACGTAAAGTATTATTTAATGAAAGTGGAAGATAACGAATGACGAAAATGGGAGTAATGAATGATGGGATCCTTTTCGCTTACCCCAGTAATGTATCTGCTTCGTGTATAATGTAAGTGCTTCGTGCACAATGTATCTGCTTCGTGCATAATGTAAGTGCTTCGTGCACAATGTATCTGCTTCGTGCATAATGTATTTGCTTCGTGCACAATGTATCTACTTCGTGCACAATGATTAGGGGTTTGCTTACAAGCCCCGATAAAGTACCAGCTTCGTGCACAATGATGGGGTTGAGCATATGGCAGGATCCATAAAGAAAATGAATGATTTTAATGAATGAAAGTACGAAAACGAATGATTAAGAATGATGATGAAAGATAATAATGATATTACCTTGATGTATGTATGATGTGTGACTACGTACGAAAGTAAAGGGAGTGTTTTAATGTAATGTAAGGTATTTTATTTTAAAATTATAACTCACTCAGCGTCGCTGACTTTTGTATGCATAAAAGTTGGCGGGTAATCGATGATGCTAAGGAGGTGCAGGCATGGATGCATAAGCTACTAGGGATGATTCGAGTCTGGCATCCATATTTTGGAGAATGTTATTGTATTAATATGATTTTTGGGATGTAAATAAAATGATATGATAATTTGACATGTTTTAATTATTAGTGAAAAGTTATATTTCTGCTTCCAAATGATGAGTTTTATATGTTTTATGCGATAATTAACCAACTGTAAGCGTCCCGGGAACGGGGCCTTACAAGTTGGTATCAGAGACAAAGTTTAAGAGAATTGGGTAAAATATTTTTAAAATCCTAAACTTAAACTAAGAATGGGACAAGAAAGGGAAAAGGGATGCCAGTCCTAGTAGCTACATGCCTGCAAGTAAATATTTTATGTAAAAGTTTTATGTAAATTAATGGAAAAAGGAATTATGTGCGTGTGTTATGTGAATTATGTGCCCTTTGTAGATTTGGATACTAATGTAGTCAGGATAGGAAATGCTTGGAGAATGAAGAGTAAAGTAAGTGGCTAATCACAACTAGACATGTAATTAGGGACTTACTATACTTGACATAATCTGAGCTATTACCTTGAATGACCATGTTGGTGTTTAAATCTTATAGTTCTTAGAGATGGCTGGTGGTAGATCTTTGGAGGCTTCTCGAGGTGGTGGTCGTGGTGGACGTGGTATTGGACCGCGTGCAACAAGAAACAGGGCTAAGACTGCCGAAATGGCCGCTGAAGAACCCGAGCTTCATCACCATGACTGTGGGGATGAGAGTGCTAATTTGAAGGCCTCAGTGAAGGAGGTCGTGGTTGAGGAGGTCCATCAAGTCATGCAGACGATTCTGCCATCTGTGGTGACCGAGGTTATTAGGGCTGTAAGGGAGGATGAGAAGAAGGAGAAACAGGAGAAGGAGAATGCCGTTAGGCGAGAGGGCGAAGAAGGAGGAGCAAGGGAAAGGGAGCAACTTGAGATTGAGATGGTCGTCTCTAGTGACGATAAGGATGAGGAAGCAGTACGGGAAACTACAAAGGGGTACAACTATGGGTCATTCTAGAGATGCAAGCCCCCCGACATTTGATGGGAATAGGAGTGCTGCTGCTGCTCACCGATGAGTGAGGGAGATGGAGGCTGTGTTGAATATCAACGAGTGCAGGGAGGACCAGAATATGAAGTTTGCTACCCACTCGTTTGTGGATTTGGCCTTATGCTAGTAGGACAACATTCTCCAGGTCAACAGCAGCAGGGCGATCGGGAGGATGAGATGGAGTGAACTGAAGAAGATGGTGATCGAGGAGATTTGTCCTTACAAGGAACTCGATAAAGTCGAGAGGGAGTTCCTGCAGTTGGAGGCGGGAATTGTGATGCACCAGCAGTACACAACTAAGTTTAATGAGATGGCGAGGCTAGTGCCGGAGCAAGTGACACCCGTGTCACGGAAAATAAAGAGATACATCTAGGGTTTGCCTGCGGATATCCACAGACATCTGGCTGCCGCTCGGCCAGGTACGTTCAGGTCAGTGGTCGATCTAGCGGGGAGACTGTATGATGAGTAGGAGGTGTTGGCGATGGTGGACGTGAAGAAGAAGTGGGATGACGATAAGAATGGGAACGGGAAGTGGTACAACGGTGGTGGTTTTATGACTGGTGGAAAAAGGACGAGAGTGGACGATCGAAAGGCATGCAAAAAGTGTGGGAAGGAGTATGCAGGGAAATGTAGGTGGGGATCGGATTTCTGTGTTAAATATGGGAAGGAGGGCCATAGGGCGAGAGACTGTAGAGGAGTGAAATGTTATAACTGTGGTGGAGCAGGGCATTTGAGCAGAGAGTGCAAGAAGCCGAGGGCTGAGAACTCCAAGGCAAGGAAAGGTTGAGAAGAAGAAAGAAGGGCAGAGGGCTGAAGCCAGGGCATTTATTATGACCTGGGAGGAGGCTAGGGTGGACCCCGACGTCATGCCAGGTATATTCCTAGTAAACTAGACTTGTGCCTCTATACTTTTTGATTTTAGTGCTAGTAGGAGTTTTATTTTTGCTGCCTTCTGTGATAAGTTGCCTATTAGGAGTAAGAATATTGATAAGCCCTTTGATGTAGAAACTGCTATTGGTAAGTCTAACAGGATTTCTGACATGATAGTGGATTATTAAATAGAGTTGGAAGGCCATAGGTTCTCTGTTAGGTTGTTCGTAATGCTCTTAGGCAGATTTGATGTACTCCTAGGGATGGATTGGGATCAATCGTGGCAAAGAAGGGTATGAGACGTGGAAGTGGTGCCTAGCTGGCCTATATGAAGGATGTGGATGCGTCAGTACCACGATTGACAGACGTACCGGTCGCGTATGACTTCCCAGATGTGTTCCCGAAGGATCTACCAGGTGTGCCATCGGACCGCGAGATAGAGTTCCAGATTGATCTGATGCCTGATGCCCAACCTGTTGCTAAGGCGTCGTATCATCTAGCTCCCTCCGAGATGAAGGAATTGATGACTCAGCTACGAGAGCTGTTAGATAAGGGTTCATTCGACCGAGTATCTCTCTGTAGGGGTGCTCCGTTCTTGTTTATGAAGAAGAAGGATGGTAGCATGAGGATGTGCATTGACTACTATGAGTTGAACAAGTTAACTGTGAAGAACCGATATCTGTTGCCAAAGATTGATGACTTGTTCGATCAGCTCCAAGGTGCTAGGTGGTTCTCGAGGATAGATCTCCAATTTGGTTACCACCAATTGAAGGTAAGAAGCAGGGTATTCCTAAAACAAATTTTCATACGTGTTATGGACACTACAAGTTTCTTGTTATGTCATTTGGTTTAACCAACGCGCCAGCTGCTTTTATGAATTTGATGAATCAGGTGTGTCGGCCAATGCTAGATAAATCAGTGATTGTGTTTATCGATGATATCCTGATATATTCGAAGAGCAAAGAAGAGCATGCTAGTCACATCTGCGGTTGGAGAAGCTAAGAAGAGAGAAGCTATACACCAAGTTCTCCAAGTGTGTGTTTTGGTTACGCGAGATTTAGTTTTGCGTCATGTGGTTAATCCTGAAGGGATTAATGTAGACCTGACGAAGGTTGAGGCGGTGATGCAATGGAAGTCTCCAAAGACACCATCCAAGATTCGTAGTTTCTTGGTTTTGGCGGGTTACTATAGGAGATTTATCCAAAACCTCTCTAAAGTGGCGGCTGTGGTCTTTGCATTAAAGAGTTTGAGGCCACTTAGGAGTCCGAGGAAGAAATGAGATGGCACTACCCAGATCACTTTAAGGAGTGACAGGTTTCGAGGACGAAATCTATATAAGGGGGGTGGACTTGTAACACCTGGAAATTTCAAAAAAAGAATAGAAAAGAAAAGTAAGGGAGCAAACAGAAAGTTATTTCAAAGCAAGGGGTTAAAAGTGTGCAAGGGGCAAACCTGCCCATAATGGGTTCAAAAAAGGTGTTAAGGCTGCCTATACCCCCTCTCTCATGCACATTATCGGCTGAAAAGAAAGAAGAAGTTCCCATCTAGTTTTTAGAGAGAGAAAGTGGAAAGTTCTTCAAGAATGTGAGATTTTAAAGAGTTTTCTTCTCGGTTTCAGCTGGGTTTTAACTTCAGGACCGGTCTTTGTGTGTTTCTAAGTGTTAGTTGCTTCTTCATGTGTGTTTAGGTGTTAGAACTCCAGGTTGCTCTTGGGTTTGAAGTGTTCTACTCGAAAGCTATTTAAGGTGAGTTCTAGATCCCTCTCTTTTACCGGTTTTCTACTTGTTAAGGGCTGTTATACATAATAAAAGAATGTTTCTTCACCAAACTATGTTTTCTTTTATGAAAAGTACGACTGTGTACAGTTTATGTATGTTTTTAAAGGATTTTCGTGTTGTTGTATGGTTGTTTGTGATGTTTTAAGTGTGTACTGGTAGATCCATGCTAAGTATGTGTTTAGAAGTGATGTATGGGTTTAGAATCTGCATAAGTTGATTGTAGGTGTGGGACTTAGTGTCCGCTGTGGACTTTGTATATCCGCTCTGGACACTTAGAAAAATTATGCATGTTGTCCGCTGTGGACTTTGCATGTCCGCTATGGACACTTAGACAATTTCGCATGTTGTCCGCTGTGGAGATAAACTGTCTGCTGTGGACTTTGCATGTACGCTGTGGACACTTAGAGAAATTTGCATGTTGTCCGTTATGGACATTAGACTGTCCGCTTTGGACACTTAAAAGGGTTTTATGCCATCCGCTATGGACTTGCATGTCCGCTGTGGACTTTGCATGTCCACTATGGACACTTGGAGATTTTAGGTATGCGCTATGAATACTTAGAACATTTTATACTGTCCGTTGTGGACTTTACATGTCCGTTATGGACACTTTGGAAATTTTACGATTGTCCGCTGTGGATTTGTTCATCTGTTGTGGACTTGTTCATCCGCTGTGGACTTGTTCAACCGTTGTGGACTTTGTTCATCTGTTGTGGATACTTGGAATGTTTTAGTCATATGCTGTGGACTTTGGCTGTCCGCTGTGGACACTTTGGGAATTTTAAGTTGTCCGTTGTACACTTGTTCATGCGTTGTAGACACTTACACTTATTCTGAAATTTTGGGAAATAGAATTTAGTGTTAAGTCCTAATGTTTTATGGTGGTTTATGCCTGTTGATGTTATGTATGCTTGTGGGATGTTATTAATGTTCCATATTATGTATTATGATATGACTTTATGTTCTATGATTTAAGAACATACGTAAAGTATTATGTAATAAAAATGGAAGATAACAAATGAAGAAAATGGTAGTAATGAATGATGGCATCCTTGTCACTTACCCCAGTAATGTATCTGCTTCGTGCATAATTTAAGTGCTTCATGCACAATGTATCTGCTTTGTGCATAATGTAAGTGCTTCGTGCATAATGTATGTGCTTCGTGCATAATGTATTTGCTTCGTGAACAATGCATCTTCTTCATGCATAATGATTAAGGGTTTGTTTACAAGCCCCGATAAAGTACCAGCTCCGTACACAATGTTGGGGTTAAGCATATGGCAGGATCCATAAAGAAAATAAAAGATTTTAATGAAAGAAAGTACGAAAACGAACAATTAAGAACGATGATGAAAGATAATAATGATATTACCTTGATGTATGTATGATGTGTGACCACGTACGAAAGTAAAGGGAGTTTTTTAATGTAATGTAAGGTATTCTATTATAAAACTAGAACTCACTCAGCGTCGCTGACTTTTGTATGCATAATAGTTGGCAGGTAATCGATGATGCTGAGGAGGTTCAGGCATGGATGCATAAGCTATTGGGGATGACTCGAGTCTAGCATCCATATTTTGGAGAATGTTATTGTATTAATATGATTTTTGGGATGTAAATGAAATGATATGATGATTTGATGTGTTTTAATTATTAATGAAAAGCCATATTTCCGCTGCCAAATGATGAGTTTTATATGTTTTATGCGATGATTGACCAACTGTAAGTGTCCCGGGAACGGGGCCTTACACATAAAAATCGTATATTTAGTATGCATATCGCCCCCTAAACATTGAAAACATGTAAATAAAGGGGATCTAGAACTCACATGGTCAGTAAGCAACTTCACGTCTAAGTTTTCTAAGCTCGGATTATGGTACATGGTCTGCATATAAGTTAACACACAAAAATGTCATTTTCTACAAAGTTTCGGTAGTAGCACAAAAATGTCATTTTCTACACAGTTTCGACAGTAGTTTCGGCAGTAGTTTCGTAAGCAGTTTCGCTGCAAGTTTCGCATGGCAGTTTTGCTACCACAATCACCCAACTTTCGTTGGAATTTCCTAGATTCGCTAAATCTACTGGTCCACCTATTCACTTGCGAAATTACCAGTGAAACTATAGCTTCGCTGTAAGGAGATGGTCTTAAATTCACAGGAAGAACTAGCAGTTTCGCAGGAAGAACTAGCAGTTTCGCAGGAAGAACTAGTAGTTTCGCTGGACGTATAAAAATGACAAACCAACTCGTTTTTAGCCCAAAATCTCAACTTTTGAAAAAGATGTATACGCAAAGGGTAATGTAAGTTTTAAGTCCAAATCCTTATTTTTTCATCCATGAAATTAGATCTAATCTTTTTAAATGATTTCATACGTAAAAATGTGACCTTTTAGTGATTCTTTGCTACTTTCCAAAACCCAAAACCCTAGAATTCAGATCTGATCTAAAGAGATGTTTGGATGATGATTCTTAGCTGGATTTCTTGCTCTTTCCTTGTTGTTTGATGCTTAAATACTTAGACTTTTAATCTTTCAATCAATAAAGCCTCAAATCTTTGATTTTCTCCACTTTCTCTTTCTACTCTCTCTTTATAATGTTGGTGTCTTGGGTTGCAAATGAGGAGAAAGATGGCTAATTAGGGTTGTTTAGCGAGTGCTTATGGGCCCTTAAACCCATCAAATTCTTAGCCCATGGAGCTAATTAGGCCATAATCCATTTTCTTCTTCTTTTTCTTTTTTTTATTAAATAACCCCAACTTAACCCATTATTACTAAGTTGCTCGCTTCGACATTCCAGGGCGTTACAATTCTTTTGTTCATTTCCTAATCATGGGATTTAAATTCAATAGGACGTTTCCCCTTTTTGCTTTCAATGGTGGGCACTGGAGTGGTGTTATCGGCCATGTAAGAAATAGGTTCCTAAAATAAGATAGTAACAATCTCTATTATATGAAGATGGAAGAAAATAGAACACTGTTAATAATATGAATATAAAGGTTGGAATTAGTAGGAGGATATGATTACCGTTTCTTGTGAAGATCGGTTGTTTTGAATTAAAATTGTTTCATCAATTGTCTGTTGGTAGTTTTAATGTTAAATTTTAAGAACAATTAGGTAAATAAGTTTTAAAAACGACTTTAATAAAATTCATAATTTACTAATCATTTTATAAATTAAAATTACTTACACCGTATACCTGATAATTGTTTTCAAGATTATATTTCTTAATGTCAATTTGAAAGCAAATTTCTTGTCCACCAATTCATAAAATTCATCAGGAAGCAACCTTGAATTACCACCCTGAAATAAAAAATAACAATTAATAGCCAACAATTAGTAATATATTAAAGGCGCCAACTATGAATGCCTGTTTAATTCAAGTATACATACAAATACTTCTCTACAAATGAAGTAGTAGGTTTTTTAAACAAACATTTCGCTTCACGATCAAAAAATGCAAGGGACAGAATCCCAGATGAGTCTTGAACATAAATACCAAGCTTTAACATGAGATTGTGAAAGTTCATAATTAAAGAAACATTCTAACATTTCACCTTGGAACAACAGTAACAGGAGAATGCATACAATCACGAGTGTCGCATTGGAAAACTTTTTTTACTTCATGATCATCTGAACCACCAATCTGGTCTACATCAGCATCTTTTGTTGAAACATTCCTGGTACACCTACTGCATGCTTCATAATACCATTCAACATGTTGTTCGACATAAGAAACCGTAGCAAGTTTTTTCACCGATTTACGCTTTACGAAAACTTTTATGTCAATTATTGTGTACCTAAAAATTTTTGTATAACAAACAAAGTTATGAACTTATACCTCCTCCACCTTAATAACCTCAGCAGTTTTTTGAACTTGTAGTGAACCAAAAATTCATCCCTTAAAGAATAAAAAAAAAAGATGAACTTAAACGTCCTTAGGCAGATGAAACATCATTTGCACAAAGGCCAGACACTCTGAAAGAGTTAGGAAAAACTGTAAGTATTTGGTATGTACAATAAACTGTTATGAAAAATTATATAAGTATAAGTGACTTACTGATCATTAAAGGAATTGTAGGGATTGAACCTAGAGGCTCAAAAAATCAAAACGAGATTATGAAGATCAGTCACGTGAGAACCTGAAGTTGCCACGCGAGAAATTGTATCACGCGTGAGAACTTGGAAGTCACGCGAGAACTACGCAGAACTTCTAGGTTTAGTATAAATAGTTGTTTTTTGATGTAATTTAGGAAGCTTTTGTCATTTCTTGATTTCACTTGTATTTTGTATCTTTCAAATCAGAGAGCAATAGAAATTGTAGTTATTTACATTCTTGTTCATCTATTTCTCATTCAATCTTGTTTTCGTGATGAGAATATTTATCGCATTCTTGTCACGAGATCGATCTAAATCACTAATTCAAAGCTTAATTAATTAATTTTGAACAATTTGGTGAAAGATTGAAGTTGAAATCATCGAAATGGATGAAAATGAATCGGGTGAAAACTTGCTAATCGCATGCGAAAAGATCTTATTTTCGCGCGAGAAGTTAGTGTTTCGCAAAAGTTTGTTACAAAAGATTCCTTTCGCGCGAGAAGTTTACTTTTCGCTAAATTCAGTTAGAAAGCTGACTGCATGAAAAGTTGGTGTTTGTTCGCCCGAGAACTCTTATCTTCACACGAAACTTCAAGGTTGAAACTTTTTGAAAAGTTTGATTTTTGATTTTCAATATGGCTAATCTAAAGCACATCACTGCTACCCTCAACCACGACAATGAGATTGGTATGAGCACAAAACCCCTTAGACTTCTCAGCGAAGAAGATTATCCAGATTGGGTTTATTGTTTTGAGAATCATGTTATTTACACTGAATCCCGAATGATGCGGCCAATCAAACAAGGTTTGTATATCCTTTTGTATAACAATGATAAGGGAGAGTTGGTGACTAAACCGGAACACCTCTAGGATGAGGAAGACATGAAGAAACTGGAGCTTGTTGACAAAGCGTATGCTGCTATCACCATGGCACTTACTACTAAGATTGCACAAAAGTTCATGGATTACAGAAAAGCTAAAGATTTGAGGGATGCGATGGAGGAGAAGATAACGGGTAATAAAGATATGAGGGAAAGCTTAAAGGACATGTTAAACCAAGAGTTTAATATGTTTAACCACGTACTTGGTGAAACTTTGGAGGCTCAAATGTCCAGGTTTGTTAAGTTGATAACAAAGATGAAGAGTGCTGGAATTACCTTTGGAGAATATTTCTGTAAACAAAAAGCTGTTGAACTCTTTACCATAAAGCTAGAATAATAACTGCACTACCATCAAGAGAACCAAGGATCTGTTCACCTTTTCCTTCAGCGATCTAATTTCAACCATCAAGTCATATGAAATGGATGACAAGCAGAGAGCTTCTAATTACATCAATATAATAGGAGCTGAAGCATGACCATTATATGCAAAAATGGCTAGTAATCCCAATTATTATATCAGCTATTCCTAGTTGTGTCAACAACAGGTAGCCAACTCTGTTAATCAAAATGTTAAGGATCCATCTATGCCTCAGTTTAAAGCCTCTCACCAAAACCATTACAATCATGTACAATCTCAACCACGATCTCAGATTTATCCACAAAGTCAATCCACTCAACCTTCACATCAAGCATTTGTTGTAAATTCCCACCCAAACAAGCAAACCATTCCAATAGTTGAATAGCAGCTGGCTCTTTTCAGTACTTTCATGAATAGCTACAAAGCTTTCACAGCTGGAAGACTCAGTGCACCCAACATCTTAGTTGATGACTTACAATAAGTTAATCCTGATGATGTTGATGTAAATGATATCAAGTATCATATGGCTATAGTCGTGTACCGAGCAAAGAATTTTGCTAGAAGAATAGGGAGGAAGATGTTTAGTCTAAATGGAAAGAAGATAGTGAATGTGGAGGTAGAGACTAAGGGAGATAAAGCAAGCTCATCAAATAACAAAACCCTAGTTTCTCAAACCAATGAAGAATATGATTGGTCAGACCAGATGGAGATTCTAGATATCAAACTATCTACTGCTTTGTTAGCTGAAATTCAAACTGTTGAAGAAAGTTTTAATGAAAATTTACTTGTTGAGTTTGTGTTCGATGATTTAATGAAAGTAATGTTTGCTAAAGAAGTTTGTGAGAAGGTTGAAGAGGTGCTTAATGAAAAGGCCGTTGAGACTACTCTAGCTCAATAAAAAATGACTGAAGGGAAAAAGGAAGAAGTTGAAGAAAAGGCTATTGAGTTTACTCCAGCTAAGAATGAAAAGATTGTGCATGCTGTTGAGGAAACTCTGGCACTTCCTTATGATGAAAATGTCAATGTTGTTGAGATCACTCCGGCATCCAAAGAAGAAGAAAAGATGGAACTGAAAGCCTTCATGGTAAATGTCATACATGAAGAGAAGAACAAGCAAGGAGATACTGAAGAGGTACATACTAATCTTTGTTCAAATACATGTATAGAAAAGGTTCAAAGATACAGATTTCACAACGAACGCTTGATTTTAGAAGCTGAAAAACTTCAATATCAAGCTCGTAAATATAAAAACAATGAGAAATTTTTAAAGAAAAGATAGAAAGATTAAACAAATCGATTTATCAATCAAAACTGAATCTTCATGATAAAGATTGTAACATAAAGTATTTGAGAACATGTAACAATGAACTATCCTTAGAAATCAACAAACTAAACAATGAACTCTTATCTGCAAAATTGACTGTTGAAAAATTTGAACTATCCTCAAACATGGTTGTAATCAAGTCTCAATGACTCAAAAAATTAACGGTGGAAAAGGTGGCGTTGGATATTCTAACATTGCACCACCTATTAATCACGATTATACATGTTTACCTTCTTCAATTACCACTTTAGATGAAGAGACCTATGGCTTAGGTTTTCAACTAAAGTCAGACTTAATACCTCTGGTCAATGTTTCACTCACTGTTGACCCTGTCATAAAAACTAAAATTAATATTAATCATGACAATTCTTTTGCAGAAAGTGTGAAGAAAGAAGGGTTGGTTGAAGATTAGGAAAGTGATGATGAAATAGATTTTAAGGAAAATAAAAGTTGAAATGAAAAATCTTCATGTAATTCTTCATCATTTTTCAATGAACTTTTATATGTTTTTATTTCTACATATGTTTGTTCAAAAATGTCAAATAAACAAAAGAAACTAAAATCAAAAATAGATTTTAAGGACTATGAAAGAAAATGAGTCACAACATCAGTATTTGACTTGAAAACTGATTTTAAGAACAGATTTGTTTCAAAAGGCAACATTGATAAGGAAGATCATATTTTTAAATAAACAAATGTTAGTTTCTTTAAAAATAAGTCTCCTATTACTACTAACTTTGTAAAACAAGATGTTTGTAAATCAGGTATCAAAGACACTGGTCCCATTCCGGTACCTTCGACTCAAAAGGTTAAAGCAACAGTTCATGCCTCATCGGCTTCAGATATGAATCAAAAAGTTAGGAAATATACCTTAATTCTTCTAGAATCATTCAGAACAATTCTTCTAGAATCATTAAGGACAATTCTTAATGAAAGAAAGAAAAGAGAGATTGTTAAAGAATCACAAGGCCAAAGAAATACTAAAGCCAGATTCCATGATAACTGTGGAAGTTATCATAAACAGTTTGTGCGAAGTACACTAGAATCAAATACATATCATATAATGTGTTATTATGTATGTGGCAAGCCAAAATCATAAGGCTAGAAATTGTCATCATCAACATCCAATGTCAAGCAAACAAAGATTTCACAACTCAATTTCAAACAATAGAAAACATTTTTTTAAATATCAAATTCAAAAGGAATACAAATCAGTCAAATTATTTTGTTGATAAAAGAAATGGTCAAATCAAAACAGATTTGAATAAAGAAATTTCAAACATGAAATCTTTACATGTTGATAATGGCAATTCTACTCTAATTCAGACTATTTTAAGGAAAATGGTTACATATCTGATCAAACCAATTTAAAAGTGGAAAATAAAAGAAAAACAATCTGAGCCTGATATTTTTAAAAATTCTATCTTCCATGATAAAAGAAATATGATATTACAGTCTTCATATTTGGATGAAAATAATGTACTCAAGTCAACCACGGCTTGGGTTCCTAAACAAGAATAAATTCATTCATATGTGCATGAACAACCGAGGCAAATTATCAATATTGTTTGGAATGTAATAGGGGTTGTTCAAGTCACATGACCGATAATAGATCTCTGTTAAACAACATACAACCTTACAACAGATGATATGTTATATTTGCAGGAGATAAAGGTGGTAAGATTACAAAGAAATGTATAGTGTCTAATGGTGTGTTAATTTTTAAAGATGTCAATTTTGTTAAGGAACTTAAACATAATTTGCTAAGCATCTCTCAAACTTGTGACAAAAGGTATTTAACACGTTTCACTTATAAAGAATGTCTCATTCTAAAACCTGGATTTGTAATTCCTGATGAATGGATTTTGTTGAGAACACCATGAAACAAAGACACATACTTACTTGACATGAATGGTTCACATTCATTTCTAACTTTGTTTTGTTTGTTATCTAAAGCCTCGGAAAGTGATTCAGTGTTATGGCATCGTCGTCTTGGCCATGTAAACATAAAAAATATGAACAAGTTGGTTAGAGGAAATCATGTTGTAGGCCTACCAATGAAAGAATTTTAACTTACTGAACATTGTTTGTCATGTTCAAAAGGCAAACAACATAAACTTCATCATAAACCAGTTGCTCATACCAAAATTGAATCCATCCTTCAACTGTTACACATGGATTTATTTGGTCTAGTTAGCGTTTTAAGTTTAGGACGTCGTGCATACTGCTTGGTTATTATTGATGATTTCTCCAGATTTACATGGGTTTTCTTTTTAGCAACCAAAGATAAGACACCTCATTTATTGATAAAGTTCATGACCTTAGTGGAGAATCAGACAGACAAAACCATCAAGTGCATTCGAAGTGATAACAGAATAGAGTTTTGCAATCATACTCTGAATGAATTTTGTGATTCTAAAGGGATAGCTAGACAATTCAGCTCTACAGGAACTTAACAACAAAATGGATTGTTGAAAGACAAAATAAAACTTTAATTGATGCTATCAGAACAATGTTATCAACAGCCAAATTACCGTCATTCTTTTGGGCTGAAGCTGTTAACACTACATGTTATGTTCAGAATCATGTGTTAATCAACAAACAACAAAATATGACTCCTTATGAAATCTTTTTCAAACATAAACCCAAATTCAAATATTTTAAAACATTTGGATGTTGTTGTACTTTGTTAAACATGTTTGATTCTAAATCAAAATTTGTTGAAAAAGCTAATGATTGTTATTTTGTTGGATATTCAGTCAACAAAGTTGCAAACCGGGTTTATAAGAAAAGATCTAAACAAATAACTGAGTCATTTTATATAGATTGGCATGAATCTAACAAAACATATGGAGGTTCTTCTTGCAGGATCGAGTTATGATTAATGCAATAGTTTCACAAGTTAGGGGAGAGCTAAGAACACTTACCAATTCATGTAAGGACCTAGCCTTTATGGATTACAATAACAATTGAAAAACAAAAACTCAAATCATACGAGAAATACAAGGATGCGAGAACTCCAAGATGAATGATAAAAAACTTATCGCGTGAAATCTTGGAGTTGCCGCGTGAGAACATCAAGTTCTCGCACAAGAATATGTACATAGTATATATAGATGTTTTTCCTTTGTATTTCATTATATGTGTTCATTTTTTAAGAGCGCTCTGAGGGTGAGAGTGCAGAGAGTTGTGTGATAGGCCACCCGAGGGGAGCTCACCTCGGGTGGATCAAGCTTAAATGATGTATACTCCTTTGGTATTGTAATCATTTGATTAATAATATTCGATTGAGTTTGTTTAATGTTTTTTGATATCACACAAGCACGCATCCGTCTTAATTTGATTATCAAGTGCAACAATATGTGGAATCGATCGTAATCAAGACCTTAAATTTGGTATTAGAGGAAGATGTTGCTTTTGATACACGAATTTTCATTCCGCAATCATCTGTATTAAGATGTTAAACATGGTGGTTGAAGATCTAAAAGGTTTAGATCGAGTTTGGACCGGTTTTAAAGGAAAAGAAGATGAAACCGAGGGTTAACACGCATGAAATCGGCTTTGTTACATCATTACATTCAGTATCTTTGAATTTTGATGGTGGAAACGAAGATTGAGACCGTAGTAGTGATTCAAACTCATAAAAGTCGATTTTGGTCGAAGTTTCCGCGGAAGTAACCGCATCGTGCGAGAACTTTGGAAAAATAACCATATTTTGCGAAAACGTTTTCATGAGAGAACTTTTCATGAGAAACCTTTTCCATGTGAGAACTTTTAGGCGAGAACTTCCATGTGACAACTTTCATGCGAGAACTTTTATGCAAAAACTTTTCCATGAGAGAAATTTTCATGAGAAAACTTTTTCATGAGAAAACTTTTCACGTAAAAACGTTTCATGAGAAAACTTTTCATGAGAAAACTTTTTCATGAGAAAACTTTTCATGAGAAAATTTTCATGCACAATCTTCGTAGCAGTAACCGTCATTTGCGAAAATTTTCTCATGCAAAAACTTCACCATGTGAAAACTTCATCATAACAAAAACTATGACTGATTTTAATTTTTGCAAAAACTTTGCAAATTGAAAAAACATGATCCAGATGCAAAAACTTGTTAGTATTTGAAGGTTTTAAAACAAGTGTTTCTATCTATATATCTAGAAGATGCTGGATGATTTGAAATTTAGTACTTAAACAAAGGTTTTTGTAGCGCCCGAAAATTTTGAAGAAAAAGAAGGCAGGTGAAGTTCTCGCGCGAGAAGTTCTTGAAAAAAGCTTAGCTGGGTATAAATAGCTGAGAACACCAGTCTGACTCTATTTCGCGCAAAAAGTTCAACTGCTAGAGAGAGAAATAGGCTATGTAGAGAGAGAAAGTGAAGAATCCAAGTGTTTAAGGTATGTAACTCATGTAGTAACTCGTGTTATATACTAAGAATGGATTATTGATGAATATAACGCATGGTTATGTAGTTTTCGCTTGGCAAAGGCTCCGGGAAGTTTGTGTTTGTGCTAGAACTTCAAGAAGTGAGTTTCTAGTCCCCTTTTTACGCAAGTTTTATGTTTTGGGGCTATTATGCATACTAGAATGTTTGAATGTGCCTGTTCATGCTTGGTATGATGTTGTTTAAGATGTTTGCATGTTAGAACAGCCTTAGATGCGATAAGTTGTGATTGGGCGGGAAAAACCTGTAATTTTCGCATGAGTAGTTTTGATGTATGTTAAGATTTTGAATTCTGGGAAGTTCTCGTGCGAAAGGTGTAGTCTTCATGTGATATGCATGTTTTCGCATAACATGTAGTTCTCACGTGATTTTAAGTTCTCGTGCAACATGTGGTTCTCGTGCGACTTGAAGGCTTTCGCGTGATAAGATGGTCCTCGAGCGAAAGGGTACTTCTCGCGCGAGATGTTGCTGATGTATGTTAAGTTTTCGCATTCTATGCCGTTATATGTGATGCGTTATCTTTTCACGTTAAATGATTTTGAAACTATATGTTTTATGAAATGACTTTACTTGATATGTATGAGTATGTAAGTAAAGTATTACGTAACGAAAGTGAAAGTTAACGATGATGATTAATGATGAACGAAAAGAACGAATAAAAGCCTTGCAAGCAAATTGAAAGGAGGTTCATAACTCATTGAGGGGTTGCTAGCTCAACTATATGCGGTTTAGCTAACCCATGAGGATGCACACAGGGGGGTCAGTCTTTGTGACTGATCAAGACGTACGAAACGGGATCCTTGTCGCTTGACCCCAAGACGGAAGTTGCTTCGTGCACAATCATGGGGCGTAGCATATAACAGGATCTAGATTAAAAGTGAAAGAACATAAATGAAAGAAAGTACGAAATCAAATGATTATGAACGATGATGATAAGATAATAATAATTATTATCAAGATGTACGTACGATGTGTGATCATGAATGAAAGTAAAGGATATGTTTCAACGAAAAGTAAAGTATTTTAATTATAAACTAGAACTCACTCAACGTCACTGACTTTTCGTATGCATAATAGTTGGCAGGTAATCATTTGATGCTGAGTAGGTGCAGGCAAGGATGCATAAGCTATTGAGAATGATTTGCGTCTGGCATCCATATTTTTGTAAATGATTATTGTATTAAAAAAATTTTGAGATGTAAATGAATGATTTGATGTATTGACACTATTTTAATCATGAATGAAAAGTTTAAATTCCGCTATAAATGATAGGTTTTAAATGTATTATGCGATGATTTACCAACAGTAAGCGTCCCAGGAACGGGGCCTTACAAGTTGGTATCAGAGCTAAAGTTTAAGAGAATTGGGTAAAATATTTTAAACTGAGAATGGGATGAAAAAAGGAAGGGATGTCAGTCCTAATAGCTACATGCCTGCACGTAAAGGTTTTATGTAAATGTTTTATGTAAGATAATAAACAGAATTTTGTGCACGTGTTATGTGGTTTATGTGCCCCTAGTAGACTTAGATACAAATGTAGTCGGGATAGGGAATGCTTGACATAATAATTAGGGACTTACTATACTTGATATAATCTAAGCTATTACCTTGAATGACCGTGTTGGTGTTTGAATCTTATAGCGCTTACATGGTCGGTGGTAGATCTTCGAAGGCTTCTCGAGGTGGTGTGCGTGGTGGACGTGGTGCTGGAACACGTGCCACGAGGAATAAGGCTAGAACTGTCGAGATGGCCCCTGCAGATCCCGAGATCAATCACCATGAGGGCGATGATGAGAGTGCTAATCTAAGGGCCTCAGTGAAGGAGGCGGTGGTTGAGGAAGTTCATCAGGTCATGCAGACGATTCTGCCGTCTGTAGTGACCGAGGTTATTTTTGCTGCGAGGGAGGATGAAAAGAAGGAGAAGGAGGAGAGGAGGAAAACTGCTAGGCGAGGGGGTGCAGAAGGAGGTTTAGGGGCAAAGGAGCAACCGGATACTGAGATGGTTGTCTCCAGTGATGATGAGGAGGAGGAGGCGGTACAGGAAACTGCAAAGGGGTGCAACTATGGGGCATTCCAAAGATGCAAGCCCCCAATTTTCAACGGGAATGGGAATGCTACTGCTGCTCACTAATGGGTGAGAGAGATGGAGGCTGTACTTGATATTAGCAAGTGCCGAGAGGATCAGAAGGTAATGTTTGCTACCCACTTGTTTATGGATTTGGCCTTGTGCTAGTGGGAAAATATTGTCCAAGCCCAGGGTAGTAGGGTAATTGGGGGGATGAGGTGGAGTGAACTGAAGAAGCTGGTGATTGAGGAGTTTTGTCCTTACAAGGAACTCGATAAGGTCGAGAGGGAGTTCCCACAGCTGGAGGCGGGAACTATGACGCACCAACAGTACACGACGAAGTTAATGAGATGGCAAGGTTGGTGCCAGATCTGGTGACGGCTGTGTCACAAAAGATTAAGAGGTACATCCAGGGTCTGCCGGGAGATATCCGCAGACACATGATCACCGCCCGACCAAGTACGTTTAGGTTGGTGGTCGATTTGGCAGGAAGACTGTACGATGAGAGGGAGGAGGTGACCATGGTGGAGGTGAATAGGAAGGGAAGTGGAGATAGGAACTGGAGTGGGAAATGTTTTAGCAGTGGTGGTTTCACCCCCAAGGGCAAGAAGGCAAAGGTGGAGGGTCGCAGGCCAGCTGCGATCGAGGTAGTGGTGAAGATGTGCAGCAAGTGTGGGAGAGACCATTTAGGGGAATGTAAGTGGGGATCGAACGTCTACTTCAAGTGTGGTAGGCCTGGTCATATGGTGAGAGATTGCGGGGTTATAATGTGTTATAACTGTGGTGAAGACGGCCATATGAGCAGGGATTGCAAGAAGCCAAGGGCCGAGAACTCCAGGGCAAGGAAGGGGATTAAGAAGGAAGGGTAGAGGGAGAAGGCCAGGGCATTCACTATGACTTGGGAGGAGGCTAGAGTGGACCCTGATGTTGTGTCAGGTACATTCCTAGTTAACCAGACTCTTGCCTCTGTACTTTTTGATTCTGGTGCTAGTAGGAGTTTTATATCTGCTTCCTTCTGTGATAAGTTGCCCGCTAGGAGTAGAAAGATTGATGAGCCCTTCATTGTACAAACTACTATTGGTAAGTCTACCAGGATTTTTGATGTGGTAGAGGATTGTGACATAGAATTGGAAGGCCATAGGTTCTCAGCTAAATTGTTCATGATGCCCTTAGGCGGATTCAATATAGTCCTAGGGATGGATTGGCTAGCATCCTATGAGGCAAATATTGTGTGTCGTAAGAAGATGATTCGATTGACTGTGTCGGATGGGAGTGTAGTGACGATCTATGGCAATAGGGTTACTACGGTTCCGAAGGTGATTTCGATGGTTGTGGCTAAGAAGTGTATGAGGTGTGGATGTGGTGCCTATCTAGCCTATGTGAAGGATGTGGGTGCGTTGGTACCATAATTGTCAGATGTGCCTGTAGTGTGCGACTTTCCTGACGTATTCCACGAAGACTTAACAGGTGTGCCACCTGACCATGAGATCGAGTTCCAGATTGACCTGATATGTAGTGCCCAACCTGTTGCTAAGGCTTCGTATAGTCTAGCTCCCTCCGAGATGAAAGAGTTGATAACTCGGCTGCAAGAGCTGTTGGATAAGGGATTCATTCTACCGAGTATCTCTTCATGGGGTGCTCCGATCTTGTTTGTGAAGAAGAAGGATGGTAGCATGAGGATGTGCATCGACTACCGTGAGCTGAACAAGTTGACCTTGAAGAACCGGTATCTGTTACCGAGGATTGATGACTTATTTGATCAGCTCCAAGGTGCCGGTTGGTTCTGGAGGATAGATCTCCAATCTGGTTACCATCAGTTGAAGGTGAAGCAGCAGGATATACCTAAAACAGTTTTTCGCTCACGTTATGGACATTATATGTCCTTTGGTTTAACCAATGCGCCAGCTGCTTTTATGGATTTGATGAATAGGGTGTGTCGGCCAATGTTGGATAAATCAGTGATTGTGTTCATTGATGATATCCTGATTTATTCGAAGAGTGAAGAGGAACATGCCGGTCATATTCAGGAGGTGCTGGAAACATTTAGAAGGGAGAAGATGTATGCCAAGTTCTCTAAGTGCGCATTCTGGTTGCACGAGGTTCAGTTTCTGGGTCATGTGGTCAACCCGAAAGGGATCATGGTGGACCCAACAAAAGTTGAGGCTGTGATGCAATGGAAGTCTCCAAAGACGCCATCCAATATTCGTAGTTTCTTGGGTTTGGCGGGCTATTACAGAAGATTCATCCAAGACTTTTCCAAGATAGCTTCACCATTGATCAAGTTGACCCGTAAGGAGGTGAAGTTTGTATGGGGTCTAGAACAGGAGAATGCTTTTGAAGAGCTAAAGCGAGATTGACTCAAGATCCTGTCTTAACGTTACCAGAAGGGAGCGAAGACTTAGTGGTCTATTCGGAAGCTTCTTATTCGGGGTTAGGTTGCGTGCTGATGCAACAGGGGAGGGAAATAGCCAATGCGTCCCGACAGTTGAAAATCCATGAGGCTAATTACCCTACTCATGATTTGGAGTTGGCGGCGGTGATCTTTGCATTGAAGATTTGGAGGCACTACTTGTACGGGACGAAGTGCACTATCTTCACTGACTATAAGAGCTTGAAGTACTTCTTTGAGCAAAAGGATCTCAATATGAGGGAAAGGAGGTGGTTAGAGTTGATCAAGGATTATGATTGTGAGATCCACTACCATCCGGGCAAGGCCAACGTAGTGGTGGATGCCCTTAGCCAAAAAGAGAGACCCAAGCCAATTCGGGTAAAGGCTTAATAGTTGGTAATGACCTCTAACGAGATGAAGCAAGTCAAGGAATTTCAGGATGAGGCGTTGTAAGAGGATCAAATCAACTCCGAAAGGATGAAAGGCCTAGTCATGGAGTTGGGTGAGAACACTCTCGGTGTTAGAACCCGATTTGGGCGGATGTGGATTCCTCATTACGGGGATCTACGGGGAAAGATCATGAATGAGGCCCATAAGACTCGATACTCGATTCACCCCGGTGCAACGAATATGCAGGATATGAAGAAAGATTACTGGTGACCGGGAATGAAGCGTGACGTAGCAGAGTATGTGAGTAAGTGCTTTACTTGCCTGCAAGTGAAGGGGGAGCATCAGAAGCCATATAGGAAGATCCAACCTTTGGATATACCCCAGTGGAAATGGGAGCATGTCACCATGGACTTTATTATGAAGTTGCCGAGTACGACAAGAGGATATGATGCCATATGGGTGATAGTAGTTAGTCTAACGAAGAGTGCTCACTTTCTACCGATCTATGAGACGTATTCATCTGAGAGGTTAGTGAATCTATTCATTAAGGAGATCGTAGCTCGTCATGGCGTACCGGTGTCTATCGTGTCAGACTGTTGCTAAATCAAAATTTCAGATTCAGTGAGCTTGGATCTTAGGATTCATCATTTTCAGAACCGAAAATTCAAAATTAAAGACGGGTGGAAGTGTGTGAATCGAAGATCAAGGATGTGTGTGTAATGTATAATGTTATGATTTCATTGACGTTGAATAACAAATTACAATGAAGAAACATATACAAAGATGGATGAACATCAAACCCACCCAAAGGAGAGAAATTCTCCTTGGGTGGTGATTTACACCATGAAATACACACACTTAAGAACTACCAGCCACTCACACACTTTGCAAAAACCACACATTACAAATGGCACTAGTGGTTCTATATATAGTGTTTTTACATCATGACCTAATTTTGACTTTTCTGTGGTCTTGATGTTGACTTTGTCATGTTGACTTTATCTTGTGTTTGTTTTATTCTGTTTATCAACTTGGTCTCTAAACTTGTACAATGAGATCTTTAGTTGGCTTTGATTATGGTTTGGAAAGCTTCAGTTTATCAATTGTGAACCCAACAATACTCCCCCTAAACTGACGCTTGCCAAACTTTTGACTTGAGGATCTTCTTTGTCACATGTCTTCTTGATCAACTGATGTTCTGACACAGTTCACTGTAGTTCTCCCCCTCAGATTAAGCTTCTCCTAATGTATTTCTGATAACAGATAGAATCTCTTTGAGAATACTTAACGTATTGGATATGAGGTGTATCACTTTTGGATTACTGTTTGTTCATATCACACTCAAAGGATTAGAATGTATTAGGCATATGATGAGGCTTTGAACTTCAATAAACAACATGAGGAACATAAGTCAGTCTTGAAGACACTTCAACTCTTTGAATCTCTGAATTAACTTGATAATGGATGGTTTCAAGTACTTCAGAAAGAGTTTCAAATAGTTGTACAAATCCTTGAATGGATCAGTGATTATGTGACCAAGGTTGATTTCTTCATTTCTGTTGAATGTGAAAATGGATGTGTCTGTTGATTGAAATCATCCGTATTCATCATGTTTCTTGTTTTCTTGTTTGTTGTAGTCATCTGTTCATCATCTTTCTTGCATTTCTTGTTGTTGATGATGTTGCTCATGTTGATGTTGTTGATGTTGATGTTGTGTATTCTGTTGATGATGTTGTTGTTGTTGATGTTGATGTTGATGTTGTTGGATGTGCATTTGTTTGAAGTAAGCTAACATTTGCATTAGTAACTCAAAACATGAGCATTTGTGATGCAGTGCACGGAATGAAATCAATGCTCAAAAACACAAAAGTGGCCCAAAAACCCATTTAGAGGCCTTATTTTGGAAAAATAACGGGATACCCTGCCTACGGCAGGTTACCATGACATAGCCCTCGTTTCCATGGTCCTTTTGACCGATAGCACGTAGGAAACGGAGACTCGTAGCCCAGGTTATGCCCATTTTGTTGATCAAGCAGCCGTATTTGGTGTTATAATCATCATCAGCTGCCTTTCTTTTGTATTGTTCGCATTTATTTAAATAAATGCGGATGATTGTAAGATGCCAAGAGAGAAATATGGATGCCAAGTGATGAAATGCGGATTCCTTGTAGTGAAATGCGGGTGACTTGTGTTTCAGCCGCATTTGTCTTCCCTAATCAACCGCATTTGTTTGTCAAAGTATCAACTCACCCACATTTATGAGGACTTCATCCACATTGAATCACAAGTCAGCCGCATTTGTATTGTAACCTCTGGAACTCAGCCGCATTTAAGCATAAAACATCAGCATTTGTTTTTGTATCATCCGCATTTCTTTAAAGAAATGCGGATGGGAAGAAAGTTGCCCGCATTTCATGAAAACAAATGCGGATGATTAGTTTTGTCATCTGCATAAGTTCCTTTCCACATCCGCATTGTAGAATAACACTGCCGCATTTGTTTGTTTCATCAACAGCATTTTGAACTCTCATCCGCATTTCTTCAAAGAAATGAGGATGGTTTGTCTTCTGCTGAATTTTGTTCGATCTCCAGTAGCCTGCTCGAATTCAAGTGATGTTCTAGAAATCATGTAACCTGCTTGAATTGCACACTCGAGGTTTCGGATAAGCAGTAGCAATGATTTAATCGGCTTCATTTTCACATCTGTTCAAGATTTTTGGCATCATCGAAGCAAGCTGTTCGAATGTAACCTGCTCGATCTGAAGTTCTTTATGGATTTGCTTTGTATCTGTTAATCATAGCCTCGAATTTGAAGAGATTGAGAGTGGAGTGATTTATCATCTTCAATTCGACCCAAACCAGAACAGATTTGCTGAGGTTGTATGTATTTTGTTGATGAACAGATAAGTTTTGATGAACAGAGACTTGTTCTTCATTTTTGTTATTTCTTCTTTGTTGTAAACATCTTTAAAGATGAAAACAGATCTAAAACATACATGAACCCAGCAACCAACAGCTCTGATACCATTTTGCTAAATCAATATTTCAGATTCGTTAAGCCTGGATCTTAGGATTCATGTATTTTTCAGATCCGAAAATTCAAAATTAAAGACGGGTTTAATGAACAGATGATGAACAGATGAGTTTTGATGAACAGAGACTTGTTCTTCATTTTTGTTATTTCTTCTTTGTTTTAAACATCTTTAAAGATGAAAACAGATCTGAAACATACATGAACCCAGCAACCAACAGCTCTGATACCATTTTGCTGAATCAAAATTTTAGATTCGATGAGCTTGGATCTTAGGATTCATCATTTTCAGATCTGAAAATTCAAAATTAAAGACGGGTGGAAGTGTGTGAATCGAAGAACAAGGATGTGTGTGTAATGTATAATGTTATGATTTCATTAATGTTGAATAACAAATTACAATGAAGAAATATATACAAAGATGGATGAACATCAAACCCATCCAAAGGAGAGAAATTCTCCTTGGGTGGTGATTTACACCATGAAATACACACACTTAAGAACTACCAGCCACTCACAGACTTTGCAAAAACCACACATTACAAATGGCACTAGTGGTTCTATTTATAGTGTTTTTACATCATGGCCTAATTTTGACTTTTCTTGTGGTCTTGATGTTGACTTTGTCATGTTGACTTTGTCTTGTGTTTGTTTTGTTCTATTTATCAACTTGGTCTCTGAACTTGTACAATGAGATCTTCAGTTGGCTTTGATTGTGGTTAGGAAAGCTTCAGCTTATCAATTGTTGAACTCAACAACCGTGACACTCGGTTTACCTCAAAGTTTTAGAAGAGATTCCATGACACGATGGGGACGAGGCTACATATCAGTACGGCGTACCATCCTTAGACAGATGGACAGTCGGAGAGAACTATTCAGACGCTGGAAGATATGCTACGGGCATGCATGATCGATTTTGGAGGAATTTGGGATGAACACTTACCGTTAGCCGAGTTCTCATATAACAACTATTATCATGCCAGTATTTATATGCCTCCGTATGAGATGCTATACGGTAGGAAGTGTAGAACGCCTATATGTTGGGATGACATCTGGCAAAAGGAGTTGGGAGGCATTGAGGTGATCGAGGCCACGACTGAGAATCAAGGACTTTACGAAGGTAGCGAAGGATAGACAAAATTCGTATGCCGACAAGAGGCGTAGACCGATTGAATTCAAGGTAGGTGATAGAGTTATGTTGAAGGTCTCACCTTGGAAAGGGATCATCCGGTTTAGAAAGCGAGGAAAGCTAAGCCTGAGGTATATAGGGCCTTTCCAAATTATTCCTCGTGTAGCAGAGGTGGCCTATCGATTGGAGCTACCCGATGAGTTAAGTGGAATTCACCCGACGTTCCATGTGTCTCATATGAGAAAGTGCTTAGCCGACAAGGATATGATTGTGCCACTGGAGGATATTGAGGTAGATGAACGGCTCAATTATGTGGAGCAACCGATGGCCATCATTGATAGAAAGGAGAAGAGGTTAAGGAACAAAGTGGTTCCACTTGTGCATGTACAGTGGAAACACCGAAAGGGGTCTAAGTCTTCATGGGAGACCGAGGAAGAGATGAGACAGCATTACCCATAGCTGTTCGAGAGCTGACAGGTTTCGGGGATGAAACCTCAATAAGGAGGGTGGACTAGTAACGCCCAAAAATTTCGAAGATAAAGAAGGTTTGAATACTAGAACATTTGAATCTGCCTGTTCATGCTTGGTATGATGTTGTTTAAGATGTTTGTATGTTAGAACAGCCTTAGACGTGATAAGTTGTGTTTGGGCGGGAAAAACCTGTAGTTTTTGCTCGAGCAGTTTTGATGTACGTTAAGATTTTCAATTCTGGGAAGTTCTCACGCGAAAGGTGTAGTTTTCACGCAATATGCATGTTTTTGCACGACAGATAGTTCTCGCACGATTTGTAAGTTCTCGCGTGACATATGGTTCTCGCGCGACTTGATGGTTTTTGCGCGATGAGATGTTTCTCGTGCGAAAGGGTAGTTCTCGTGTGAGATGTTGCTGATGTATGTTAAGTTTTCGCATGCTATGCTATTATGTGTGATGCGTTATCTTTTAACATTAAACGATTTTAAAACTATATGCTTTATGATGTGACTTTACTTGGTGTGTATGAGTATGTAAGTATTACGTAACAAAAGTGAAAGATAACGATGATGATTAATGATGAGCGAAAAGAACGAATAAAAGTCTTGCAAGCAAATTAAAAGGAGGTTCACAACTTATTGAGGGGTTGTTAGCTCAACTGTGTGCGTTTTAGCTAACCCATGAGGATGCACATAGGTGGGTCAGTCTTTGTGACTGATCAAGACGTACGAAAACGGGATCCTTGTCGCTTGACCCCAGGATGGAAGTTGCTTGGTGCACAATCATAGGGCGTAGCATATGACAGGATCTAGATTAAAAGTGAAAGAACGTAAACAAAAGAAAGTACGAAAACGAACAATTATATACGATGATGATAAGATAATAATAATAATTATTATCAAGATGTACGTACGATGTGTGATCATGAACGAAAGTAAAGGATATGTTTCAACAAAAAGTAAAGTATTATAATTATAAAGTAGAATTCACTCAACATCACTGACTTTTTGTATGCATAATAGTTGGCAGGTATCCGTTTGATGCTGAGGAGGTGTAGGCATGGATGCATAAGCTACTGGGAATGATTTGCGTCTGGCATCCATATTTTTGGAAATCATTATTGTATTAACAAAATTTTGAGATGTAAATGAATGATTTGATGTATCGACACGATTTTAATCATGAATGAAAAGTTTTAATTCCGCTGCAAATGATGTGTTTTAAATGTATTATGTGATGATTGACCAACTGTAAGCATCCTGGGAACGAGGCCTTACAGTTTTTGTGTTGTTTGATCAAGTTCAAGATTCTATATCTACAACATTTGATTTTGGTCATTCATGAATTGAAACTTGACAATGTGGGCTTATCTTATCTTACTGATGGGGAAAATGACCGAATGGGTTAATTAAGTGAAGAATCAATATTGTTTGGTATTCTTGCTCTGAAAATATGGTCTTATTACATCTTACATAAGGGGAAGAATACTTTAGAAGATCTAGTTCGTCATCACAGAATCTTGTCATTGGATTGAAGAATCGGGTTCTTTGGGAATCCAAAATGGAAGTTGGATCTCTCTGTCATATGCCTAATACATCTTAAGGTATAAGTAATCAAGACAGAACAATTTAATCTTGATTCAGACATGATATCCTTTATGAAGCTATACATTAGGAGGAGGTTACAGTTGAGGGGGAAGACTAAAGTGAAAGATACTCGAGGATCAGATAATTTATTTTGATGACTGACTGAAGTCAAACATAACTTGATATCATAATCCATAAGGGGAAATTGTAAGAACCTAGTCTTTATGGATTACAATATCAAGTGAAAAACAAAAACTCAATTCATACGTGAAATACAAGGATACGAGAACTCCAACATGAAAGATAAAGAACTTATCGTGCGAAAACTTGGAGTTGCTGCGCGAGAACAACAAGTTCTCGCGCGAGAACATCTACGTAGTATATATAGATGTTTTTCCTTTGTATTTCATTATATGTGTTCATTTTGTAAGAGTGCTCTAAGGGTGAGAGAGCAGAGAGTTGTGTGATAGGCCACCCGAGGGGAGCTCACCTCGGGTGGATTGAGCTTAAATTATGTATACTCCTTTGTTATTGTAATCATTTGATTAATAATATTCGATTGAGTTTGTTTAATGTTTGTTGATATCACACAAGCACACATCCGTCTTAATTTGAATATCAAGTGCAACAATATATGGAATCGATTGTGATCAGGACCTTACAATTCAAATGGGGAACCGGTTGAAACAAAGAACACAAGTAACAAGAACAAGAACACTCAAAGATGGTTTTCAAGAATGATGTATATTGCACTCAAGTTCTTTTACAAGTGTTACAAAGCTTATCTAAATTACAAGTACTTAAGACACTTTATACTACATCCTACAGCCAGCCATACTTTGAAGGCCAGCTAGAAATACTAATGTAGACAACAAGATCAATGTCAAGTCAAAAGCAGATTGCCTTTTGACTAGTGACTATGCGATGCCATAGCTCACATCCTAATCTATTACAAAAAGGATAAAAGTACATAGTTGGAAAGTTACAGACAAAATAACATTAATCTACAGGTGACAAAAGCATGGACCTTTTCACCAACTTATGCAAGTTGGCGAGACATTAGAAGTGGTAGCAAAAAGTTGTTCAGCTTTTGTCAAAAGTTGATTTACAGAAAGCATGTCTTCTCTGTCTTTGGAAGAAATCAATCTTTGGCTTCGGAAGGCTTTGTCTTTGAAGCTTCGGAAGACTTCATCTCTAGATTCAAAAGATTTGGTCTTTTGGATTTGGAAGATTTGATACTTGGTATAATTCTTTGAGTTATATCAAATTTTCTTAAGTAACTTCCTTGTACTTGTATGTGCATGCTGAGAGCTCTTTTGGTTGTATCAGCCTCTAAGTGTAATCCTTACAAACTCCCCCTAGGCTGATGCTACCAAAACTTGAGGAGACCTTTGAATCTTGATCTTCATCTGTTAACAGTCCTCATCAAAATCAAGACCATTCACTTCATCATCAGTTGGTCAGGATTCCTCAAACTTTCAAAGTACCTCCTCATGTCATAGAGATCATGCAGAAGAAGGTCAAGTATGTTTTTCCAGAAATACACATCTTGAACCCCTTGATCTCTTATGACATACCATCTATCTGGATTTGTGGCAAACATTCAAGAAATGATGGGTCTCTCAATAGCAAGAGGCTCTACTTGAATAGGAGTTGGATGAGCAGCCTCTTCATGATCACCCTCAGGAAACTTCTGACCCATCTTGAGGTGTAGAGGTGGATACCTTGTACTTCTTCTTCTTCTTATCCTTTCTAATGGCCATCCTTTTCCTCTTTCTATATTTTAATTGAGGAGACTAGCCTACAGCACCAGATTATTCTTGCTTATCTTCCTCAGTTGGGTCCTTGTCCTTCACTGGTTTAGAAGGAGAAGGATCAGGACCCTGTTGTGGATTAGAAGATGAAGTTGGCTGTGATGCAGTACTAGGTCCTGGTTGAGTTGTCTCTTATGGTTCAACCTTGACCTTAGTTTCAGGTGAAGACTGACTTGGTGGAGAATGCAAGTCAACAAGCTCAACCCTCTTGATCTTCTACTTGATCACTCTCATGTGTTCATCTATGGTGGATAGAGATATTGGACCAAGTATCCTTTTGTAGAATCCATACAGCTTCAACAATCTCACTATCATTAGTCTATGAGCAGACTTTTTCTGATTGGCTCGGATGGTGGCTCTTGACTTAGCAGCCTCTTCCCTCAACTTGTTCATCTATGGTGACTTAGGAGACTTCTTTTGATTTGTCATAAGGTAAGGGAAGAAGGTCTGCTGCCTGATAGAGACCTGTGGCACTTAGGTAGGCTATCATGTTTTGCCTATCTTGTTCCTTATCTACCTGAGTTGGTTGCTCAGTGGCCACAGTCTTTGTCTCAGGACTTTCCTGAACTAAGGAGAGGATAGGAGCTTGGTAGGTTCTCTTTCTTCTTTGACCTTGAGGAGAAATTATGTATCCTCAGCCTCCTTCCTCTCCTTTGACAATTCCTTGTCAGCCAGTTCATTTAACTATTCTAAGGGGAGAGAGATGACTTCATCAATGTTGTAATTCTGGGACCCCAAATAGTTCAAGCTAGCTGGCTTTGTCTTATCATCATGAGTACTTGGCTTTGGGCAGTCCTGATTGCAGCTTTCATAAAGCCATGGGTCTCACTTGAACTCTCTCCCTTTTCCTTCCTCTTTCTCTGTTTCTTCTCCTCCTCAATCTCCTCAGAGGTCATTTTCCTCTTCCCTTTGTCACTTACAGGCCTGGGTGACTCAGGGTGGAGAGAGCTTTGGCCTTTATTGCTGGGTACCGCACTTGAGCTTTGGCCAGAAAGAGGCTATGAGACACCTTCACCAGCTGGTGCCTCACTGAGGGTGAAGGATACTGAAGCAGTTCCTGTCTCAAGGTTCATAGGCTCAACTGCAGGGGCCTTCAACCAAGGTTTCCCCTTCAAAGATAATCTTAGGGTCCACATCAGCATCAAGTTAACCAATAGTCTTTCCTGCTAGCCTCTGTCTATATAGTCTTGTCCTCAGCTTGAACTCTTCAAGCACCCTTTGTTGAATCCTATCAACTAACCTTACAGCTTGCTTGTTTTGACTTGGGTTGGAAAGTGGAAGGTCAACTAGATAAGTGCTCTCATAGAATCTCATAGTCTAGAAGTTGAAAATCTATTGTTGCCCCTAAGATCTAGAGATTACTAGGGCTCTCCTTTGATCATCATATCTCCATCCCACCATTGGGTTGTCAGCACACAAGCACACATCCGTCTTAATTTGATTATCAAGTGCAACAATATGTGGAATCAATCGTGATCAGGACCTTACAATTCAAATGGGGAACCGGTTGAAACAAAGAACTCTAGTAATAAGAACAAGAACACTCAAAGATGGTTTTCAAGAATGATGTATATTGCACTCAATTTCTTTTACAAGTGTTACAAAGCTTATCTAAATTACAAGTACTTGAGACACTTTATACTACATCCTATAGCCGACCATACTTTGAAGACCAGCTAGAAACACTAATCTAGACAACAAGATCAATGTAGAGTCAAAAGGCAGATTGTCTTTTGACTAGTGACTATGAGATGCCATAGCTCACATCCTAATCTATTACAAAAAGGATAAAAGTACATAGTTGGAAAGTTACAGACAAAAGAACCCTAATCTACTGTTGACAAAAGCGTGGACCTTTTCACTAACTCATGCTAGTTGGTGAGACATCAGAAGTGGCTACAGAAACTTGTACAACTTTTGTAAAAAGTTGATTCAGAGAAAGCATGTCTTCTCTGTCTTCGGAAGAAATCAGTCTTTGGCTTCGAAAGACTTTCTCTTTGAAGCTTCGGAAGACTTCATCTTTGGCTTTGGAAGATTTGGTCTTTTGGCTTCGGAAGATTTGATACTTGGTATAATTCTTTGATTTATATCAAATCTTCCGAAGTAACTTCCTTGTACTTGCATGTGCATGCTGAGAGTTCTTTTGGTTGCATCAGCCTCTAAGTGTAATCCTTACACTTCTCCTTCATGGGTATACAATTATGCTTCATTATTTGAAACTTTTAATCGATCTTCTGTTGTGTCTAAAGCTAATCCACCTTTTTCATCATCAATTCAATATATCTTTACTAATGATGTTGGATCAATGTCATCTTTAGCTACAGGAAGATCTTCAGACATACCTTCTTCTTCAAATGTTTCAACTGTTCCACAATATGTTTCTAAATCTACAACGCCTCATTCTGATCCAGTTGTTAAACAAGCTACACAAGTTTCTAATTAGAGTTCCTTTTCTACTCATAATGATCCAATTGATACCATTCAAGTTCTATTTGAAGATTTATCCATTGATAATGATGTTCATCAAGAAGAAGATATTGTGTATCAACCCGAACGAGGAAATACTGTTGACGAACCAGTTGGTCATATGTACAACTTAGATGAAGTTATTTGTGAAGATACGTTCCTCAACTGAAAATTAATAAGGACCATCCAACTAAACCAATAATTGGTGCGTTATCACAAGGTGTCCGAACATGAAGTCAATCTGGTGCTATAAATACATGCTTGTACTCATGTTTTATTTCTCAAATTATGCTAAAGAACATAGAGATGGCCTTAAAAGAAAATAGTTGGGTTGAGGCTATACAAGAAGAGCTGATGCAATTCAAGAAGCTAAATGTGTGGTCTTTGTGTGAACTGCCAAAGGGTAAGTTTCCTATTGGTACTAAATGGATATTCGAAAACATAATGGATGAGAAAGATGTGATTGTTGACAACAAGGCCAGACTTGTTGTTCAAGGATTCGATCAGGTTGAAGGACTTGATTATGAAGAAGTATATGCTCCGGTTGCAAGACTAGAAGCTATACAAAACTTTTTTTGGCTTGTGTTTCATACAAGAACTTCAAGGTGAATCAAATGGATGTCAAAACTGCATTTTTGTATGGAAAGATGAAAGAAGAAACCTATGTTTATTGACCACCTGGTTTTGAGGATCCAAATCATCTTGACTATGCTTACAAGTTAGACAAAGCACTTTATGGCTTACATCAAGCAACACGTGCTTGGTATGCCACCCTCACTGACAATTTGCTTGCAAATGGTTATACAGGGGGTGCGATTGATCAAATTTTATTCTTATGGAAGACTAGTGATGATATCATTCTTGTTCAAGTATATGTCGATGACATTATCTTTGGATCTACTAATGATGATGTGTGCAAGGAATTTGAAGTTGTGATGAAAAGAAATTTGAGATAAGCTCTCTTAGGGAAAAGTCGTTTTTTTTTGTATACATGTTAAACAAGATGATAAGGGTATACTGATACATCAAGAAAAATATATTCATAGTATCCTGGACAAATATTAATTTTAGGACTACAAGATTGTCCCACTCCAATGACTTCTCATCCTACTTTAACTCCTGATCTCATGGGTGAAGATGTTGATCAACATTTGTATCGATCAATGATTGGATCTATGATGTGTCTTACTGCTAGCAGGACAGACATCATGTTTACTGTTTGTCAGTGTGCATGATATCAAAGTAATCCAAAGGAATCTCACAGAAAAGCTGTCAAGTTGATTTTCAAATACCTCAATGGTCAACCAACACTCGGCCTTTGGTATCCTAAGACTTCCGATTTCAATTTTTATGTTTATACTGACATTAGTTATGCAGGATGTAACTTGGAGGAAATCAACAACCGGTGGCTGTCAGTTTCTTGGAAATAGGTTGATTTCTTGGCAATGTAAGAAGCAGCAGACGGTATCCACATCTACTATAGAGGCTGAATATGTGTCTGCATCAAATTATTGTTCTTAAATTGTTTGGATTCAACAACAACTTCTTGATTATGGTCTTAATATCAATAACACCAAGATTTGGTTTGACAACACTGGAGTGTTAAACATATTGAAGAATCCGATCCAACATTCAAAAAACAAAACACATCGATATCCAAATGCAATTTATCGGTGACTGTTTTGATCAAAAGCTTATCCATCTGGACTCAGTCTCATAAAATGACAACATTGCTAATTTGTTTACTAAGGCATTTGATCATTCTCGATTTGACTTTTAAGTCCAATCTCCGGGAATGATTAACTTTGGTTAACGATTATCCATAAACCCTTTCAAAATATTATTTTCTATTCATTTTTGCTAAAAATTGTTATTTTCTTAGTAGATAATCATAATTTTAGGGGGAGAAAATATGAGTGTCTCAAAAAAATATTTTGTTTTTAGGGGGAGTAAAAAAACAAACAACAAAAAGATTTTATTTTACACAGTGAGAAAAATAAATTTTCAATGATTTAAAGGAAATGATAGTACATTTCTTGATTTTGATACATTACATCCTAAGACTTAAAAGAAACTAACTTGGATTATGTTTGATATGTTGACAGGCTTGACTTTCAAGACAGAAAAGCACTATTATCTATGATACACTAAAAGTAAATTCTTAAAGACGAAAGTGGGTTACTCATCAAGGTTTTGTGGTAACACTAAGTCCATGCTAAAACAGACTGAGAGTTATAGTCTAGTCATACTCAAGCCAGTTATTGTCTGATTCAGTATCTTTCAGAAGAAATATACATATAAAAATATCAAAAGATGAAACAGATACGAAAAGCAAAGACAAAAGGGAAAATAAACTTAAATAAAAAGAGCAAAAAGATGCTAAAAGGCCATATAGGAATAAAAGATGTCAATGAGCATAATAATAAAAGATATGTCATAGAAAAACATACTATATGATAAATATTTTCCTTTTTGAGCACATTTTTCTGACACAGGAGGCAAAATCAAAATATGGGGCATGTAAGTCCAACTTGGCATGTAAGTCCTAAACGTCTTGCGAGGGCAAAACATAAGTCTGACTGGCTGTTAATAAGTCCTAAAAATTGTTAATATTCTGTGTTTAGAAATGTTTCTCATGCTAGTTATGCTCTAAATAGATATTATAATAGAGAAAATAATTCTAGAAGAGCTTATCAGAGGTAAAAGGTTTAAGTCAAGTTGGGGTGACTTGAAATCTCAAAAGTGTCTTGAAGCTGGATAAGGGTTCTACAGGATTTTTGACTGTGAGAATCATAGATTTCATATAAATTAATATAAATATGGTAAAATATCACAGAATATGTGTCCAAGTGAAAATTGAAGTCAAAGTTTAACGAGGACACAACATATTAACAATCAACATGACCAGTATCATTTAAAGTAAAGCTGGATGATCTTAATGATTAATTTCATAAGAAATATGATCCTATACTTGAAAATTTCCAAAAAATATTGCAAGTCTAAATTCGTGTGTCAACTTGTTCTTGTTTTTTACTTTTGTCCAAATTCGTGTTTGTTACACTTGGTTTTCCTTTTACAAAATTGAAGATTCTTGGATAATTCTAAACACTTAGCTAACACATATTTTTACACATAACAAATCTAATGGTTTAACCAAATAAATAAAATTGAAAAGTTGAATTTTAAAAGTTCAAAGGAAATTGAACTTTTAGCGTGCTAGAAGTTCAGAATGTGCAAAAAGTGACTTGAACTAGTCGCGTGCGAGAAAGTCAAGGAATGCGAAAAGTTGTTGTGTGCGAATACTGACATCTCGCGCTAGAAGTTGCTAAGCTATATAATGTATAGTTGTGGGATAAGTCTTTCATTCGAACGAAAACTCTCTGAAATTCATACTCTCAAAATTCCTAAGTGTTCAAACTTTGTTATAGTAGATAGTTACATTCATTGTGATCACAAATTGGTGGATAAGTGTTTGATAAGGTAGATTTCATGTGTTTGATTATGTTTGTGCGTAGCTGAATGTGGACCGAACCATTGTGAACATTTAAACGAAAAATTAAACAAATTTAAACATATAAAGCCCTAAATAAGACTTAATCGACACTTAATGAACAAGTTTTAACAGTTGAAACACTCTGAAATGGTTTAATTTGAAACTTGAAAAATTGGGACTTGTTGCATGCGAAAAGATTTAGAATATGAACAAACACAAAAACATTTGAATTCGCACTGAACTTAACGCGTGGGAACTTTGAATAGTCACGCGAAAAGTTGACATTTTGTCAAACGCAATTTCATGCGAATACTTTAGTTTTCGCGTGAGAAGTTTAATTTTTCTAAATTTTTCAAAAAATATTCTATGTCTGAAAAATTTAATTGTGTACTAATACAAGTTTGTTTAATTTTTAGATGGCGAGATCAATGGTTTTTAACTTAAACCATAATGCAGTAGCTTTCCTAGGAGACGTTCATGATGATAAGTCTTTGTTCAGATCTCTAATTGACGGCCTCAAGACATCCCGCAAACATCATGCTATTTAAGCTAATCCTATGATTTTCGCTGATGTTATCGATCAGTTCTGGCTTACGGTAGCCAATAAGAGAGATGATCGGGGAGAACCATGTATATCAGCTACAGTCAAGGGAAAGAGGATAGTTATTACAGCTGAGGTTATTAACAGTGTACTCTTGTCGGAGGATCAGCGGAATGCACCCGTAAAGACTGACGATGACATGGCTAGAGACTGTTTAAAGAGGATGGGTTATGATCACCGTTACTCATCACTGGAGAAGAAGTATTTACCTCCGTTCTGGAAGTACTTATTTCATGTGCTGATTCACTTCCTAAGTAATCTAAAGGTTGGGATGGATAGTCTAAGTGTAGTATTCAGATCCCTACTTGTATCACTCGTTGAAGATCTACCTTATAACATATCCAAGGCTATCTTTTCAGAGATGCAGAAGAATGTGATAGCTTTTGTGGGGAAGAAGTTCATCATGTACTCTAGATTTATACAGATGATAGTGAACGCTGCTCTCCCCGAGCTATCGATGTCTGATTCATCCACCTATGTTGTCATGGTGATGAAGAAACACATTTTCACTTATTTGATGGGAGCAAAGGGGAATGCATAGGATGGTTCACATTTTGACAAACTCGGCAGATTTATTGAGGGATATCAGGAAGAAGCTCAACAAACAGAGAATGTAGCCCCTCAAGCTAATCAAGCTGGTGCGTCTACTATAGTTCCTGCTGATGCTCCAGGAAGCCCTCAACTAGCTGGCATGTCATTAGATGATGAGATTGATTCCTCGTTTAGTTCAGGAAATAAAACTGACAGTGATTAGATTGGAAATGTTCCATATGTGCTTCAAGAAAGACCCAGAGTACAAGAAACTCCTACCAAATGCACTGCTGAGGAAAGAGATGTTGATTTTATTCCTAATTATTCTTCATCTACTCAAAGGAGAAAGAAGAGGATGGCCAGGAAAAGTGCTGATTCGGTTAGTCCACGTGGGCAGGGTAGAGGACAAGGTGTTTTGCATAAGCGTCGGACCTTGATGACCACTGTGTCAATTGATTATGATATTCATATGTTTAAGAACCTAGTCACAGCAAGTGAGGCTACACCTTTAGAGACTTCAGTGATTGTTACAGAATCAACAACAGTAACATCATCTGCTATGCCCGCCGCTGATGATGTCTTGAGCATACCACCGAGGGATCAAGGCCCTAATGACATGTTTGGCATGGAAGACTTCATAAGTACTACTCCTGAGCCAAGGCAGCAAGCCGAGAATTCTTCAAAAGTAAAATTGAAGTCAAAGTTTAAAGTGGACATAACATACTGATAATCAACATAACCAGTATCATTTAAAATAAAGTTGGATGATGTTAATGATTGATTTCATAAGAAATATGATCCAATACTTGAAAATTTTCAAAAAATATTGCAAGTCTAAATTGGTGTGTCAACTTGTTCTTGTTTTTTACTTTTGTTCAAATTCGTGTTTGTTACACTTGGTTTTTGTTTTACAAAATTTTACAAAATTGAGAATTCTTGGATAATTGTAAACCCTTAGCTAACACATATTTTTACTCATAACAAATCTAATGGTTTAACAAAATAAATAAAATTGAAATGTTGAAAATTTTAAAAGTTCAAATGAAATTGAACTTTTCGCGTGCGAGAAGTTCAAAATGTGCGAAAAGTGACTTGAACTAGTCGCATGCGAGAAAGTCAAGGAATGCGAAAAGTTGTTATGTGCGAATACTGACTTCTCGCGCGAGAAGTCGGTAAGCTATATAATGTATAGTTGTGCGATAAGTCATTCATTCGCACGAAAATTCTCAGAAATTCATACTCTCAAAATTCCTAAGTGTTCAAACTTTGTTATAGTTGATAGTTACGTTCATTGTGATCGCAAGTTGGTGGATAAGTGTTCGATAAGGTAGATTTCATGTGTTTGATGATGTTTGTGTGTAGTAGAATGAGGACCGAACCATTGAGAACACTTAAACGAAAAATTAAACAAAATTAAACATATAAAGCTTTAAATAAGACTTAATCGACACATAATAATCAAGTTTTAACAGTTGAAACACTCTGAAATGGTTTAATTTGAAACTTGAAAAATTGGGACTTGTCGCATGCGAAAAGATTCAGAATATGATCAGACACGAAAACATTTGAATTCGCACTGAACTTATCGCGTGGGAACTTTGACTAGTTGCGTGAAAAGTTGACTTTTTGTCAAATGCAATTTCATGCGAATACTTATGTTTTCGTGCTAGAAGATTAATTCTTCTAAATTTTTCAAAAAAATTTCTATGTCTGAAAAATTTAATTATGTACTAATACAAGTTTGTTTAATTTTTAGATGGTGAGATCAATGGTTTTTAACAAAAACCATAATGCAGTAGCTTTCCTTGGAGACGTTCATGATGATAAGGCTTTGTTTAGATCTCTAATGGACGGCCTCAAGACATCTCGTATACATCATGCTATTTAAGCTAATCCTACGATTTACACTGATGTTATCGATCAGTTCTGGCTTACGGTAGCCAATAAGAGAGATGATCGGGGAGAACCATGTATATCAGCTACAGTCAAGGGAAAGAGGATAGGTATTATAGCTGAGGTTACTAATAGTGTACTCTTGTTGGAGGATCAGCGGAATGCACCCGTAAAGATTGATGATGACGTGGCTAGAGACTGTTTAAAGAGGATGGGTTATGATCACCGTTACCCGTCACTAGAGAAGAAGTATTTACCTCCTTTCTTGAAGTACTTATTTCATGTGCTGATTCACTTTGTAAGTAATCTAAAGGTTGGGATGGATAGTCTAAGTGTAGTATTTAGATCCCTGCTTGTATTACCCGTTGATGATCTACCTTATAGCATATCCAAGGCTATCTTTTCAGAGATGCAGAAGAATGTGATAGCTTTTATGGGGAAGAAGTTCATCATGTACCCTAGATTTATACAGATGATAGTGAATGCTAACCACCCTAAGCTATCAGTGCCAGATTCATCCACCTATGTCGTCAAGGTGATGAAGAAAGACATTTTCACTTATTTAATGGGAGCAAGGGGGAATGCATGGGATGATTCACATTTTGCCAAACTTGGCAGATTTATTGAGGGATATTAAGAAGAAGCTCAACAACTAGAGAATGTGGCCCCTCAAGCTAATCAAGGTGGTGCATCTACTATAGTTCCTGTTGATGCTCTAGGAAGCCCTTAACCAACTGGCATGTCATTAGATGATGAGATTGATTCCTCGTTTAGTTCAGGAAGTAAAACTGACAGTGATTAGATTGGAAATGTTCCATATGTGCTTCAAGAAAAACCCAGAGTACAAGAAACTCCTACTAAACGCACTGCTAAGGAAAGAGATGTAGATTTTATTCCTGAGGATTCTCCATCTACTCAAAGGAGAAATAAGAGGATGGCCAGGAAAAGTGCTGATTCTGTTAGTCCACGTGGGTGGGGAAGAGGACGAGGTGTTTTGCGTAAGCGTCAGACCCTGATGACCAATGTGTCGACTGATTTTGATATTCATGTGTTTGAGACTCTAGTCACAGCAAGTGAGGCTACACCTATAGAGACTCCAGTGATTGTTACAGAATCAACAACTATAACAACATCTGTTATGCCTGACGCTGATGAGGTGTTGAGAACACCATCGAGGGATTAAGGCCCTAATGACGTGTTTGGCATGGAAGACTTCATAAGTACTACTCCTGAGCCAAGGCAGCAGGCCTAGAATTCTTCATAAGTAAAAAATTGAAGTCAAAGTTTAAATTGGACACACCATACCGATAATCAACATAACCAGTATCATTTAAAATAAAGCTGGATGATGTTAATGATTGATTTCACAAGAAATATGATCCTATACGTGAAAATTTTCAAAAAATATTGCAAGTCTAAATTTGTGTGTCAACTTGTTCTTGTTTTTTACTTTTGTTCAAATTCGTGTTTGTTACATTTGGTTTTTGTTTTACAAATTTTACAAAATTGAGGATTCTTGGTCAATTGTAAACACTTAGCTAACACATATTTTTACTCATATCAAATCTAATGGTTTAACAAAATAAATAAAATTGAATATTTGAAAATTTTAAAGCGTGCGAGAAGTTCAAAATGTGCGAAAAGTGACTTGAACTAGTCGCATGCGAGAAAGACAAGGAATGCGAAAAGTTGTTGTGTGCGAATACTGACTTCTCGCTCGAGAAGTTGGTAAGCTATATAATGTACAATTGTGCGATAAGTCTTTCATTCGCACGAAAACTCTCTGAAATTCATACTCTCAAAATTCCTAAGTGTTCAAACTTTGTTATAGTCGATAGTTACGTTCATTGTGATCGCAAGTTGGTGGATAAGTGTTCGATAAGGTAGATTTCATGTGTTTGATTATGTTTGTGTGTAGTCGAATGTGAACCGAACCATTGTGAACATTTAAACGAAAAATTAATCAAATTTAAACATATAAAGTCTTAAATAAGACTTAATCGACACTTAATGAACAAGTTTTAACAGTTGAAACACTCTGAAATGGATTAATTTGAAACTTGAAACATTGGGACTTGTCGCATGCGAAAAGATTCAGAATATGAACAGACGTGAAAACATTTGAATTCGCACTGAACTTATCGCGTGGGAACTTTGACTAGTCACGCGAAAAGTTGACTTTTTGTCAAATGCAATTTCATGCGAATACTTTAGTTTTCGCGCGAGAAGTTTAATTTTTCTAAATTTTTAAAAAAATTTCTATGTCTGAAAAATTTAATTGTGTACTAATACAAGTTTGTTTAATTTTCTGATGGTGAGATCAATGGTTTTTAACAAAAACCATAATGCAGTAGCTTTCCTTAGAGACGTTCATCATGATAAGGGTTTGTTTAGATCTCTAATTGACGGCCTTAAGGCATCCCATATACATCATGCTGTTTAAGCTAATCCTACGATTTACACTGATGTTATCGATTAGTTCTGGCTTACGGTAGCCAATAAGAGAGATGATCGGGGAGAACCATGTATGTCATCTACAGTTAAGGGAAAGATGATAGTTATTATAGCTGAGGCTATTAACAATGTACTCTTGTTGGAGGATCAGCAGAATGCACCCATAAAGATTGATGACGACGTGGCTAGAGACTGTTTGAAGAGGATGGGTTATGATCACTGTTACCCATCACTAGAGAACAAGTATTTACCACCGTTCTGTAAGTACTTATTTCATGTGCTGATTCACTTCCTAAGTAATCTAAAGGTTGGGATGGATAGTCTAAGTGTAGTATTTAGATCCCTGCTTGTATCACTCATTGATGATCTACCTTATAGCATATCCAAGGATATCTTTTCAGAGATGCAGAAGAATGTGATAGCTTTTATGGGGAAGAAGTTCATCAGGTACCCTAGATTTATACAGATGATAGTGAATGCTGCTCACCCTGAGCTATCAGTGTCTGGTTCATCTATTAATGTCGTCATGGTGATGAAGAAAGTCATTTTCACTTATTTGATGGGAGAAAGGGGTAATGATGGGATGGTTCACATTTTGCCAAACTCGGTAGGTTTATTGTGGGACATTAGGAAAAAGCTCAACAACTAGAGAATGTGGCCCCACAAGCTAATTAAGCTGGTGCTAATTAAGCTGGTGCATCTACTAGAGTTCCTGCTGATGCTCCAGGAAGCCCTCAACCAGCTGGCATGTCATTAGATGATACGATTGATTCCTCATTTAGTTCAGGAAGTAATACTGACAGTGATTAGATTGGAAATGTTCCATATGTGCTTCAAGAAAGACCCAGAGTGCAAGAAACTTCTACCAAACGTGCTGCTGAGGAAAGAGATGCAGATTTTATTCCTCAGGATTCTCCATCTACTTAAAGGAGAAAGAAGAGGATGGCCTGGAAAAATGCTGATTCTGTTAGTCCACGTGGGATGGGTAGAGGACGAGGTGTTTTGCGTAAGCGTCGGACCCTGATGACCACTGTGTCGACTGATTATGCTATTCATGTGTTTGAGACTCTAGTCACAGCAAGTGAGGCTACACCTTTAGACACTCCAGTGATTGTTACAGAATCAACAACTGTAACATCATCTGCTATGCCTGCCGCTGATGATGTGTTGAGCACACTACCGAAGGATTAAGGCCCTAATGACGTGTTTGGCATGGAAGACTTCATAAGTACTACTCTTGAGCCAAGGCAACAAGCCGAGAATTCTTCTGATTCACCCACATGGGCATCTCTTGAGTAGAGAGATAGTACATTGGAAAAAGAAATGATGGAGAAGACTTAAACCATTGATGATCTACATAGGCAGATGTTTGAGAAGGATAAGCGGATCAAAAATCTTGAACATCAGTAACAGTTCATATTCAGTTATGTTCAGTTTCTGGAGCAGAATATTAGAGACCTCACTTTTCCATTTTCGTTTGTTCATTAACAAACCATAGAAGTTGGAACACCCTGCTGATCCCGAAGCTGCTCAAGATCCTGCTGATGCTATAGTGCATGATGTTGATCCTGTTGTTACTGAAAGGACAATAGAGACTGTTATTGTTGATCAAGAGCCATCTACCACTGTTCCTACTACGGATACTGAGGATCAACCTGTCAGTTGGGATATACACTTACGTTAGAGAGATTTTTCATATAACAATAGCTACCATGTCTGTATTGGGGCAGCTCCATTTGAAGCTTTATATGGAAGGAAGTGTAGGTCACCTTTGTGTTGGAATGAAGTGGGAGATAGACAGCTTACAGGCCCAGAACTTATACAGGAAACGTCTGATAAGATCTTTGAAATCAAAAATAGGTTAAAGGCAGCACGTGACAGACAGAAAAGTTATGCTGATAGAAGGAGAAAGCCGTTAGAATTTCAAATTAGGGACAAAGTCTATTTAAAAGTATCACCCTCGAAGGGAATTATCCGATTTGGGAAAAGGAATAAGTTAAACCCTAGTTATGTTGGTCCTTCAAAGTAATTGATAGGATTGGCCCTGTAGCATACAAGTTAGACTTACCTTAGGAATTAAGTGGAGTACATAACACCTTCCATGTGTCTAATTTGAAGAAATGTCTAAATGATGAGACATTAAAAATACCAATAAGGGAAGTCAAAATAGATGAGAGACTTTATTTTATGGAAGAACCAGTAGCAATCATGGATAGAGAAGTAAAGGGATTAAAGAGAAGTAAAATCCCAATAGTGAAGGTCAAATGGAATTCAAAACGAGGACCTGAAATTACATGAGAGTGAGAAGATGAAATAAAAAGAAAATATCCACACTTACTTAAGGTTAAACTGAATGAAAATGACAATTATAAAGACAAACTTCCCATGTCATCAGATATTGACAACAGATGAATTTCGGGACGAACTTCTTTTTACGGGGGGAGAATGTGACGACCCTAAAAATTAAGGTTAGAAAATTTAATGATAAATTTTGTATACATATACTAAATATATATATATATATATATATATATATATATATATATATATATATATATATATATATATATATATATATACATATATTAAATAAAATTTCTAGGGTGACATTATATGATAAATTTTGTATCTATATATATTTTAGCATGTATAAATATACGTGTATGTTTCATAGTTTGCATGAATGCATGATCCTTACGTGTGCGTGTATTATACATTTGTGATATTTGTAAAATATTAAGAATGCTAAACAATAAGATTACGTGATTAGTTATTTGAATTACATATTGTGTTTCTCATTTAATGTATAGTAAACTTAACCAAACAATAACCAAGTAAGATAACCTTTAGAAAAACTACATAATCCTAAACACTTAAACATTTAACCAAACCACCAACTTAAATTTGTAATCGATCTATTAAGACTTGAACCAACATGGATTAGTAGTTTAACACTACATTAACATTAAACTAATGATTAAAAGTGTCATTAACCTAGGTTAGCATAATGATCTTTTCCCATAACCTTCGGCCAATTAACATCATCTCCAACATCACACTAGTCTTCATCTAAGCTTGACACTCAACATGTTTAATTCTTGGACACATAGCAACCCTATACAAACACCTTATCACCCTATGTGTGAAAGCAAATATAAAGATCAAAGTGATATTTCTTATACTATGATCCTCGGCCGATCACACAAACCACAACATCATTAATATTACACTAATCACTCCTCTAAGTTTGACACATATCAAGCCTAAACATTTGAGACATACCTACTCTATCTAAACACCTCATCAAACGCATCATTGATGAGCTCTTGGTGGCACCCTCTCGAGCAATCCATGTATCACCACTATCTCATTCCCTTGGCTTTTAACATCACCGCAACCATCAACCATTTACACCACCATAAACCCTCGGCCAAAGAAAACACCTAGCACACAACCGCCATCATCTTCTTCTTTCTTTTGGTTTCTAACACCACCATCACCATCATCACAACCATCCCTTGACTCCCTCTCTCCGTTCCCATCTTTTCTCCTTCACGGTTTCATTAACAACCAAATATCATCGTCAAAAGTTCCATATCATCATCAACAACTTTGAAGTATTAATCAAGATTAAGAACTTCTCTTCAAGCTTCGAAACCCAAGAAACTAGGGATCTTCTCCTATCATCCTTTACACATTTTCTTCATTTCATCAACAAGGTTTGATTCTCAAAAACCTTATGATTAACAAGATTAAGAAGTCATATATGTAAGGGTTTACATATATGATCAATCCTTTAAGATTAACCACCAAAAACTATTTACAAAATCTCATGAACCATTGATTTTTATCATAATCAGTTAGAAAAGTTTAAGAACTGAAAATTTAAGAATTTTATAAAAACAAAAATTAAATAAATAAAAAGGGTTGAAATATATGTTATTTCATGAATTATTAAGTAAAATAGGTTAAATAGTTAAATGATTGTGATTATGGGAATAAAAATTAAAAATCTATCAGAAAATATAGGAAATAATAGTCTGGAAATTTTAGAAAATTATTATCTGATATATTAATTTATATGATTTATTTAAGAAAATAAGAGAAAAATATCTAGGAGGAGATTTAAAGGTGATAAAAATCTAGAAAAATTTTATAAGGACCTTTGTTGTAAGTTAAATTTTCAGAATAAATTTCGTGAATTAATTCATTAAAATAATAAAGTTACATATTTTAGAAAGTATAATGTGAATAAAATGGGAATTAGTAGTAAAAAGGCATGAAAAATCATGAAAATTTTATATAAAATTTTAAATATCGTGTAGGACTTTTTTTATAAATTTCAAAATTTTTAAAGACCTGTAGCTATTTCTACTATTTAGTGTAAATCTTGTAAAAAATATAGGAAATTAATTATAAATAGGTATTAACTAAAATTTGTATATGTTAATCTGGATTTTTAGATGTTATTGTTTATAAAATTTGGTAATTTATGGTTAACCATAGCTACTGTTTTGGAATTTTTCTATTTTTTTTTTTTTTTTTGATTTAAGATATAAATGCTGAAAATTTTAAAGAAATAAAATAATTTATTTCTAACTTATAATTATTTTATAGGGATTTATTAGATTTGAGGTGAGTATCATAGCCCCATTTTATATCTATGAGTTTTGGGGGGGAAAACATACTATGTTTATTTTTGATGCTAATGTAAATAAGAAATTTGATAAGTTACTGTCATTTTGTGTCATATGTTACAACCATTAATTCAAATAAGGAACCGTATGATAATATAGGTAGCGTTACTTAGGAATATGTTTCCTGCACCAACAAAATAAATGTTGTGATGTTATATTATCTGATTCTGTGATTTGTATGTATGACAATTATGAATCACCTGGTGTATAAGTAGGTTTGGTTGTAATGTTATTTATATTGCATCAATTCACCAACTTTATGTTGACTATTTTGAATTTGTTTTTTCAGGTAATCAGTATGACTTATAATCTCGTGCTTACCTTTGATATTTTCAATGGATGGTACGATGTGATAGGAAAGATGTGTGTACGAATAACCGTGAACTTGGTAGATCTCAGTATTTTTGTGGATGCACATATCCACTATTATTAAGAAGACTAATAAAGTGGTTATTTAAATCTTTTGTAATAGGGTTACAATATATTATGTAAAAATCTGAAGTAGGACAAGTTTTGTATATGTTGTAAGAATGTAACCCGTAATCTATGAAAGTTTAATGTACTGTTTATTTAATTTATTTGGTGTGATTGTTTAAAATCTATAATCAGTGTGTTTCAAACCAATGGCCACACCAAAGCATTTCACGCTTCCGCCGGAATGTGACAGATTGGTATCAGAGCCATTGGTTATAGAGAATTAGGTATTATTAGTAAATGCCTAGACTATAACCATAAGCTCGTAAGATGACAAATTATATAATATGATAATAGCTTGTGTTTGTTTCTTTCCATGAATTTATGTGATCATATTCATGCTTAGACAAAAATGAAACTTGAAATATGTATGATTCATATGTGAAATTTTATGAATCTTATGTTATTTACATGAGTTAAATTTGTAAGAATTTTTGCAGCATGAATTCTGATAAATCTAATAGCTACTATAATGAAACCGATCCTTCGAATCATAGCAACCATAGAGAAACAACACCTGAGATAGAGCCTCAGAACAAAGTAGAAACACCTCAACCTGAAACCCAGACCAACACAACGCTAAAGCTTTACGTCCGACGTGCACCAATAACCATAGGAGGCTATACAATCATGACACCAAGAAAGAGTGTACGACATGGAAATAAATTTTCAACTAAAGAAGTTATGGAGCAAGAAAACAAAAACCCAGAAAACCTCTTTCCAACATCTGATATAAAACCTAACATCCAACCTAATGATTCTGAAACTGAAGAAAGAGGAGTTAAGAGGTAAAGGTTGGAGGAATGTCAAATGAAGACTACTAAGCAGATTCTTAAGAAGGTTAAAAGAATACAACGAGAAATTCGAATCCTTCAAGGAGATGTCAAGAAAGTGAAGAAAGAAAGCAAAAGTATCTTCACTAGGATGTGGAATTGGGTGTGGGGAGATTAGAGATATAGGAAACCCTATATGTTATACGACTGTTTCAGATATATAAAATTAGAAAATATTATAATATTTTGCTTTTGATTATGACATATTGTGAGAAAAATTTATGTAATAATAATATAATTGGTATGTAGTGAAAAATGCCTCCAAGAAGAGATAATCAACCAGTACAAAGAACCTCATGTGTCGGGCAACCAAGAACTAGGCTAGTAGAAGAGACCCCGCCAGCAAATACTGCCACAAATGAGGATGAGAGAATTTCTCGAATAGTGACTCAACAACTGGAAGCTGCAATACCAACATTAGTGACCCAGCTTCAACAAACTCTTAATTTTGAAGGAGTGGCAGGCATCAGTTTAGGGGGAGTATTGCTGGGTTCAACAATTGGATAAACTGAAGCTTACCAAACGATAATCACAGCTGACTGAAGATCTCATTGTACAAGTTTAGAGACCAAGTTGATCATAACAAGAACAAAATCACAAGACAATTCAACATGACAAAGTCAACATCAAGACAAAAAGAAAAGTCAAAATTAGGTCATGATGTAACAATAGTATAAATAGACCCACTAGTACATTTTCGCAAGTGTGGTTCTTGTGTGTCACACCCTCAAAATTCACGTCCTGGGTTTTACCGCGAGATGAGTGAACCAACCAGTATCCCAGTCATTAGTTACTCAGAACGACACTATATGAAATTTTTAAAACAAATCAGAGTTTGAAACTTTAAAACATTTGCGGAAGCATTTTGTAAATATTTCAAACATAGAGTACCAAATGTAAACTGCGCAAAACACGTGGCCAAACCAAAGTATGAAAGTATGCAATAAGACAAACACAGATGAATGTTTGTTTAAAGTATGCATGACTCGTGCGTGCTCCTACGGAAGCTGCTAGTAACGACCTGAGAAAAGCACACTAAAGTGTCAACACGATGGTTGGTGAGTTCAAGAGTTTGTAATCAACATAAACAGTTGCGTTAGTAAAATATAAACAAGTGCATTGAAATAGATAGCTAGTCTAATTTTATTAGTAATAAACAATAGTGATTTCACGATCGAAGCTGACTATGTTTGTATGTTTGCCTCCCGCCACGACATACCAAGTCGTGATGCTGTTAGTCGTTTAGGACAATATTGCACCTGCTTGACCTCCAGTCGTACGGGTGGGGCTTGTCAGACCAAGTAGTACTACCCAAGATTTCCCACTATATTCCTTAACAAACGATCTGAAAGTGTAATGGCTTTCAATGGTATATCACACTATGTCTTACTAAGCACATGTTATAATCGTAAAGCGTTTTAAAATAGAGTATGCTTTCTCTCCCAAAAAGAGAGTAAATAAAAGTTAGGCATTGAACTCACCTGATGCGCAAACGAATGATAACAAAAGCTAACGATGAGTGGAAAGACAACCCTTCAAAGTTTACCTAGAACACACCAGTACATAAGTACGTGTATACAGAAAGCTTAACAACCCTAGGTGCATAATAAGCAAGTTGACCCAAGGTTTTGGAAATCAAGACTCATTTGACTTAGTTGACCCGTTTGACCTGTTGGTGACATGTTAATTGAAATCTTGTTTGATCAAGTATAGCAACTCATGCACATGATTTTCATACAAGTTATTCACGTACACCACAATCATAGTTCTATCACGATCATCATTCTAACATAGTTTATCATACAACACATATGACTCTCAACCAATCAATCATGCTTAATACAATTATAATTACATCACCAGAAATAATTCATACATGGAGTCTAATCATGCACTACATGCCATGTGAAGCCACTCACGACTTCACATCCTAAACCCTGCCAATCCTACTAAGTAGGGGCCTCAGATTCGCACGTGCGTATGATGATCATTATCACACTTCGCAACAAGATTCATACCAACTAACATACACAACAAGGATCTTTTATAATCCCAATCACGGTTCCATAATTTTCTAACTTATTCCATCATCATGTAGTATTCCATAAGAACCTAAATTCCCAAGTAGTGCATCAAGCATCCATACAACTCAATCAACACAATCTACCATATTAGACATCATCAACAAGCATTCTAACATGATCCTAACATCATGAACATGCCAAATTCACAATATCCAATGATCTACATAAATAAAGTTTCCCTTTCGGGAAAGTAACACCCAAAATCAATCTAACATCCAATTCGTTCATAAATTCATCAACTTTATACCTAATCAAGTTCATGATTAATCATCTAAACATGAAAAACATCATCAATTCATCATAATTCCCAAGCCTCATGCATAAAAGTTTCTACTTATACCAAGGTATGAACAACCACTCAATTTCATGATTTTCTTGCATAATCCACGTAAACTAACATCAAAACATCATTCAATAACATCAATTTCGACATTCAACAAGATTATTGAACTAGGGTTCTTCATGAATCAAAATCTATGAAAAATCAATCAAAACCTAACCTTTAATCGCGTAGAAACCAAGAATTATGCTTGATACAACCTTGTAATGCCCAATTGATGCCACAATCGACTTGTTCTTGATGTTCAAGCCTAGAATTCATAAAGGGGAGGGTGTTTGGAAGGGGTTACGGCCGAAAGGTGGGTTTGGGGGCTAGGGTTGGGTTTTTCTAACTTATATATGGTAAGTAATTTCCCTTTAACTCCTTTCAACTTTTATAATTTGTAAAACTAACTTTTTAACATTTTTAAATCTCTTTTCATCTCATAATTCATAGATTTTATTAACTAACAAATAATATAGAAACCAATTGATAACTATCACCCATGAGATCATGCACTGCACATAGTCACATTGTCAGGCGTAACACATAAAATGATGCTCAACTCTTTAAATCGTATAATCACATAATTGAAATCAAAACTATTAATTAAGTTATTATTTCTTATCCAAATTAATTATTATTAGGTCACCAACGTTCAATGACAACTAGTGTGTGCTCACGACATGTGTATGCAATACCTAACGAAACTAACAGAGTTTGGTAATGGAAAATTACCGGATCACAGGTTATCCCCATGTTGAAAGAATTTTCGTCCCGAAAATTTGCGTTACATGGTTGTGTTACATCACTGGTTTACTGCATTGGCACAATGAAATCGAGTGAGTTGTCACATTATGTGTGTGTTTCTTATGGTTGCTGGATTCATCTATTTTTCAGATTTGATTTCAACTTTAACGATGTCAAGAACAAAGAATACATCAATATGAAGAGTAAGGTCACTATTCATCAAGACCGCATCTATTCATCACAAAATTCACAAAGAAAACAAACAAATCTGTTCAAATTGGTACAATTTGAAGACTATTAATCATGTTGCTGATTATTTCTTCAAAATTCAATGCAATTGATCACGATTATCATCAACAACGAAGAAAATCATGAGGAAAAAGAAGACGATCTTGTTGTTTGTCAAAATCGTCAACAAAATCTGATGGGTTTCAAGCAAATCAGGAATTGTTTGACATAATGAAAACCATATTCTTATTTGTTTTCAAGTGGTTAATGTGGATGCCTCTTGAATCAACAAACAAATATGGATGCACATGAACAAATGCGGATGCTAAGCAACAAACAAATACGGATGTATGATTTGCTCAATATACAAATGCGGCTGAGCATCAATCAAATGCGGTTAAGTATTTGTTCATCCGCATTAGTCAATGCGGATGACATACTTAATGCGGATGTTCATCATGACATATGCGGATGCATTACATAAAAATACGGATGTCATAGGGTTTGCACAAACAAATGCGGATAAGCAATTAGCCAATGCGGATGAGTGTTAAACAAATGCGGCTACGCAACATGGAAATGCGGATGAAGCATAAAACAAATGCGGTTGTGTATGTACAATTACAAAACAAATGCGGATGGGTATTGCTTATCCGTATTTTTTTGTACAACATGTGCACAAAAACCAAGTGGAAGATCAATCGAGCGGAAATGGTGATGTTTCTTGACCTAAATACATAAAGTTAATACTAAACATGTATCCGGAATATCATTAAAGACATTCAAAATGAAAAGCACATAATCAACTAAAAGATCCATTAACACATACTATAATAAATACAAACAAGATAAAATTCATTCACAGATCCTCGGGTCTGATTTGGAAGTGGGTTGAAACCCTAAGAAATATAAAATCCATTTACATATCTACTATGACAATAAATTTAAGTCAGAAACAAATTAATTTGTTTAAAATCATCCAATGTGAAATACACATACAACTTTACCGGATCAAAAGTAGGTTGTTTAAAAAATACAAAAACAGAAAAGAAATAGTAACAGAAAAAGACAAAATAGTTTTAACAGATCGAAGAAAATAAAAATAATTAATGAACAAAAGCTTCAAAAACCCTAAATCGACGCCGAAAGGTTAAGATTCCTTGAAGACATAGAAATATAACAAAATCTAGTTCAAAATGTTAAATATCCTCAAAATATATCACATATGAAATAAGAAGAAGACGCTTTAACATCTGAGTTTTAACAGATCCAACTTGGGTTATTTAAAACATACGAAATCTGAAAACTAACATAAACAGAAAAACACAAATTTGTTTAACAGATCCACAAAAATAAGTATAAAAAATGAACAAAATCTTCATAAACCCTAAATTGATGATTAAATGTTCAGATCCTTTGAAGATACAGAAATATAACAAAATTTACTTTAAAATTTAAAATATTCTTATAAGAATTCACATACGAAAGAAGAATAAAAAGATTTAGCATCTGAAAATCAGTAAACTAAGAAAATAACATGAACAAATGGGTAAATCATCTGAAAAACGAAGCATAAATGTTAACAAATCATACCTCATGATGAAAAGGACGCGAGGACGACATCGGAGTAAAAGAATCTTCCACTAAAATCACGAACAATTGATATTCGGTTGAAGTGTGTTGAGAAGGATAGTTCGATCGGTGAAGATGATTGACGATTTAGGGTTTCAAAACAGGTTAAAACGTATTCATAGGATCCATGTGAGAAACGGGTTGGGTATGACCCGCGTGTGGAACTTTTTTTTTTAATGGACCATTAGAGGGGGTGTTTATGCTGCTGACACTTGGCATGAAGAATGCCTCTAAAGGTGCCATGTGGGACATTGGATTTTTGTATATTAATATAGATGGATGATATTATCCAACAAAAAAATGATAATTTTAATTGATCTTCAAATGTTAACGCGGTTATCGCGATACTAGATGGTTAACATTTGTCATTGCATTATATATATACACATATATATATATATATATATACACACATATATATATATATATATATATATATATATATATATATATATATATATATATATACACACACACACATATATATATATATATAGACACACACGCACACACTAGGCTCGTTAAGGCTCACGAGCCTTAACGATCTTCAAACGCAAGCCTCGTGCTCGTGCTCGGTTAATAAACGTGTCATATTTCAGGCTCAAGATCGTGCTCGGGCTCGTTTAGGCCCGATAGAGCTTTTGACAGAGTCGTTCTCGAGCCGGCTTGATTCGTTTACATCCCTACATATAGTTGGCACATATCAGTTGTATAACAAAAAAATAAATTTTAAATAGTGTTTATAAATGGAAATTTCGAAATATTAATTTGTTATTAATCCTTATACTATTGTTTATATTTTTAAAGATGAGGAAGAACAGATATAATCTTTATTTTTCATATCACAATGAAGAAAACTAGAGATTTAAGTGGATGAGAGCCTAAAAGTCTTTCCTTTCAAATTCTGATAAAATGGATATATCACATCGTAGATATATTTATTTATTAACTAGTACTAGTATACATATTAAAAATTATTTTTGTAGGTATCGATTCCTTCTAAAAAACTAGATTCTTTAGTTACAGGTAGTAAGACACATGTACTTTCTACACTTAACATAAATAAGCAACTTATATTACGTAATTACTGTCTGGTGGGCTCTATCATTCGACCCAGTTAACAATCAAACTCTATTTAGGATGAGTTTATAGCCCGGTGTAATAGTCAAATACTCTTTAAAAAATAGCGAATTTTAAATTTTAAAATGAGTATATTAGAAATTAGTGTAATTTAAAAATAGTAGTAGATTTAGAATTAGTGTATTTGTCATTGGTTTTCAAAAAATAAACTCTACTTAATTTCAATTGTTAAGAATATATTTGAAAATATGGTAAAACTCTGTTTACTCACGTGGTTGGTAGTAAATGTTTTGCCTTGGATTCTTGAAGAAATTTCAATGAATCCGAATCCACCACCCGAAGACTTTTGGCTATTGGAGTTCAGTGACGTCATATTGGTTGTTCAAGGTTGTTTACACCTTGATAAATTTATATGGTAGTTTTAATATACATTTATTCCTGACCTCAACCACTCCCTTGATTATTATAAATATATAAAAGTAAGCGTTGAAAACTATTAATCATTATACATATATCAACTAGTTTCAATTTATATATTCTTAATATGACAAATTTATAACATATGTCATATATATTAATATTCATCAAACAAGAACCAACTCAACAATTCAATACGACCAACTAGAATAACAAAAAATTATTATAGCTAGTTGTACCTAATCAACAGGGACTTAAAAAATAAAATTAGATACTACTATCCGAGATGGGATCTACTCGATTTTATTAACATACCATCATGAAATCCAAAATAAAATCTTAAAGAATTCGAAGATTGCTAGTAATGGTTCACAAAATCCGACTACAGGTATTGCTAAGTCTATTTAGTAAAATTAAAAAGGAATATTTCACATAATATTAAACCAAGTGTATTCTGTGCTTTACATAATCAATCAAACTTGCTTTCTAACTACAGTATTAATGTTGAATGCTTACTTGATCAAATAGATTCTTGCGTATAAGCTATTTAGAATGTCTTGTTTGTATAAGTTGTGATTTTGAGTAGAAATGTTTAAAGATTATACTTTAGACTGTCAGCATAGAAAACTTCAATACTAATCAACCTATATTGATTGAACCATACCATTAATTGTTCTTCCCCTTTTGCATCTCAAAACATTACTCAACGACCCAATTTCTCATTATAGTTGTTTAGCAAGCCTTATTTCCAATCATGAGTTTTCGTTTGATGTCCGAATAGACTCAACCATGCTTTGTGGATGATTATTTCTAACGCAGTACACTCATTTGATGTCACAATATAAGTTATGCTATCTTCTTTGACATCTTCAATGTTGTCCGGTCTTCATTAGCTACATCTTTTATCTCAAACAAATCAATTAACTTTCTTCTTGTTGATGTTTGTGGAAATCCTCAATTAGGGTTTTTGTATCACTCACCATAATATATAAGAATGTGGAAATACATTTCCAATTTATACGGAACGTGTTGCAATTGGTCAAGTTTGTGTGTTGCATGTTCCCTCAGCTCACCACTTTGCAAATATATTCAGTAAAGGCTTACCTTCACAGCTCTTTTAGATTTCAAGTCCAGTCTAAGCGTAGAGGAATCCTCAGCTCAGACTTTGGGGTGTGTTTTAGATTATAAGCCTAGTGCAATTTTATTGTTTTATATAATTGTAGTTAGTACCGGGGCTCTCATGTAAATATTACATTAGGCTTATAATTTAACACACCCCTCGCAATCCAAGCTTAGAATATAGATTATCATGCAGAAATATGTTCTTGACATCAGGCTGATCAATAGGCCAATGTTACTAGAGACCTACAATTGAATATTATAAAACAAAAGCGGTGCAGTAGTAATCAAGAGTGTTGGCGGCAAACAAAAACAAGACGACTATGATTCACAGTGGAAGATTGTGAATGGAACAAGTGAGTCGATCAAGAAGAAAAAAAATCAAAGGCTTAATACCATGTTAATGTTTGTGGAAACTCTATATTACTCACCATAATATATAAGAGTACAAAGGAGAATGTAATATTTACGTGAGAGTCCCTATACTAACTACAAATATATAAAACTATAAAATTACACTAGGCTTGTAATGTAACACTTGTCTTATATGAAGGAGACAACCTGTCATTATTATCTTATTTTTTTAAATCAAAGGGATGATCATAAGAGTTATGCTTCAACATTCCCAAATCTTGCTTTCAAAATGATGAAACATTTCCACTCCGATTAATGAAGGATGTTTTCAATTTATATCTAGATTCTATTTTCAGTTAAGTCATTATGATATTTCTCCAAATGCATAGAACAAATACATGTGGAAGAACCTTATATGACAGTCATAGAAACGGTCACAGGAACGAGATAAGTTATATGGTTCATAAAGTAAATAGCTAGGCATATATTGTGTTAATGCAGATAACAAGCTTTTCGTTTAATTTGTAAACATATGTTAATTTGAACAATTTTTCATTGCTTTTGATTATTTTAATTTGTTACGTAAATTTGTATTCTCATCAAAGTTAGATTGTATCATTTTATAAATTTTAGTTATTTATATATTTTCTAAAAAAATAACTTGAACAAAAAAACATAATAATTAAAAACAAAAACCCATAGTGACGAGATATTATCGCCATAACTAACCAGAAAATATTAATTAAAATTAAATCTGATGGTCTTAAGGTGACTACATGTCACCGCTACTTATCAAAATAAAAATAAATAAATATTTTTCATGTACTAAAATTTATCGATAAGCCTATAGTGTTGGACCCTAAAAGGATCATACATGCCAATTTAAAAGGTTCTTGAAGGTTGTTTTGGTTGGTAGAATCTTCACAAGTCCAAGATGTAATGCGGGTGAAGACAATAGAAGAAAAAAAACAAGTGTCGGTTGTTCGCATTAGTCAATGTGAATGAGCAAGAACAAATACGGCCAAGTATTTGTTCATCCGCATTTACTAACGCGGATAAGCAGAACCAAATGCGGCTAAGTATTTGGTCATCTGCATTAGTCAATGCCGATGACATATTAAATGCGAATGCACAACCGAAGAAATGCTGATGAAATTCAACATCCGCATTAACTAATGCGGATGAACATCATAAAAGCTTACCAACATTTTGTACTTAGACTAGTATTCTGATGTCTAGTTGTCAGGGTAGTTTAGTCATTTTGTACAGCATTGTATCAGCCTATAAATAGAATAGCATACATTGTATTTTGAGAGTTGGAAGTTTCTGTTTTGTGTTGCAAACCCAAGCACACTGTGTATCTTGTTTACCAATATCAATATACAAAGCATTTAATAGTATTTTTAGCATTAAATGTTCTTTGATTATGTATTTTCGCTACATAATCATTGACTCAATCATCATATTTGATCCTAGTTGAGTTACATCAACTAAGATTCTTATCTTGGACCCGGTCAATTGGTATCAGAGCCTCGGGTCTCGAATTCGTCTCAAAATCAGCACAAATCTTGAATTCAAAGTTAGTGTTTGGCAAGCATCAGTTTAGGGGGAGTATTGTTGGGTTCAACAATTGGATAAACTGAAGCTTACTAAATGATAATCACAGCTGACTGAAGATCTCATTGTACAAGTTTAGAGACCAAGTTGATCTTAACAAGAACAACAGCACAAGACAATTTAACATGACAAAGTCAACATCAAGACAAAAAGAAAAGTCAAAATTAGGTCATGATGTAACAATAGTAAAAATAGACCCACTAGTACATTTTCGCAAGTGTGGTTCTTGTGTGGTTCTTGTGTGTCACACCCTCAAAATCCACGTGCGGAGTTTTACCGCGAGGCGAGTGAACCAACTAGGATCCTAGTCATTAGTTACTCAGAACGACACTATATGAAATTTTTAAAACAAATCAGAGTTTGAAACTTTAAAACATTTGCAGAAGCGTTTTATAAATATTTCAAACATAGAGTACCAAATGTAAACTGCGCAAAACACGCGCCCAAACCAAAGTATGAAAGTATGCAATAAGACAAAAATAGATGAATGTTTGTTTAAAGTATGCATGACTCGTGCGTGCTCCTACGGAAGCTACTAGTAACGACCTGAGAAAATCATACTAAAGTGTCAACACGACGGCTGGTGAGTTCAAGAGTTTGTAATCAACATAAACAGTTGCGTTAGTAAAATATAAACAAGTGCATTGAAATAGATAGCTAGACTAATTTTATTAGTAATAAACAATAGTGATTTCGCGATCGAAGCTGACTATGTTTGTATGTTTGCCTCCCGCCACGACATACCAAGTCGTGATGCTGTTAGTCGTTTAGGACAATATTGCACCCGCTTGACCTCCAGTTGTACGGGTGGGGCTTGTCAGACCCAGTAGTACTACCCGAGATTTTCCGCTAGATTCCTTAATTAACGATCCGAATGTGTAATGGCTTTCAATGGTATATCACACTATGTCTTACTAAGCAAATGTTATAATAGTAAAGCTTTTTAAAAGAGAGTATGCTTTCTCCCCCAAGGAGAGAATAAATAAAAGTTAGGCATTGAACTCACCTGATGCGGAAACGAACGATAACAAAAGCTAACGATGAGTAGAAAGACAACCCTTTAAAGTTTACCTAGAACACGTAAGTACTTAAGTACGTGTACACAGAAAGCTTAACAACCCTAGGTGCTCAATAAGCAAGTTGACCCAAGGTTTTGGAAATCGAGACTCATTTGACCTAGTTGACCTGTAATGCCCCGAATTCTTTTTGTTGAAGGGAGAAGTTCTCGCGCAAGAGGTGGAGTTCTCGCGCGAGTCAGTAAGTTCTCGCGTGAAGGCAGTTTTCACGAGAGAACAGCTGCGAGGAGAGAGAGACTCTATAGATAGACCCATGCACTCAATCTTCTCTACTTCATGCAAAAAGTCCTGCTGTTGTTCTTGTGAAAAGAGAAGTTGATGCTAGGTGGTGTCTAAGCTTTTGGCTCGAAACACTCTCGGTTTTGTGGTGTTCGTGTGCAAGGATATCGTTAGGTGAGTTCTAGATCCCTCTTTTACGTGTTTTATCATGTTTTTGGGGCTAATATGCATACCTAAACGAATGTTTTGTGAAAGAATGATGTTTATAACTGTTACAACATGTTTGGGTGTAAAAAGGGCTAAGGGAGCGATAACTTGGGGAGCAAGTTGTGTACAGTAAAAATGTTATCGCGTGAGAAGCAAGTTCTCGCGCGAAATGTGATTTTGGCGGCTGACGGTTATCTTTTGAAAGTTCTCGCGCGAATGATGAAGTTCTCGCATGAATGCGGGTTCTCGCGCGAAAACTTTTGACTGTTACGTGTTATGTTACCCCGTAAACGTGCATTAATAATGACTTAATGATGAACTTAATGCTAAAGGATTAAAGTACGTATGTAGATATTATATATATATATATATATATATATATATATATATATATATATATATATATATATATATATATATCATAATAGTTAAAGGTTAAAGAACGATGTTAATTCACATGTGAAACGCAAAAGAATAAGTTACCATGTTACCCTGATAGGAGATATGCTTCGTGCATTCTCACCCGATAGGAGTTACACTTCAATGTGCTCAACTGATAGGAGTTATGCTTCGTGCATTCTCACCCGATAGGAGTTACACTTCGGTGTGCCCAACTGATAGGAGATATGTTTCGTGCATTCTCACCCGATAGGAGTTACACTTCGGTGTGCTCAACTGATAGGAGTTATGCTTCGTGCATTCTCACCCGATAGGAGTTACACTTCGGTGTGCTCAAATGATAGGAGATATGCTTCGTGCTTTCTCACCCGATAGGAGTTACACTTCGGTGTGCTCAACTGATAGGAGTTATGCTTCATGCATTCTCACCCGATAGGAGTTACACTTCGGTGTGCTCACATGATAGGAGACATGCTTTGTGTATTCTCATCCGATGGGAACTAAGCTTCGTGCTATGTTCAAATGATGACGTAAAGTATATTGTAAAGTAAAGTAAAGTATGGGTAACGTAAAGTAAAGCGAATGGTAAAGTAAAGTATGGATAACGTAAAGTAAAGCGAATGATAAAGTAATGTTTGGGTAATGTAATGGTAAAGTGGATAGTAAAGTAATAGTTACAGTATAATTATCGAACAAGTTTGGTAAGATGATGTGTACAGTTAATGTTTTTATGAATGTTGAAATGATAAGGCGTGTTATGTCAGAGTTTTGTTCTTGTTAACCTAGAGCTCACTTAGCATCTCTGACTTTTGTATGCATATTAGATTGATAGGTATGCTATACATTATTGGGGGTGAGCTTGGCATGGATGGGAGAGAGCTATCTGGCACATGGTCGAGACTGGCATCCCGGCATAGAGCTTTAGGCTGATAGCTAAAGTGATCTTTTGATGTAATTATTAAACAATAGAAATTTTTGTACATTCCGCTGCGTATATTAATGAAACTTGATGTTCGAGAACTTGTGTTTCTGATGTCCAAATCTAACTGTGGGGTTTCCTGGAACGGGGCCTTACATGACCCGTTTGACCTGTTGGTGACATGTTAATTGAAATATTGTTTGATCATGTATAGCAACTCATACACATGATTATCATCCAAGTTATTCAGGTACACCACAATCATAAGTTCTATCACGATCATCATTCTAACATAGTTTATCATACAACACATACGAATCTCAACCAATCAATCATGCTCAATACAATTATAATTACATCACTAGAAATAATTCATACATGGAGTCTAATCATGCACTACATGCCATGTGAAGCCACTCATGACTTCACATCCTAAACCCTACCAATCCTACTAAGTAGGGGCCTCAGATTCGCACGCGTGTATGATGATCATTATCACACTTCTCAACAAGATTCATACCAACTAACATACATAACAAGGATCTATTATAATCCCAATCATGGTTCCATAATCTCCTAACATATTCCATCATCATGTAGTATTCCATAAAAACCTAAATTCCCAAGTAGTGCATCAAGCATCCATACAACTCAATCAACACAATCTACTATATTAGACATCATCAACAAGCATTCTAACATGATCCTAACATCATGAACATGCCCAATTCACAATATCCAATGATCTACATGAATAAAGTTTCCTTTTAGGGAAAGTAACATCCAAAATCAATCTAACATCCAATTCGTTCATAAATTCATCAACTTTATACCTAATCAAGTTCATAACAATCATCAAAACATGAAAAACATCATCAATTCATCATAATTCCCAAACCTCATGCATAAAAGTTTCTACTTATACCAAGGTATGAACAACCACTCAATTTCATGATTTTCTTGCATACTCCACGTAAACTAACATCATTGCAATACAACTAACATCAAAACATCATTCAATAACATCAATTTCGACATTCAACAAGATAATTGAACTAGGGTTCTTCATGAATCAAAATCTATGAAAAATCAATCAAAACCTAATCTTTAATCGCGTAGAAACCAAGAATTATAATTGATACAACCTTGTAATGCTCAATTGATGCCACAATCGACTTGTTCTTGATGTTCAAGCCTAGAATTCACAAAGGGGAGGGTGTTTGGAAGGGGTTACGGCCGAAAGGTGGGTTTGGGGGCTAGGGTTGGGTTTTTCTAACTTATATATGGTAAGTAATTTCCCATTAACTCCTTTCAACTTTTATAAATTGCAAAACTAACTTTTTAACATTTTTAAATCACTTTTCGTCTCATAATTCATAGATTTTATTAACTAACAAACAATATAGAAACCAATTGATAACTATCACCCATGAGATCATGCACTGCACATAGTCACATTGTCAGGCGTAACACATAAAATGATGCTCAACTCCTTAAATCGCATAATCACATAATTGAAATCAAAACTATTAATTAAGTTATTATTTCTTATCCAAATTAATTATTATTAGGTCACCAATATTCAATGACAACTAGTGTGTGCTCACGAGACGTGTATACAAGACCTAACGAAACTAACAGAGTTTGGTAATGGAAAATTACCGGATGACACGTTATCCCCATATTGAAAGATTTTTCGTCTCGAAATTGCGTTACATGGTTGTGTTACATCACTGGTTTACTGCATTGGCACAACGAAATCGAGTGAGTTGTCACATTGTGTGTGTGTTTCTTATGGTTGCTGGATTCATCTATTTTTCAGATTTGATTTCAACTTTAATGATGTCAAGAACAAAGAATACATCAATATGAAGAGTAAGGTCACTATTCATCGAAACTGCATCTAGTCATCACAAAATTCACAAAGAAAACAAACAAATCTGTTCAAATTGGTACGATTTGAAGACTATTAATCATGTTGCTGAATATTACTTCAAAATTCAAGGCAATTGATCACTATTATCATCAACAACGAAGAATATCATGAGGAAAAAGAAGACGATGTTGCTGTTTGTCAAAATCATCAACAAAATCTGATGGGTTTCAAGCAAATCAGGAATTGTTTGACATAATGAAAACCATATTCTTATTTGTTTTCAAGTGGTTAATGTGGATGCCTCTTGAATCAACAAACAAACATGGATGCACATGAACAAATGCTGACGCTAAGCAACAAACAAATGCGGATGTATGATTTGCTCAATATACAAATGCGGCTAAGCATCAATCAAATACGGTTAAGTATTTGTTCATCCGCATTAGTCAATGCGGATGACATACTTAATGCGAATGTTCATCATGACAAATGCGGATGCAGTACATAAAAATGCGGATGTCATAGGGTTTGCACAAATAATGCGGATAAGCAATTAGCCAATGCGGATGAGTGTCAAACAAATGCGGCTTCGCAACATGGAAATGCGGATGACACATAAAACAAATGCGGCTGTCTATGTACAATAACAAAACAAATGCTGATGGGTAATTGCTTATCCGCATTTATTTGTGCAACAGGTGCACAAAAACCTAGTGGAAGATCAATGGAGAGGAAATGGTGATGTTTTATGACCTAAATACATAAAGTTAACGTTAAACATGTATCCGAAATATCTTTAAAGACATTCAAAATGAAAAGCACATAATCAACTAAAAGATTCATTAACACATACTTGAATAAATACAAACAAGATAAAATTCATTCACGGTCTGAGTTGGAAGTGGGTTGAAACCCTAAGAAATGTAAAATCCATTTACATATATACTATGACAATAAATTTAAGTGAGAAACAAATTAATTTGTTTAAAATCATCCAATGTGAAATACACATACTACTTTACCGGATCAAAAGTAGGTTGTAAAAAATACAAAAACAGAAAAGAAATAGTAACAGAAAAAGACAAAATCGTTTAACAGATCGACGAAAATAAAAATAATTAATGAACAAAAGCTTCAAAAACCCTAAATCGACGCCGAAAGGTTAAGATTCCTTGAAGACATAGAAATATAACAAAATCTAGTTCAAAATGTTAAATATCCTCAAAATATATCACATATGAAATAAGAAGAAGACGCTTTAACATCTGAGTTTTAACAGATCCAACTTGGGTTATTTAAAACATACGAAATCTAAAAACTAACATAAACAGAAAAACTCAAAATTGTTTAACAGATCCATAAAAATAAGTATAAAAAATGAACAAAATCTTCATAAACCCTAAATTGATGATTAAATGTTTAGATCCTTTAAAGATACAGAAATATAACAAAATTTACTTCAAAATTTAAAATATTCTGATAAGAATTCACATACGAAAGAAGAATAAAAAGATTTAGCATTTGAAAATCAGTAAACTAAGAAAATAACATGAACAAATGGGTAAATCATCTGAAAAACAAAGCATAAACGTTAACAAATCATACCTCATGAAGAAAAGGACGAGAGGACGACATCGGAGTAAAAGAATCTTCAACTAAAATCACGAACAATTGATATTCGGTTGATGTTGGTTGAGAAGGATAGTTCGATCGGTGAAGATGATTGGGGATTTAGGGTTTCAAAACAGGTTAAAACGTATTCATAGGATCCATGCGAGAAACAGGTCGGGTATGACCCGCGTGTGGAACTTTTTTTAAATGGACCATTAGAAGGGGTGTTTATGATGCTGACACTTGGCATGAAGAATGTCTCTAAAGGTGCCATGTGGGACATTGCATTTTTGTATACTAATATAGATAGATGATATTATCCAACAAAAAATGATAATTTTAATTGATCTTCAAAAGTTAATGCGGTTATCGTGATATTAGATGGACCTTATATATATATATAAAAACATATATACATATATATATAGACACACACGCACACACTAGGCTCTTTAAGGCTCGCGACCCTTAACGATCTTCAAACGCAAGCCTCGAGCTCGTGCTCGGTTAATAAACGAGTCATATTTCAGGCTCAAGATCGTGCTCGGGCTCGTTTAGGCTCGGCTCGATCGAGCTTTTGACCGAGTCGTTCTCCAGCCGGCTTGATTCGTTTACATCCCTACATATAGTTGGCACATATCGGTTGTATAACAAAAAAAATAAATTTTAAATAGTGTTTATAAATAGAAATTTTGAAATATTAATTTGTTATTAATCCTCATACGATTGTTTATATTTTTAAAAATGAGAAAGAACAGAAATAATCTTTATTTTTCATATCACAATGAAGAAAACTAGAGATTTAAGTGGATGAGAGCCTAAAAGTCTTTCCTTTCAAATTCTGATAAAATGGATATACCACATCGTAGATATATTTATTTATTAACTAGTACTAGTATAAATAATAAAAATTATTTTTGTAGGTATCGATTCCTTCTAAAAAACCAGATTCTTTAGTTACAGGAAGTAAGGCAAATGTACTTTCTACACTTAACATAAATAACCAACTTATATTACGTAATTACTGTTTGGTGGGCTCTATCATTGAATCCGGTTAACAATCAAACTCTATTTAGGATGAGTTTATAGCCCGGTGTAATAGTCAAATACTCTTTAAAGAATATCGAATTTTAAATTTTAACATGAGTATGTTAGAAATTTGTGTAATTTAAAAATAATAGTAGATTTAAAAATTGGTGTATTTGTCGTTGGTTTTCAAAAAATAAACTCTACTTAATTTTCAATTGTTAAGAATATATTTGAAAATATGGTAAAACTCTGTTTACTCACGTGGTTGGTAGTAAATGTTTTGCCTTGGATTCTTGAAGAAATCTTCAATGAATCCGAATCCACCACCCGAAGACTTTTGGTTGTTGGAGTTCAGTGACGTCATATTGGTTGTTCAAGGTTGTTTACACCTTGATAAATTGTATATGGTAGTTTTAATATACATTTATTCCTGACCTCAACCACTCCTTTGATTATTATAAATATATAAAAGTAAGCGTTGAAAACTATTAATCATTATACATCTATCAACTAGTTTCAATTTATATATTCTTAATATGACAAATTTATAACAAATGTCATATATATTAATATTCATCAAGCAAGAACCAACTCAACAATTCAATACGACCAACTATAATAACAAAAAATTATTATAGCTAGTTGTACCTAATCAGCCGGGACTTAAAAAATAAAATTAGATACTACTATCCGAGATGGGATCTACTCGATTTTATTAACATACCATCATGAAATCCAAAATAAAATCTTAAAGAATTCGAAGATTGCTAGTAATGGTTCACAAAATCCGACTACAGGTATTGCTAAGTCTATTTAGTAAAATTTAAAAGGAATATTTCACTTAATAGTAAACCAAGTGTATTCTGTGCTTTAAATAATCAATCAAACTTGCATTTTAACTACAGTATTAATGTTGAATGCTTACTTGATCAAATAGATTCTTGTGTATAAGCTATTTTAGAATGGCTTGTTTGTGTAAGTTGTGATTTTGAGTAGAGATGTTTAAAGATTATACTTTAGACTGTCAGCATAGAAAACTTCACTACTAATCAACCTATATATGATTGAACCATACCATTAATTGTTCTTCCCCTTTTGCATCTCAAAACATTACTCAACGACCCAATTTCTCATTATAGTTGTTTAGCAGCCTTATTTCCAATCATGTGTTTTCATTTGATGTCCCAATAGACTCAGCCATGCTTTGTGGATGATTATTTCTAACGCAGTACACTCATTTGATGTCACAATATAAGTTATGTTGTCTTTGTAAGGCCCCGTTTCCGGAGACCTCACAGTTGGTCAATCACAACATTTTTCATATAAGATAAATACATTTCATGAAAACATCACAGCGAATTAAGTCATCAAAAACCATTCATGCATTAATATTTGATGTTTGCTAAATAATACATCATTGTATTTTAATAGTTACAAAAAGAATCAGTCAGTTGTATTACAAAACAACATTATCATCATGCACAAATGGATGCCAGTCTTTGCCCGCCAAGTAGCCTCACACGCGTGCCATCTCAGCAACAACCTTACCTACCAACTGATATGCATATAAAAAGTCAGTGTTGCTGAGTAAGTTCTAGTTTAATAATATAGAGAAATACACTTTGTAAATATCATTTGGTGATCATCCATCAATATACATAATCAATCATAAAGTGATTCATTATCTTTCTTTCTTTCATTATCTTTCTCTTTCATTAACTAGGATTGCACAAAGAAAGAGCCTACATTGTTAGTTGGCAACAGATGTCGAACCCCTGTCGGCAAACGTTTATCCTGGTAGATAACCTATCGACAGTTGATCCACACTGCTAAGCACGAAGCCTGCTCATGAACTAGGATCCCATTCATTCATTGGTCAATCCCCAGGATTAGACCCCAGATGTGCATCCTCATGGGCCATACAGCTGCACATCAGTTGAGCTAACGACAACAAGGTCGTGCACCTCCATTCATTTTGCTTGCAAGGCTTCTCATTCATCGTAAGGGCCCTGGGTAACATTCATTAAGTTTCATTGTTCTTCTTTTATTCCTTCGTGTCCACTTGTTAAGGATAATACTTATTAAGATGCACATTACATAATCACATAACATGAAAATATTATTGACATAGTCAAAGCAGCATATAAGAAAGAACCAAGCATAATAATCCTTAAACAAGCATAATCTTTCCTTATACAAAAGTTCTCCATACTTAAATTCTATTCCCAAAATTTCCAGAAAATCCCAAGTCTTTAGACACATGCGGATGAACTTAGACAAATGCGGATGAGCACAACAAATACGGATGAACAAATGCGGATGAACATTCTCAGGAAATTTTCTAAGTGTCAAGAAATGCGCATGAACCGAATGCGGATAACTAAAGCAATACACATGGACACTGTAGCAAATGCGCATGGGCAAAACAAATGCGGATGAACACTTAGCAAATGCGCATGAAGACTTAGCAAATACGCATGAAGACTTAGCAAATGCGTATGAAGACTTAACAAATGCGCATGAAGAAAAGACAACAAATGCGCATGAACAAAAGACTTTTTGTTAAATGCGGATGAACATAGAAACTAACCTGAAATTCAACTTATGCCATTACCAGTCCCAATCATCATTCTAACATGAACGCAGCTTAGATCTATCAGTCTAACACTTAGAAGACCATAAACTTTAAACGAGCAACAAGAGAATCACACAACATAACCATATCATCATAACCGTCCACACCATACATGAAAAATCATAACTTGTTTCGAAAACATCAGTCAAATATGCAAACCAACCCCAAATAAGCAGAAAACATTTAAAAGAGGGGATCTAGAACTCACCTCTACTGCTTTCGAGTAAAACTCCTCCAAACCCGAGAGCAACCTGGAGTTCAAACGCCTAAACACACCAAAACACGAAAACCGAACACAAAAGATCACATGAGAATCGGTCCCGAAGCTGAAAGCTCAGCTGAAACCAAACAAAACACACGAAAACTCACCTTCCAGCCGAATCTTCTTCTTCTTCTCACTAGAATCGATGGAAATTCTGATTTTCTTCTTTCTAGCAGTTGAAGCAGTTGGTGCAGCAGTGTAGTGGGCGGCCATGCCCACTTTAAACATAAAATAATAATGCTTGTCCTTTTGTACACTTTAGCCCCTCCACTTTTGCAACTTCTCCTTTTGTCTTCATTCTTTTCTTAATAAATTTTCGAGTGTTACAATCTTCTTTGACATCTTAAATGTTGTTCGGTCTTCATCAGCTACATCTTTTATCTCAAACAGATCAATTTAACTTTCTTCTTGTTAATGTTTGTGGAAATTCTCAATTAGGGTTTTCGTATCACTCACCATAATATATAAGAACATGTAAATACATTTCCAATTTATACGGAACGTGTTGTAATTGGTCACGTTTGTGTGTTGCATGTTCCCTCAGCTCACCACTTTGCAAATATATTCGGTAAAGGCTTACCTTCACAGCTCTTTTATCTTTCAAATCCAGTCTAAGTAGAGGAACCCTCAGCTCAAACTTTGGGGTGTGTTTTAGATTATAAGCCTAGTGTAATTTTATTGTTTTATATAATTGTAGTTAGTACAGGGGCTCTCATGTAAATATTACATTAGGCTTATAATTTAACACACAACTTAGAATATAGATTATCATGCAAAAATATGTTCTTGACATCAGGCTGATCAATAGGCCAATGTTAATCGGTTATTAGAGACCTACAATTGAATATTATAAAACAAAGGCAGTGCATTAGTAATCAAGAGTGGTGGCGGCAAACAAAAACAAGACGACTATGATTCGCAGTGGAAGATTGTGAACAGAACAAATGAGTCGATCAAGAAGAAAAAAAAAATCAAAGGCTCGATACCATGTTAATGTTTGTGGAAATTCTATATTAATCACCATAATATATAAGGGTACAAAGGAGAATGTAATATTTACGTGAGAGTCCCTGTATTAACTACAAATATATAAAACTATAAAATTACACTAGGCTTGTAATCTAACTCTTGTCTTATATGAAGGAGACAACCTGTCATTATTATATTATTTTTTTAAATCAATGGGATGATCATAAGAGTTATGCTTCAACATTCCCAAATCTTGCTTTCAAAATGATGAAACATGTCCACTCCGATGATTGAAGGACGTTTTCAATTTATATGTAGATTCTATTTTCAGTTAAGTCATTATGATATTTCTCCAAATGCATAGAACAAATACATGTGGAAGAACCTTATATGACAGTCACAGAAACGGTCACAAGAACGAGATAAGTTATATGGTTCATAAAGTAAATAGCTAGGCGTATATTGTGTTAATGCAGATAACAAGCTTTTCGTTTAATTTGTAAACATATGTTAATTTGAACAATTTTTCATTGCTTTTGATTATTTTAATTTGTTACGTAAATTTGTATTCTCATCAAAGTTAGATTGTATCATTTTATAAATTTTAGTTATTTATATATTTTCTAAAAAAATAACTTGAACAAAAAAACATAATAATTAAAAACAAAAACCTATAGTGACGAGATATTATCGCCAAAGCTAACCAGAAAATATTAATTAAAAATAAATCTGGTGATCCTAAGGCGACGACATGTCACCGCTACATATTAAAATAAAAATAAATAAATATTTTTCATGTATTAAAATTTATCGATAAGCCCATAGTGTTAAACCTTAAAAGGATCATACATGCCAACTCAAGAAGTTGTTGAAGGTTGTTCTGGTTGGTAGAATCTGCACAAGTCCGAGATGTAATGCGGGTGAACATAATAGAAGAAAAAAACCAAGTGTCGGTTGTTCTTATTAGTCAATGCGGATGAGCAAGAACAAATAAGGCCAAGTATTTGTTCATCTGCATTTACTAATAAAAGATAAGCTGAACCAAATGCTGCTAAGTATTTTGTCATCCGCATTAGTCAATGCTGATGACATATTTAATGCGGATGCACAACCGAAGAAATGCTGATGAAATTCAACATCCGTATTAACTAATGCGGATGAACATCACAAAAGCTTATCAACATTTTGTACTTAAACTAGTATTCTGAAGTCTAGTTGTCAGGATAGTTTAGTCATTTTATACAAGCATTGTATCAGCCTATAAATAGAATAGTATACACTGTATTTTGAGAGTTGGAAGTTTCTGTTTTGTGCTGCAAACCCTAGCACACTTTGTATTTTGTTTACGAATATCAATATACAAAGCATTTAATAGTATTTTCAGCATTAAATGTTCTTTGATTCTGTATTTCCGCTACATAATCATTGACTCAATCATAATATTTAATCCTAGTTGAGTTACATCAACTGAGATTCTTATCTCGGACCTGGTCAATTGGTATCAGAGCCTCGGCTCTTGAATTCGTCTCAAAATCAACACAGATCTTGAATTCAAAGTTAGAGTTTGGCAAGCATCAGTTTAGGGGGAGTATTGTTGGGTTCAACAATTGGATAAACTGAAGCTTACCAAACGATAATCATAGCTGACTGAAGATCTCATTGTACAAGTTCAGAGACCAAATTGATCACAACAAGAACAACAACACAAGACAATTCAACATTACAAAGTCAGTATCAAGACAAAAAGAAAAGTCAAAATTAGGTCATGATGTGACAATAGTATAAATAGACCCACTAGTGTATTTTCGTAAATGTGGTTCTTGTGTGGTTCTTGTGTGTCACACCCATTGTGAGGCGAGTGAACAAACCAGGATCCCAGTCATTAGTTACTCAGAACGACACTGTATGAAATCTTGTTTGATCAAGTATAGCAACTCATACATATGACTATCATACAAGTTATTCACGTACACCACAATCATAAGTTCTATCCGATCATCATTCTAACATAGTTTATCATACAACACATACGAATCTCAACCAATCAATCATGCTCAATACAATTATAATTACATCACCAGAAATAATTCATACATGGAGTCTAATCATGCACTATATGTCATGTGAAGCCACTCACGACTTCATATCCTAAACCCTGCCAATCCTACTAAGTAGGGGCCTCAGATTCGCAATCGTGTATGATGATCATTATCACACTTCTCAACAAGATTCATACCAACTAACATACACAACAAGGATCTATTATAATCCCAATAATGGTTCCATAATCTCCTAACATATTCCATCATCATGTAGTATTCCATAAGAACCTAAATTCCCAAGTAGTGCATCAAGCATCCATACAACTCAATCAACACAATCTACCATATTAGACATCATTAACAAGCATTCTAACATGATCCTAACATCATTAACATGCCCAATTCACAATATCCAATGATCAACATGAATAAAGTTTCATTTTCAGGAAAGTAACACCTAAAATCAATCTAACATCCAATTCGTTCTTAAATTCATCAACTTTATACCTAATCAAGTTCATAACAATCATCTAAACATGACAAACATCATCAATTCATCATAATTCCCAAACCTCATGCATAAAAGTTTCTACTTATACCAAGGTATGAACAACCACTCAATTTCATGATTTTCTTGCATAATCCACGTAAACTAACATCATTGCAATACAACTAACATCAAAACATCATCCAATAACATCAATTATGACATTCAACAAGATAATTGAACTAGGGTTCTTCATGAATTAAAATCTATGATAAATCAATCAAAACCTAACCTTTAATCGTGTAGAAACCAAGAATTATGCTTGATACAACCTTGTAATGCTCAATTGATGCCACAATCAACTTGTTCTTGATGTTCAAGGCTAGAATTCACAAAGGAGAGGGTGTTTGGAAGGGGTTACGGCCGAAAGGTGGGTTTGGGGGCTAGGGTTGGGTTTTTTTAACTTATATATGGTAAGTAATTTCCCTTTAACTCCTTTCAACTTTTATAAATTGCAAAACTAACTGTTTAATATTTTTAAATCACTTTTCATCTCATAATTCATAGATTTTATTAACTAATAAATAATATAGAAACCAATTGATAACTATCACCCATGAGATCATGCACTGCACATAGTCACATTGTCAAGCGTAACACATAAAATGATGCTCAACTCCTTAAATCGCATAATCTCATAATTGAAATCTAAACTATTAATTAAGTTATTATTTCTTATCCAAATTAATTATTATTAGGTCACCAACGTTCAATGACAACTAGTGTGTGCTCACGACACGTGTATGCAAGATCTAACGAAACTAATGGAGTTTGGTAACGGAAAATTACCGGATGACAAGTTATCCCCATGTTGAAAGAATTTTCGTCCCGAAAATTACGTTACATGGTTGTGTTACATCACTGGTTTACTGCATTGGCACAACAAAATCAAGTAAGTTGTCACATTATGTGTGTGTTTCTTATGGTTGCTAGATTCATCTATTTTTCAGATTTGATTTCAACTTTAATGATGTCAAGAACAAAGAATACATCAATACGAAGAGTAAGGTCACTATTCATCGAAACCGCATCTAGTCATCACAAAATTCACAAAGAAAACAAACAAATCTGTTCAAATTGGTACGATTTGAAGACTATTAATCATGTTGCTGATTATTTCTTCAAAATTCAATGCAATTGATCACGATTATCATCAACAACGAAGAAAATCATGAGGAAAAAGAAGACGAGGTTGCTGTTTGTCAAAATCATCAACAAAATTTTGATGGGTTTCAAGCAAATCAGGAATTGTTTGACATAATGAAAACCATATTCTTATTTGTTTTCAAGTGGTTAATGTGGATGCCTCTTGAATCAACAAAAAAATATGGATGCACATGAACAAATGCGGACGCTAAGCAACAAACAAATGCGGATGTATGATTTGCTCAATATACAAATGCGGCTAAGCATCAATCAAATGTTGTTAAGTATTTGTTCATCCGCATTAGTCAATGCGGATGTTCATCATGACAAATGCGGATTCATTACATAAAAATGTGAATGTCATAGTGTTATACAAACAAATATGGATAAGCAATTACCCAATGGGATGAGTGTCAAACAAATGTGGCTACGCAACATGGAAATGCGGATGAAGCATAAAACAAATGCGGCTGTGTATGTACAATAACAAAACAAATGCGGATGGAAACCATACAAATACGCATGGTATCCAAACAAATACGGATGGAACCATACAAATGCGGATGGTTTGTAAACTAATGCGGGTTTATTAAATTACATGTGTAACAAATGCGGCTGCTTTAGTGAAAAAATGCTAATGAGTTACTCACCAAATACGAATGAGTTAACTTCAATTGCAATTCATCCAACAACAAAAGATGATGAACAGATGATGAACAGTTGACAACAACAAACAAGAAAAAGACATTATCATGAATGCGGATGATTGCAACCAACAGGCACGTCCATTTTGTGCATTCAACAAAAAAAAAAACAAAAGAAGAAATCAACTTTGGTCACGTAATAATTGATTTACTCAGGGATTTGTACAACTGTCAAATACTCATTCTGAAATACTTGGATTCATATTTTATGATGATGTTGTGCACTCGTGTCTATCTACTGAGCGGAACAGTTAGACAAACTTTAATCAAGGGAAATGATAGTCAACTAAAGAATGAAATTATCAAGTTATTTCAGAGATTCAAAGAGTGGAAGTGTTCTCAAGATTGATTTATGTTCCTGATGTTGTTTATTGAAGTTCAAAGCCTCATCATATGCCTAATACATTCAAATCCTTTGAGTGTGATATGAACAGTAATCCAAAAGTGATACGACCCATATCCAATGCGCTAAGTATTCTCAAAGAGATTCTATCATTTGTCAAAACTATATTAGGAGAAGCTTAATCTAAGGGATATGATAGAGAAGATCTTCAAAGTTAGAGTCTGGCAAGCATCAGTTTAGGGAGAGTATTGTTGGGTTCAACAATTAGATAAACTAAAGCTTACCAAATGATAATCACAACCGACTAAAGATCTCATTGTACTAGTTTAGAGACCAAGTTAATCATAATAAGAATAACAACACAAGACAATTCAACATGACAAAGTCAACATCAAGTCAAAAGAAAAGTCAAAATTAGGTTATGATGTAACAATAGTATAAATAGACCCACTAGTGCATTTTTGCAAGTGTGGTTCTTGTGTGTGTGTTTCTTATAGTGTGAACCACCACCCAAGGAGAATTCCTCTTTTGGGTGGGTTTGATTCCATCTTGCATCTATGATTCTCATTGTAATTTGTTCATCAACATCAATGAAATCATAACATTATACATTATCCGTCTCTTTGTTCGTTGATTCACACTCATCCACCCATCTTAATTTTGATTTCTAGATCTGAACATGATGAATCCTAAGATTCAAACTCCATGAATCTGAAATTTTGATTCCGCACATAGCTAAGACAAGTTGTTCGCATATGCAACGCTATTTTAACGAAAGTAACACCTATTGGTAAAAGTCTATAGGCACAGAAATCTAAAGGTTAACAAACCCTTGTCGTCGCCAAAACACATGTGCATTTCATCCCTATAGGATGAATTTGTTGTAGTGATAGCAAGTGAGTCAGATGAATTATCAGGAGCTAGCGGAATATATAATCAGAATTTGAAAGATAGAACAAACAGTCAAGATTCAGATTATGACCAGCAAACAACCTTGATATATCATCGTTTGATATAGGATTGTGTTGCCATCATATTGTTACATATTAATAAACAAGGGGGTTAATTATAATAGTTTCAATTCGTAGTATTGGGTGTCACTTGATGGTAGTAACTGGGTTGTACATCCCCAGCTCCCTTCAACTCCAAATTTAAAGTAAGAAATAGCATCAAACATAAGATTTAAATAGAATATGATATTAAAATTTTATTTATGTTGAAAGGTTGCTTTCATAAGCAAAATCATTACTGCATATTTTTTCTTGGTCTTCCCTTTTATATTCATCATGTTCACCAACTCTGAGTTGTCAATTTTGCATGGGAGGGTTTGACCCAATGAGTACCTGACAGCTCGTATTTATATGAATGACCTTGAAGTGTATTTTCTTGCAGAGATTCAAAACTAAGAGATATATGGCTGGTTCATCGAATAAACTCGATGTTTCCGCACTTGATGTCATTGCACCTGCTGTATCTGAGCTAAAAGAAGACCTCAAGTTTATTAAGCTATCACATGTTAATGTCTCCAACTTTGTTTCAGTGAAGCTTTCCAACCAAAGCAACTATCCTATCTAGAGGGCTCATTAAACCTATTAGTTAGTCATGATTTGCATCACATCGTTGCTAATGATTTCCCAGAGCCAGTATCTTTTGGGCCATATGATGAACTTGCCAAAGGCTGGATTATTGGCTCTATGGACAAAAAAGGGCTTAAGGATTTCGAAGAATAGAACTCAGTTATTTCGGCACAAGGACTTTAGAATAGCCTACATTCCTTCTTAATCCATCCAGAGGCTACGTAGACCGTACGTACTCTATTAACTACCACGTATTTGATTTCCATAGTAGGGTCAAGTAATATGCTTCTATGGTCCGGTTTTGTTTCATCTTTGAATACTTTCCCTTAATCCATTAGCTTTGTACATTGTTTTTTATTTACTTACTTAAATTTTGAAATGAATTGCAGGTGGTTGGCGAGCATTAATAGTCGAAGAAGAAGCTGTAAGAGTCATTCCAGGAAGAGAAAATACCGATAGACTGAAGAGATTGTACGAGGCTGCTCATGAAGGGTGTTGGCGGAAAGCAAAATCCATATTGAAACACCATAAATATGCAGCCACAGAAGCCATCACTGGCATTGACGATACAATCCTTCACATAGCAGTTGAAATGGGCCACAACTATTTCGTTGAAAAATTGCTCAAGTGTCTATCAGATGAAGAAGTTGAAACCAAAAATAATAGGAATTGAACAGCGCTACGCATTGCTGCAATGGTTGGTAATTTGAAAAGACAAGATTTCAATTACCGAAATGTTCAACTGTCCCTTCAGATTACATCAAGTAAACTTAAATAACAAAAAAAAGTTCGAACGGGCCTAAAACAAACAACCACGGCCCAAACAAAAGCTCAAAACAAAACCGAAAACTAGAGAAAAACATAAAAGTGGCCCGAAAACCCATTTAGAGGCCTTATTTTGGAAAAATAACGGGGTAACCCGCCTATGGCGGTTACTATGACGTAGTCTTCGTTTCCACGGTCGTTTCGACTGGTAGAACGTCAGAAACGGAAACTCATAGCCCAAGTTATGCCTATTTTCGTGCAGCAAGGTCTTGAGCCTCCAAAAACAATAAGGCCCGGTCCTCAACACTTGGGCCCGCATCACATATACGCAGCCCAACTCTTGGTTCTGAAGAGGAAACGACTGTTGGTGATTCTAGACATTAAGAGACAGTCACCATTGGATATTGCTAATAAGAATATGAAGCTCGATGTGTATACATATTTGTTCAAATCCGCACTGTCTTTAAATTTAAGCGGTTTTCCAGATGCCCTTCAACATAATGCTATCAAAGCTATCACTGTTGCAATATTCACATAACAATACGGTGAGTAATCGAGTGATGAACCCAAGCACAACCCTTATATTAATCAACCGTTACCCGCATACACTTGTCATCAAGCAACTCAACTAATTATATACACCAGACAATGGATTGAGGGGTTGTAAACTGGATGAATACATGTTAATGGGTTAAACGGGATGTAATCAAGTTGTGTGATTATTATTTAATAAATTGTCAAACTGTCTCATATTGTATTCGTTCTTGCAGATTTAGCGGAGACATTGCTGATGAAATATCCCAATGCTGCTAAGGAAAATGATGCGATACTGATGACATTAACTATATGCTTCCCAACTGATCTTAGCTCCATGGAATCTTTTATTTATCCATGTATTTAGATTAACCTTTTGTTCAACAAAATTTCTACAAACCATGTATATGCATTAATATGGACACATTATCCATTGACGTACTATCATGTCTATCTTGCAGCTTTCAACAATGTCCATAAGAAAACAGTCATGAGAGGTTCTTTCTTATTTCACTATAATATATTGGACAAATGTGTCGATGACATCCTACGGGTAGTGAAAATATGTAATAATAACATATGCTGCAGCTGTTTGGGGAAATTTTCCATGATATTAGTTGGTGAGCTTTCAGGTATATATACAAATGAAGCCAGTTCCATTTGTATGTAATAAACTTTGGTTATTTCTTGTGCAGTCCCTATTGCACACTTTATCCAATATATCAATTGATTTGCCTGCTGATTGTGGTGGCTCGTCTAATCTTCTCAATGTTGTATTTCTTTCTGTGGAAGGTTTTAATAGTAACCGGTAAGTGATTACACATCTTAAGATATGATGGAAACTTGCATTAATTTCCACCGACTGTTCAACCCATAATTTTCTAAATTATAGTGCGCCCAGTAAAGGATATAGAGAAGAAGAAAGAAGAATACGAAGAAGCAAAGAAGATATTGAAATTGATATGTGATCAGATGGACACATAATTACAAAGGTTACTTTGGACCAATTCTTGAAGCTGTACGGAAAGGTGCTTACGAGGTTGTGGATGAGATTCTATTTAGGGAGCCTACTAAAATCACCAGTACGAACGAGAAGGGCATAATGTAATTCAGTTAGCCATAATAAACCGTTCAGAAAAAGTATACAACCTAATTCATCTTGTAATTGACCACACGGAGTCTTTCAGAACAATGACGGATTCTTCTCTGAATAATCTGGTACACTTAGCTGCAAAATTGGCACCTTCATGTGCACTCAATCGTACCACAGGGGCCGCGCTACAGCTACAACGAGAGCTTAGATGGTATGAGGTATGTCACAAATAAGATATCAGTCATCATGTTCTTCACTTTAATCTCTGGTTACAAAATATATAATTAGATTGAGTTCTACAGGGAGTGGAGAAGCTCATGTTTCCTATAGAATTTATAAAAGAGAATATTAATAAGGAAACACCAGCAATGATGTTCACTAGGGAACACGAGGATTCGATGAAGCAAGGAGAAAACTGGATGAAAACAACAGCTGAATCATGCAGCATCACAGCTGCATTAATTGTCACAGTCGTATTTGCAGCAGCAATCACTTTGCCTGGTGGAAGTAATCAAGAATCCGGCATCCCTCTGTTCAAAAAAGAGACTGCATTCACTATTTTTGTGATATCCAATGCATTCTCACTATTTACAGCGGCTTCCTCACTATTACTCTTCTTATCAATCCTCTCGACACATTTCTCTGAAAAAGATTTTCTGGTCAGTTTACCAAGAAGATTGATTTTGGGTCTTTCGCATTATTCCTTTCTACAACCGCCATGATTGTAGCTTTTGGTGCCATCTTGTTTCTTGTCTTTTGTGATTGAAGACCAGGGATGCTGGCACCAATTATTATATTTTCTTGCCTGCCAATTTCAGTTATTGTTACTGTCAAACTCCCCCTACTGGTAGACTTGATCCAATCAACATATGTCCCCATATTTGGTGAGCAAAGTTACCTTGAGTCTTGTAAAACTAATCGTAGAAAATCACTCTTTCATGACTTATAAGGGGGAGTTTAATTATGCATTGCAATGACCTGTTGAGTAATGTTTCCAAATTCAAGCATCTGCCCTCTCTCTCTAAGTGGTACTCACCACTTTGTAAGCTTAATTGTCTCCAAAACATTCAAATTTATTGTTATTTTTCTTTACTCAACATCCTTTACAATGTGAATATTTTGTTACTCTATACTAAGTATAAACTAGTTATAGTTGATGGAGTTTAACTTATTCTTCTATTTGATGAAACTTGTTTATTTAAAGTTTACATAATCTTTCTTCTAACAAGCTTTGTCCAATTCTCAAATTAGATAATCCCTTTAACTTTTCTTGTGAGAGTGTTCAAATGTTAAAATTTGAACATGGTTGGCTTTTAGGGCGTACGGCTTCGCTGCCGTTAAAGGACCCAACTTTCAGGGGCCATAAAATTCTTTTTTATGTTATTTAGGTATCATGTGTTTACAGGTGTTCAAACTACCGAAACTGAATCATATAAGTGACAAAAGACCGAACCCATCTATGAATTAGCCTTTTCTGTTCGGTTTCTCATTGTAAACGAATTGTGAATTCAGTTTTTATTTCGGTTATCGATTCCATAGAATCTTGCTTATTTGGTTTAGTTATCCGCATTCAACCGAATCCGACTTATAAATTCAGTTAAATCCGGTTCAGTTACATGTTTTTAGTTTGGTTCGGTTTGGTTAAAGGATAAGTGCAAAAAAGTTTTATAACAGATAAACCAAAGAAACTGTTAACCGAAACGTTGCAGACCACTACACATGTTAATAGAAACATTTAGAAAAATTATAAACTTATTTCTAGTTATATATTCTAAAGAGGCAAAATATAATAAACATATTAAAATCCAATGATGTATTCTAGGGATGACCTGATTAAAATTCGTATCTTATTTTAGATTTATACCCAGTATTTTAACCCCCTTAACAGTCAATAACAATGAATCGCATGCACCCATTGATTTTAACCCACTCGACGGTCAATTACAAGGAACTAGTCAACTACGGGTGAAGGTGATTTCACTAGGCAAAGCATTCACATCATCTAGACAACTCTTTTTTTCTTTTTGTGTCAAATAAATCCTTTTTTATAAACTTATTTTGTTTTATTATTTTAAGCTAACTAAATAAATAACTCTTTAACTATTAAGCAATACATAAAAGTTCCTTATATGTGAATGATTGAAATATCATCTTACATAGCAGAAAAACTAAAAGAGTTAGTGTCATGGATCAAAATCGTTATAAAATTTAAATGTTAAGAACCAAAAGAGTTAAAAGATTCTCTTTTAGACTAAAATGGTAAAACTACCAAACCCTAAGGACCAAAATAGCAATTTACTCTAATAAATTTTAGTTTTACTATATTTATTAATTTTTTAATTTAGGGTATTATTGTTATTTCCTTCAAACTTAACAGAAAAGTTACACCCATCCACTCCAACGACCTTTCGTGTTATTTTTTGGGTGAACCGTAGCGATTATATGTGTAATTTTAATTGGGTCTGCCACGATGGTATATATTTTTAGATTGACATGATCTTCATTGAACCAAGATTTCCATTCATCCAAACAATTCTTTGAGTATCATGGCATCCAGCCGCAAAATCTCATCAAACAACAATCCCCTAATGAAATATATAGAAGTAGCAGACAAAGACATGGATAATCTAAGGCTCCTATCACCATCACAATACCCACACAGTCGGTAGTAGCAATAATTCTCACTATAACGTCATTACCTCCTCCCACTATTAGTGCTTTGCCAAGCTCGTCAGTTTCATGTGTCCTGATTTCAACTAACAGCACACAACCCCTATGAGTCTCCAGAATGGGCTCATAATAGTTAGGTCTACAAAAACAGTCTCACCAAGGGTATGAATAGTGAGAAATGGACTCTCATCGTCAAACTCCCAAATCCAGCCATTCTCGTACGAGGAAGTAGGGTCACATCTCAGTTCAAAAGAATATTGTGAAACTATCCATGACACTAGCGGTGGAAGAGAGAGCAAAGCATCCTCATACTCACTGTTAGAGTGTAACACCCGAAACCTCGGTCAAAATAAAAAGAAAAGAAAAGTATTTTGAAGAAAATAAAAAGAAGACAAAGTTGAGAGGTGTTTTGTGTAAATAGTACCAAAAAGTCAAAAAGGTTACTTTTAAGGGCATGGCCGCCCATGCCATGCCCACTTTGCTACTGCTATTCGACTAGAAAGAGAAAGGAAGCTGAAATTTTGGTTCTCTCGGTTGTGAAGGAGAAGAAAGGTTGATTTTCGAATTTGGTGAGTGTTGTTTGTATATTTGGCTCGGTTTTTGTTGGGTTTTCAACTTTAAAACCTATTTATATGTGTTCTATGTTTTTTGGTGCTTGTTTTTGCTTGTTTAGGTGCTTGAATTTGTGTGCAAGCAGGTTTGGTGGAGTATTACTTGTTTGCTGCACTAGGTGAGTTCTAGACCCCGGTTTCTATTTGTTTTAAACTATTTTTGGGCTTAAAATGCATGATTAAAATGTTTTACAACTGGTTTACGTATGAAGCGCGATGTATCAAGACATGAAGAAAGATTACTGGTGGCCGGGTATGAAGCGCGATGTAGTGGAGTATGTGAGTAAGTGCCTTACTTGTTTGCAAGTGTAGGCAAAACATCAGAAGCCATACGGGAAGATCCAACCCTTGGATATACCCGAGTGTAAGTGGGAGCACATCACCATGGACTTTATCATGAAGCTACCCCGTACTACGAGGGGGCACGACACCATATGGGTGTAGTCGACCGTCTGACCAAGAGTACTCACTTCCTACCGATCCGCGAGATGTATTCCTCTGAGAGACTGGCGAATCTGTTCATTAAGGAGATTGTAGCTCGTCATGGTGTGCCGGTGTCTATTGTGTCGGACCGCGACACCCAGTTCACATCGAAGTTTTGGAAAAGATTCCATGATGCGATGGGGACGAGGCTACATATTAGCACGGCTTACCATCCTCAGACAGATGGTCAGTCGGAGAGGACGATTCAGACGCTCGAAGATATGCTCCGAGCATGCATGATCGACTTTGGAGGAAGTTGGGATGATCACCTACCGTTAGTAGAGTTCTCATACAACAACAGTTATCATGCCAGCATTAGTATGCGACCATATAAGATGCTATACGGTAGAAGGTGTAGAATGCCCGTATGTTGGGGAGACATCGGGCAGAAAGAGTTGGGAAGTATCGAGGTGATCGAGGCTATGAATGAAAAGCTAGAAAAGATCAGAGCCTTTATGAAGGCGGCCTAAGATAGGCAGAAGTCGTATGCCGATAGAAGGCGTAGACCGATCGAGTTTAACATTAGTGATAGAGTCATGTTGAAGGTCTCACCTTGTAAAGGAATCATCCGGTTCCGGAAGAGGGGCAAGCTGAGCCCGAGATACATAGGGTCTTTTCGAATTGTTACACGAGTAGGGGAGGTAGCCTATCGATTAGAATTGCCTGAGGAGTTAAGTGGAATTCATCCGACATTCCATGTATCTCATCTGAGAAAGTGCCTAGCAGAAGAAGATATGATTGTACCACTAGAAGATATCGAAGTGGATGAACGACTTAACTATGTAGAGCAACCAGTGGCAATCATCGATCGAAAGGAGAAGAGGTTGAGGAATAAAGTGGTTCCACTTGTGCAGGTGCAGTGGAAACACCGAAAGGGTTTTGAGTCTACGTAGGAGACTGAAGAAGAGATGAGACAGCATTACCCACAGTTATTCGAAGAGTGACAGGTTTCAGGGACGAAACATCTTTAAGGGGGGTAGACTTATAACACCCGAAACCTCGGTCAAAATAAAAAGAAAAGAAAAGTATTTTGAAGAAAATAAAAAGAAGGCAAAGTTGAGGGGTGCTTTGTGTAAATAGTACCAAAAAGTCAAAAAGGTTACTTTTAAGGGCATGGCCGCCCATACCATGCCCACTTTGCTACTGCTGTTCGACTAGAAGGAGAAAGGAAGTTGAAATTTTGGTTCTCTCGGCCGTGAAGGAGAAGAAAGGCTGATTTTCGAATTTGGTGAGTGTTGTTTGTATATTTGGCTCGGTTTTTGTTGGGTTTTCAACTTTAAAACCGATTTATATGTGTTCTATGTGTTTTGGTGCTTTTTTTGCTTGTTTAGGTGCTTGAACTCGTGTGCAAGCAGGTTTGGTGGAGTATTACTTGTTTGCTGCACTAGGTGAGTTCTAGACCCCGGTTTCTATGTGTTTTAAACTGTTCTAGGCTGAAAATGCTTGATTAAAATGTTTTACAACTGATTTATGTATACCCGTATGTTGTGTATGTTTATGCTTATGTTTATGCTTGTTTATGTGTTGTGGTTGCTTAGAATGTTAAGTTTATGCTTAGAACAGGTGCAAATGCAGATCTGGGTTAGTTTTGATTTTGAAAAATATATAACAGGTGGTCATACGCCCAAACAGGGCACATGCGCCTGAGGTTTTGACTTAGAAAAGACTAAGTACAGGCCATGCGCCCAAACAGGGCCCATGCTCCTGGAAAATTGCCTTAGAAAAATTATGGGGCTCATGCGCCCCAATAGTGCCCAAGCGCCCAAGGTTTTTGCCTGAAATTGCTAAGTGTAGACTCATGCGTCTAAATAGTGTCATGCGCCCAACCCTTTGTTCAGGCGCCTAAGTGCTAGTCCATGCGCCTGAACAGTTCATGTGCCCAGAATGTAAGCTAAAATGCCTAAGTGTAGAGTTTATGCGCCTGAATAGTGTTAAAGCACCTAAGCATGGCTCATGCGCCTGCATAGTGCCCATGCACCTAAACACTTAGAAAATTTTATGGAATTTTGGGAAAATCAGAATTTTAGGGTTTGACCCTGGTTTGACTTGATGCAATTATCTGATTATTTTATTTATGTTTTGGGCTGTTCTTGTGTTCCTATTTATTATATTATTATGTGACTTTACGTGGTGTGATTTATTCTTATACGTTAAGTATTATCATTAAAGAAAATGGAAAGATTAATGATAATGAGAAGTGGAACATAAAGAACGGAAGAAAGTCTTGCAAGCAAATTCAGTCGTGGTTCACAACCACTAGGTTGTTAGCTCAACTGTGTGCGGTTTAGCTAACCCGTTGGATGCACACATGGTCAATCTTTGAGATTGAGGGGACCCTTGTTGCTGCCCCGGTACTGGAGTCAGCTTCGTGCACCAGTTTGGGGTCTATTTGTAGACCTCGGCCAAGTACCAGTTTTGTGCGCAATATCGGGGGCATAGCACATTGGTCCGGATTAAGTGAAAGCTTAAAATAAAGGTTCGAATGAATGATGATGGAAATGGTAAAGAAGATAATGGATGTTATCTTAACTGTACGTATGATGTGTGATCACGTACGAAAGAAAAGTATATTATTTTAAAAGGGTATTTTCATATACAAATCTTTCAAGGTATTTTAATATTTTAAAATTAGAGCTCACTCAGCAACGCTGACTTTTATGCATTTTCAGTTGGCAGGTAATTTTTGCTGAGGATGGCACTCGGGGAGGCTACTCGTCGGGGCTAGACTGGCATCCGTTCACGCATACTAATATTGTTGTTTTGTAATGCAATTAATATGATCTTTTGTAACTATTAACAATTAACAATGTATTGCTTAGCAACAGTATTTTATTGATGAAGTGAATGGCTTTTGATATTAATTCTGACAGGATCAGCGATCTAAGTTTGATCAATTATTGCAGCGGAATTAGAACAAGAATTAGACAAATATAGCAAGAACACAATAGATATTCAATGGAACAGTACACGGTTATAGAGAAAGAGGGTTTTCTGCAAAAGGGATAATATCATTCATGCACAAATGCTTCGGTATGTCAGCCGCTAAGCTTCGCCTTACAATTAGGTCAACATTCCTTATATAAAGGAATGTGACGTCTGCTGATGTCACTTGATAGTGACATTTAACAGAATTATTACAAACAACTGAAAGTAATCAAACTACTGAGAATGTTCACAACAACTGAGAACATCTCAGAGTATGCTAAGTACAAGATGAAAATATTACTGAAAGGAAACCATCATAACTACTGAAGAGGTCTTCTTCAGCTGTTGTGACAACATCTGAAACTTGGTCTTCAATCTTTGACTTTGGCTTTTGTCATTTCAGACTTTGTCTTCAGACCTTGTTATCAGTTGATGTCTTCAGCGTTGCAGACTACTTCAGTTGTTGTAATGTCTGTGGGACTTAAAGGTTTTTCTGATCAGGCTCATTGGTTCTTTTGGTCCAATAAACTCCCCCTAAACCAATGCAGCCAAAACCTTTAAGCTTATTGAGGTCCCACTTATTCTTGGCAGAAATACTCTCTTGATCAGCTTCAGAGATATCAGATAAGCACAGGCCAGGGAACAGGTTTCAGTAGATGTGAATGACAAAGGATGGAAGGGAACTCTGTCTTGGGGAACTGGGCACAGAGCTGTTATCCCAACCATGAAACCTACTTCCCATTGATGAGTCTATAAGACTCTCTGACGTAGGCCTCAAGGAGAACAACTTGTTCCTCCTTAGTGAGTTCTTCTGCTTCTCCTTCGAAGAAGAACTCTGGGCCATAGTACTCTGATAGGTACTTTACTGTCTTTCCATTTTTCAACTCAACAGTTGTTATCTCTCTGTAAGCAAATTCATCTGGGTGAGTCCCTTCTAATAACAACTGGAGTTCATTTTTCTTGATCTCTTCAAGCCTCTTGTATAACAACCCCTTCTTGACCATTTTGTTCTCCATTAGAGTTTAAGGGGTCATCTTTGACTTGTAGGCTCTCTTGAAGTCTTCAAGTATCTCCCAGGGTGAGACTACAATGGCCAACATAATAACAGCATCTATGGTCTTTCTCACTTGGCCATTGTATCTACTTGGTATGGATTTCTTATGAATTCGAGAACTAACCCTGGGGTCTGGCCAAATCCTTACTCTCTCCTTTTGATATTGAAAGGTATGCCTGAGAGCATACAGCCTTTGAGCGTGTTTCTTCATGGCTTGTATAGATGATGACTGAGGAAACTCTTTGTCAACCATCTTCAAAAGTTGCTCATCGTGCTGTTTCTGCTGTTCTTCTTCTTCAATCTTAACTTTCACCATTTGCCTCTGAAAGTCTGGTGTGATCATTTGTTGACTTCTGGGCTCAGGTATTTTTAGAACAGCAGAGATTGGCAGACTGTCTTCTTCATCATCATCTTCTTCTTCTTCTTCCATCCTCAACACCCTTCTCTTCCTTCTGGGTGCATCATTGGATGTGGTTTGAGGTGGTTTTTGGGGTAAGGGAGTTGGTTTTGAGGGTTGAGTTGGTTTAAGTTTAGGGATTGGTTTGGAGAGTTGTGGGGTTGGTTGTTTTTGAGTGGGAGTTTGGGAAGGCTGATCTAGCATTTTTGTGGTAAGTTTGGCTTTAGAAAGCTTGGCCATATCAGTTCTCTTCCCAGCACCTGCTTCATCTAAGGCTTCGATAATCAACCCCTTATTGAATGCTTCAGAAGCACAGATTCTGGTGGTTATTGCCAGAATACTGTCTCTGGTCCATGATTTAATCTCAATTAATGATCTTCCCAAGTATTTTGCAATAAACCTGATCATTATCTCCAACCTCTCCCTTTCCATCACACTGTAACTGGCCCATCTCTCTTGTATCTCTTTAATCTCCAGCCTTCTGATCTCAGTGTCTAATGTAGCTGTATCAAAGCCCTGTCTGAAGAGTTGGTCTATTATTCTGTCCATTGATCTGCTGTGAGCTTCATCAGCTTCTTTAACCAGATCTTCCAATGATTTCTCTTCATCAGGCTTTTGAGTTTCAGCACTTTTCTTTCTCTTGTATGTGATCAGCTGTTTTTCCTTTTCTAACTCCTTTTCTTTCTCTTGTTGTTTCTCATCTTCCACTCTCTTTCTCTTTCTTTCTTTCACTGCCTTAGACTCCCCCTTTTTGGGTGCATTGGGTTCAGGGGTTTGAATGGCAGAAAGCTTCTTTTGCACAGCATCATCAACAAGTGTTTGTAGATTTGAGGAGATCCTCTCATCAATGGCTTTATGCACAATCTCATTGATGATGGGAGTGATGAGAGGTAAGGAATGTTGAAAGGTAGCAACCATCTGCTCAGAGGGGTTCTGTCCCTGAGAGGTGGTGCCAAAAGCAGTGGCTGGTGGCTCAGTTGAGTGTAGTGGCTGAGTGTTTGGTGAACCTTCAGATGAAGGTGCCATCTGTGGGTTTATTGGGGCAGATGGACTTTGATCCTGAGACATTTTGGCAAGCAGTTCTTTGAGTCTGCTCACCTCAGCCTCAAGGATTGTGTTATGGGCTAAGACATCGAAGAAAAAGCCCAGGTCATCATCAGTCTTTGCTGAATCACCTGACCTCCTGATTGAATCAGGATGTACATGCCCTGAGTGTAGATCAGTTGTAGCATGTGCCCCTTGTTCTTGGTTCTGGGGACTTCCTGCCTCAGGACTGAGTCCTTCATCGGCAGTTGCCTCTGGTGAGGTCTTAGAGACATGCTGGTCCTCTTCCTCAGCTGTTGAGGGTCTCCCCATTGTAATTGGTTTCTGGGGAGGAGGAGAGGAATGCAGCTGACTCAGCACTTGTTCAACTATAATGGTTGGGCTTTGAGGGGCGGTTGCATTTGGAGATAGGTTTGAAGCAGATTGCACCCGGGGTGACTGGTGCTCTTCAATGGTAACCTTCTCAATTGAGATAGGTTCCAGCATTGTGGTATCCCCAATTATGGTTGCATCAGGATCCTGTTGAGAGGATGCCTGAGCGGCTAGGGCTGGTGGAGTCTTTGACACTACTGGGGGGTTAGAACCAGTAAGTGTTTCCTGTATTGGTGGTACAGGGGCATCCTCAGGGGACTCATCTCCCTGAGTAGCCTTTTTGGGCTTTTTGGTGTTGGGTTTGGTGGGGACTTTGGATCTGGAAGTGGAGGCTGTGGGTTCCCGCTGCTTGGGTTTTAGCAGCCGGGCAGCCCCTTTCAGTGTAGGGTCAGAGTTGTGCCTGGAGTATACTTCAGGCAATACAGCCGGAGCAGGGACTCCAAGGCCAACAAGGCCGTCTGATTTTAGCTGATTTAAAATTATGGCCATGAGAAACCTGGGATATAATATCCATCTGTTTGCCACAGGTTTCAAAGCCAGATCCTTTAGTTCCATGAAAACTATCTCAGAAAAATTTAGATTTTGTCGTTCAAAGATAGAGTATAATACCTGTTGCCATCGGGAGGACATCTGATCCCATGAGGAGGTTTTTATGCAAGGCAGACATTCACCATGTGGAATATAAGACGTTCAGCATCATGGAAGTGCTTCTTCAGAATGGTGGTAGCACTTAAGTCTCCTTCATACCCGTTATTGATGAAAGACATATCAGTTGTGCCTTTCGGGTATTCTGTGACACAGGTGGCATCATGTAGATTTAGGGTTTGTCGAATGATGTCTGGAGTGATGACCACCTGTTTCTGGTTAACCAACGACTGGAGAGTGATTTGGCTATCATTCTCACCAGTTTGCACAGAGACGTTGGTCCAGAATTGGCTTAGGGAATCGGGGTATATGGTAGGATTCAGAAGAAAAGCGGTTCGGTACTGGGAATCTACCATAAGATCGATGGCATTATCAAATTTGTTCCAAAAGGCCGATTTCGAGAGGTAGGCAACACAGTTGTGTCTGGGTTTGAGTTTCATGGTCGCCATTGTTGAGAGAGTGAAGGACATAAAACGGCTAATGAAACGTTTGAAAGTAGATTTAGGTATTTATAGGGTAAGAAAAGGCTGATATAAAACGACTGAAAGTGTTGGTGCTGTCATCAGTTGTTTGAAAACAACTGAAGACCTGGTTTTAACTTTCAGAAGTTGTAACAACTGAAGACTTGGTATTAGTCATCAGTAGTTGTGAAACTACTGAAGACATGGTTTTGGCTTCAGGTGTTGTAAACAACTGAAGATTTGGTGTTAGTCATCAGTAGTTGTAAAACTACTGAAGACATGGTTTTGGCTTCAGTTGTATGAAGTGAAACAGCAGTTGTAGAAACAACTGAAGAGAAAAGTTTCTCATCAGCTGTTGTCGTCAATTCTTAGCTCATCAGCTGTTTCATTCTGACCTCAACACTTATCAGACTTTTTGTCTGATTTTCAGACGTTTCATTGGTCATCAGTACTTATCTGTTATACTGACATCAGTAGTTGTAACTACATCAGTAGTTGTAACCACATCAGTTCTTTTCAACAGATAGAGTACTTCAGTACTTTTAAGTAATTTAGTCTTCAGTAGTTATGAAAACTACTGAGGATAAAAGAACTTATCAGTACTTATTTGTGACAATAGTATACGAATGCTCATCAGTACTTGTTGACTGAGATCATCAGTAGTTGTCACTTATTCTAGCTGCAGCATACCAAGCCTTAACACTAGGTTTTGGAAAGTTGAACTGTCCAAAGGCTTAGTAAATATGTCTGCAAGCTCATCAGCACTAGGAACAAACTTTGGATCAATCAGACCTTTTTCAAAACAATCCCTAATAAAATGGTGTCTGATCTCAATATGTTTGGTCCTAGAGTGCTGGACTGGATTCTTGACAATACAAAGAGCTGAAGCACTATCCATTAGTAATGGAGTCTTAGTCTCTGTAATGCCATAATCCAATAATTGATTCTGAAGCCAGAGTACCTGAGATGTACAACTTGCAGCAGCAATGTACTCGGCTTCAGCAGTGGATGTAGCAACAGATGTTTGTTTCTTACTCTGCCAAGAAACCAAACAGTTGCCTAGGAATTGACATCCACCAGAAGTTGATTTTCTAGTTAATTTACACCCTGCATAGTCACTATCAGAAAAAGCAACTAATTTGCAAGAGTGCCCAGTGGAATACCAAAGACCTAGAGATTGAGTACCTTGCAGATATCTAAAGATCCTCTTGACTGCAATCAAATGAGACTCTTTAGGAGCAGCCTGAAATCTAGCACAAACACAAGTTGCAAACATAATATCTGGTCTAGAAGCTGTTAAGTACATCAAGGACCCAATCATACATCTGTAAAGTGTTTCATCAACAGCTTTACCTTTCTGATCTGCATCCAGTTGTGTGGTGCTGCACATGGGAGTAGAACAGGGCTTACAGTTTTGTAAATCAAACTTTTCCAAAAGACTCTTTGTGTATTTTGACTGATGAATGAAAGTTCCATCAGCCTTTTGTTTGATTTGCAAACCTAGAAAGAACTGTAATTCTCCCATGGCACTCATTTCGAATTTTTGTTGCATCAACTTTGTAAATGCATCACACAACTGTGGATCAGAGGATGCAAAAATAATATCATCAACATAAATTTGAACAAGGAGCTTATGCTGACCCACTTTCTTAATGAACAAAGTTTTATCTATGGAGCCTCTAGTGAAATTATTCTGAAGAAGAAAATTTGACAGTGTTTCATACCAGGCTCTAGGAGCTTGTTTCAACCCATAAAGAGCCTTATCAAGTTTATACACCCAATCAGGATGTTTATTATCCTCAAAACCTGGTGGTTGACACACATAAACCTCTTCTTTTATTTTACCATATAAAAATGCACTTTTGACATCCATTTGAAAACTTTAAGATGTGGAATGCAGCATAGGCTAAGAACAATCTAATTGCCTCCAGTCTGGCTACAGGGGCAAAGGTTTCATCATAATCAATACCTTCTTCTTGTGAAAACCCCTGGACAACCAGTCTGGCCTTGTTCTTGACAATTTGCCCATTTTCATCTGTTTTATTCCTAAACACCCATTTAGTGCCTATTGCACACTTACCTGGGGGTAGAGGAACCAGTTCCCACACTTGCTGCTTTTTGAACTGAAGAAGCTCAAGCTGCATGGCATCAACCCATCCATTGTCTCTTAATGCAATATGATAGTTCTTTGGCTCTTGCTGACTGATGAAGAGAGCATAGAAGCAGAAGTTGGACAATTGACTTCTAGTTGAGACACCAGCATTGATATCACCAATGATTTGAGACATTGGGTGATTCTTCAGCTCTTGGTACACTATGAGATCTGTGCAAGTGTTTGTAGCACGCTCAGCAGCAACAGATGTTGATCCAGATTCTTGAAACCAAGTATTAGATGGCAAGTCAAATGAAGTAGAGGATTCAGAAATCTCATCAGCATTTGTTGTGGATGGTGCTACTGAAGCTACAGGAACATCAAGTTTAGTAGACTCAGGCAGTTGATCACTAAACTTGAATAGGTGAGTACTGGGATCATCATCAACATCAGTACCACCAGATGGATGACTAGCTGCAGAAGGTGATGAATTCACATGATCTGCAACAGCTGGAGGCTGATAAGGAACATATTGCAGTATGTCCAGATCAAACAACTCCACAGGGTTTTGTGGGATTTTGTCCTTAGGAGATTCATTGAACTTCACATGCAAGGTTTCTTCAACCATCTTTGTTCTGCAGTTGAACACTCTGTAAGCCTTGCAAGTGGATGAATACCCAACAAAATACCCTGCATCCACCTTAGAATCAAACTTTTGGAGTTGATCCTTTGTGTTGAGAATGTAACAAGGACACCCAAATGCTCTGAAGAATGAAATTAGAGGAGCCAAATGATGTAGAACTTCATAAGGAGTCTTCATCAACCTCTGATTCACTAAAGCTCTATTTTGCACATAGCATGCTGTGTTGACAGCTTCAGCCCAAAAGGTCAGTGGCAAACCAGAGTCAGCCAACATGGACCTTGCAGCTTCAATTAGGGTCCTGTTCTTTCTCTCCACTACTCCATTTTGTTCTGGAGTCCTTGGGATGCTATACTGCCTCTTGATTCCTTTGAAAGGTAGAAATCATCAAGTGTATGGTTTCTAAATTCAGTTCCATTATCACTTCTTATACACTTGACTGATAGGGAATACTGCTTCTCAACATACAACACAAAGTTAATAATTGTCTGAGCAGCCTCATCCTTTGAATGCAAGAAGAAGGTCCATACAAATCTGGAGTAATCATCCACAATTACCAGACAGTATTTCTTCTTTGCCATGCTCATTACTCTCACAGGACCAAAGAGATCCATGTGCAGTAATTGCAAGCAGGCAGTGGACTTTGGTTCTTCTATAGGAGGGAATGAAACTTTGTGTTGTTTTCCTTTTAAACAAGCAGTGCAGGTTTCATCACAGTGGAACTCCTTTATTGGTAGACCTCTCACTAAACTATTGTGGATCAGCTGATTCATGTTTTTGAGATTAACATGACCCAGCCTTCTATGCCACAGTTTAGATTCCTGAGGAGAGGCCTTGGAGAACAGGCAAGGATGACCTTTTAAATCAATCTTCTTTGACAAATCCAAGGCATATACTCTTCCTATCCTGTTGGCCTTCAGGAGAGTATGTTCATCCAATACCTTGTCAATCAGCCTCAGAACTTTGGAAGACAGAATCCGGCAGTTCTGGCTTGTGAAAAGTGCAACATGCCCTTTATCACACATCTGACTGACACTCAGTAGATTATACTTGAGATTCTCCACATGGTTAACATCATCAAATCTGATTTCTCCATTTGACACAAATCCTTTCCCGATGATGTAACCCTTAGCATCATTTCCAAATGAGACAAATCCCTTCTTTCCTTGAGAGTAGTCATTAAGAAGAGAACTGCTCCCAGTCATATGCATAGATCCTCCACTGTCTACATACCAGATGCTTCTTTGGCATGCTGAAGAACCCTGCATTTATCATAAGAAACTAGTTAGCTTTAGAGACCCAAACCTTTTTGGTTTTGGGTCTGTTTTCATCAACAGATTTAACCATAACTTGTTTCTCATGATTAACAGCTGATGAAGGTGGAGATGGTGCTGAAATGGATTTCTTAGATTTGGGCTTGGATTTCCTTTTCAGTGGTTTGATCACAGGTGCATCTAGTTGGTTAACTCTCCCCAACAAATGCTGAACCATCATAACAAGTTGTGTCTGATTTGTTGCTAAAGCCTTCAGCTCATTTGACACATCAGTACTTGTTTTTGATGAGTTCCTGTGACCCACCATTTCCTCCTTCTTGAAATTCACAGACTTAGTCTGATGTTTATCATGAGGAACACTATCAGCTGTTTTCTGATAAACCCCATCCTTCTTTTTGGATTTTGGTGAGGCCTTGGGTTTATCAGTTTGAGATGACTGTGGTACAAACTTGGTCTCAAACTCATTTTTCATTTTATTAATCTCTTCTTTAATGAGCTTATCTCTGTTGAGTTTGGAACCCTTTTTGTACCAGCATTCATCAGATAGATGATTGAATTTACCACATATTTCACATGGCTTATTCTTCATCTTGGATTGATCAACTGCTGAAGTGGAAACTACTGAAGGTGTGATCTTCAGTACTTTCCTCCTTTCAGTACTTGTGTTAAGTACTGAAGGATCGGTAACAACTGAAGACTTGTTCTTCAGCTGTTCTCTATCCGTCCTGAAAGACCGTATGATAGATTCCTCAGCAGTTGTTAATCCTTTTATTTCAGCAGATTTGAAATGCTTTTCAGATGTTGTGACTTGCCCTTCAGTACTTGGAGTACTTTGAGGGACAACATCTGAATTGCTCAGCTTCATGTGTTTATCAGCATTTAAACCATCAGGCAATTGATTTGCTGAGATCTTAACACTGACTTCATCCTCTAATTTTGTATTATCATTGATGATGTGGTTTGGAAATTACTTTCACCTTCAGATTTACTATTGATTTTGAAGTAAAATCAGTAGGTGGTGCAGTATGATTGTAACCTATTCCAAACTTCACATTTGAAGCTGTTTGCTTGCTGAGAAGCATTTCAAATCCCTTGCAGGATGTTACCCAGCGGTCACACTCAACTTGGGTAGCTGCAAGTGTCTCTTTGAGACTTCTGTGGTTCTCAAGTATGACCTCTACCTTAGCCTTTTCATCATTAAGTTGGCATTTAAGCTTGTAAATCTCATCATCTTTGTCATTAAGAGCAGACTCATACTCAGCTTTTCTTTTGGAAATAGTTTTCTCAAGCTCAAGATTTTGATTGATTAAAGCTACATTTGCCTCTCTAATAGAGACAAAGGCAGCTATGCATGATTCAGAACATAACTTGGCTTTAGCCTCAGAAGATACCTGGGTTACCTGTGAAGATGATGCATTGGAGCAGGAACCCTCAGTAGACTCCAGGGCCATGAGAGCAAGATTCCCAAAAGGATGTTCACCACCATGTTGACCAGCACCAGCAAATAATTGCTCATTGAAACCAGAAAGATCATCTGGTAAGCTGCTCCAGTCAACAACTCCTGGTGTGAAGAAGCTGTGATGAGGTTGAGATTGTGATGGAGATGGTTGAGGCTCAGGTAGGGCTTGAGGTTGTTGTGCTATAGGAACTTGAACTGGATTTGGCTGTGGCATGTAATAGCAGGGATATGGATATGGCATTGGACCCTGAGGGACAAAATATGCAGGAGATTGAGGTTGTGAGTGATGACCAGAACTAGCAGGATGTTGCCCTTTGTTTTGTGAACTATTGCTTGGAAAGGTCACAAAGGGTGCAGAGGAGTTAGATCCAGTTGATCTACACTCTCTTGCAAAGTGCCCAAGCCTGTGGCATTTGTGACACCTCAACTTACTCTTGTCAAAACCAACTTTGGTTTTGCCAGAGAGTCCTGGAAATTTCCTACCAGTTCTCTTGTAGAACTTTTGAGATCTGATATTGATCAAGGCCATTTGGCTCAAAATATCCATCTCTTCTAAATCATCATCAGCAATACCCTTCAAATCATCCATGATAAAGCATAAATTATCACTATTACACCCAGAATGACTGTCAACACCAACAAATGCATGATCAGAACTGTTTGAAGAGAAATCTATATGCTCATCATAATGGCTTTCTGATCCAGCATATTCTGACTCATGACCGACCAAGGCAGTGTTCCTGGTACAAAGTCATCAGTGAGCTTTCCTGATGATGCCAGTTTCCTTTTCTGCTCTATCTCTCTTTCAAATGTAAGCAGTTTCCCATGGAGTTGGGTGAGAGATAGGCTATCCAGATTTGCACTGGAGCGTAGGACAATGGTGTATGTGTCCCATCTCTCAGGCAGTGATCTGAGGAATCTGTTGTTCATCTGGCTGTTAGTATACTCATGCTTGACCATTTTCAGCTCAGAGATCAAGCAGGAGAAACGCTCAAACTGTTGAGTCAGTGTCTCACCCTTCCTATGAGAGAATGTCTCATATTGTTGGGCGAGGATTTCTCTGTTGTTTGCTAAGACCTCATCAGTTCCTCCGAATTGTTCCTTCAAAGCATTCCAGAGGTCATGAGCAGTTTCATGATGCATAAGCCCAGAATAGATTTCATTAGGCAGTGCCATGGCCAGAATTCCATGGGCTTTAGCATCAATCTCAAACAGTTTACGATCTTCATCTGAGTATTGCTCCTTCTTCTTCGGAACCATTTGGTTGGTCTCCGGATTGTTCACCATAGGCTTGTGTGGACCGTGAACCACAGATGTCCAACAACCTGAACTGTTAACAGACAGGTGATGGAGCATTCTTCGTTGCCATATGTTATACTAACTCCTAACCAGCATCGGAGGCTTGTTTGAGGAGCCAGTATTGTGAGGGTCATTAGATGGAGTAGTCATTCTCAGATTCAAACCAATTCAATCAAGTTTCAACAGATTTAGCACAAAAACACAACAAACTCAATATGAACCAAGAAGAAACTCAAATTGAATAACCAGAAGCAGCAGAAGATCAATCTCTATAACCAATTCTTGCAAATATGCTAATTCGATCAAACTTTAGATATCGAAATAGCAGTTTCAATGATCAATTGTTAAACCGATCAATGATTAACCCGCTCTGATACCATTTGACAGGATCAGCGATCTAAGTTTGATCAATTAGAGTTGAATTGCAGCGGAATTAGAACAAGAATTAGACAAATATAGCAAGAACACAATAGATATTCAATGGAACAGTACACGGTTATAGAGAAAGAGGGTTTTCTGCAAAAGGGATAATATCATTCATGCACAAATGCTTCGGTATGTCAGCCGCTAAGCTTCGCCTTACAATTAGGTCAACATTCCTTATATAAAGGAATGTGACGTCTGCTGATGTCACTTGATAGTGACATTTAACAGAATTATTACAAACAACTGAAAGTAAGCAAACTACTGAGAATGTTCACAACAACTGAGAACATCTCAGAGTATGCTAAGTACAAGATGAAAATATTACTGAAAGGAAACCATCACAACTACTGAAGAGGTCTTCTTCAGCTGTTGTGACAACATCTGAAACTTGGTCTTCAGTCTTTGTCTTCAGCTTTTGTCACTTCAGACTTTGTCTTCAGACCTTGTTATCAGTTGATGTCTTCAGCTGTTGCAGACTACTTCAGTTGTTGTAATGTCTGTGGGACTTAAAGGTTTTTCTGATCAGGCTCATTGGTTCTTTTGGTCCAACAAATTCCGCTGCATTGGTTTATTAACTATGAAATGTTTTATGCTATGATTGACCAACTGTGAGGTCTTCGGAACGGGGCCTTACATAGAGCCATGGATCACAACAAGTGGTATAAAATCAGACATCTGTAACATAAGAATATATGTATTTAATTATCTAACTACAGACATCTATGCTTAACTATAGTTATAAACACATAAGGTTCACATAGGTAAACAAATTAAGTTATGCATGCAAGAAAATAAATGCTTAAGAATGAGATTGTTTTAATTGAAAAACTTTTTAGGTTCTAGTTTAGATTTTTGAAAACATTTTCTAGTTCACTAGAACCATTGGCTTTGATAACAACTTCAACACCAAAAATGTTATGGAAAGGCACATGTGGCATCAGTGATGAACATTAGTTACCAATAATTATTAAGCAAACATATGTCATAAATAACACGGATGCCATAGTTTACGTCTAAAAAGTTAAGGTTATTACACACCAATAATTAAAAGTACTGAGTTTTAAAAAGTTATTTGTATCAAACATAAACATCATTAATGATGAAATTGGTCCCAAAATGCGGTATCCAAGATTATATGTTTGCCATGAAACCATTTTCAGTCCCATGCATACTCAATTACCTAAAATACATGCCCAAAAATATGTTAGAGTAAAGCCAGTGAGTTCATAGGTTTAGTAAAAGGCAAGTGAAGTTTCCTATCATAGTAAGATATGATTACCTGGGGACCAATATATGGATCATTAAGGACTAGCTAGGTCCAACGACTATGATCACAACCAAGAGCCCTAATCCAGCCAAGACTCGGTGTTTTCCTTCCTTTTCCTTTCAAAATATATTCTCTTGTCTTAGTTGACCGGAGCCACTAATCACGAGAGTGGGTTGTCAAATTCAATAGATCTATCAATATAATCAGTGGTCTTCCATACGCTAATGATTATCGTCGTGAGGGTCATCATGTGCAATAAATGAAAGCAAGTCAAAGCAAAATCACAATGATCTCGTTACCCCACCATTAATTATATCAGATGTTTTTTTCCCACAAAAGTAGGAAAAAACATTATTTAAAAAGAGGCCGTGAAAACTCACCTTGAAGTGCGTCAAAAATATCAAGCAATGACAAGCCCAAGCAAAAGTACCCAACCAATTAATGCCCTAAACATGGACTCATTAATAGTCAAACGACAAGTCTACTATGTAAGTTGTTTACCCAACCTATATTATGTGAAGAAAACTGTTTATCGAACTACCCGTTGGTGACTTTAGTTTTGGTTAAATTTTTATATCCATAAATGAAATTTAATTTTTTAACAAATCAATTAACACTTTGATTTCCAACCGCACATTCCACACACATAATTACTATTAATACATATATATACATATACATATGAAACCCTAAGTCACGCTTCGAATATAACATAGTGCAATTACACATAATAACATACCATACATGATATTTTTTTATATCACGTAAACTAATATTACTTATAAAAATACGTTCAAAACTTGTGTTTTATGAGAAAGTCAATTTTCATTAAATGTTATTATAATTTCTGTATGAATATCATTTTTGATTATTATTATATACCAATAAAAAACGTATTTAAATACTCAAATATTAAATCTTTCCTTTATTATTACATAAATACATATTTAATCAAAACTTACATTTTTTTATCATTTAGCAATTAACTATTTTCCAACATTGACGGTTATGCGCTTTCTAAGGAAAGGTTACTTTAACTAACCCAATTTCTTTGTTTTTAACAAATAAACATATTTTTCACAAAATACATCTATGTACTCGTATTAAGATATGTTCCATTCATTAAATCATCAACGTGCAAGATAAACCCAAAAAATCACATAAACATGCCAATTTTTAGCATAATAGTATGATCCTATGCAACAAGAACCGCCTGTAAAATCACATACACAATATGATCATAATACGCACTTCAAAATATGTATTTTATACTTAAAATATAGACAGTTTAAAATTAGTTTTATGTCAACATGAAATTTCAAAACCGAAACTTGGCGATTTATCGACTTTTCAATCGTACAACACCAACACCGGTGCCCATACACCAAATAACTTAAATACATACTTAAAATATGAGTTTTTCTTTTAAAATACCAAGTTTACTTCTGCCCGTGTAAGATCAGGAGAATTCCAGTAAGATCGATCTCGTAAATGAAATGTGGAATGAATCAAATACATATAATAGATTGAACAAGAAGAAAGAGATTAAGACTGAACACCAACATAATGTAAATAACTTCAATATATTTCACTCTAATAACTTTGATTATAAGTGTATGATTTTAAGTGTTCTAGCAACTAAACATCAAAATCTATATTTATACTAAACCAAAAGGTTCTCGCGCGAAATCAAAGTTCTCGCTTGGATAGTTTCTTCAAAAGTTTTTTTTATTTCCCTAGCCTAAGGTTTAATCCCTACAATCTCCCTCTAGGTTTGGTGAATCAAACCTTCAAAAGTCCATATTTTCAACTTTGTAACTTCCGCCATAAGCATACATCTTTTTGTCTAGAGCCTTTGAAATCAACCAACCAAACTGAACTGCTATAAAATATACAGATTCATCAACTTTAATTGGAAAAGCTTGAAGCCTTATCAATTCTATTTCTTCAAATTTAAGCAGATCAATATGGTCGATGACACAGAATTCTGTATCTACACAGTAGATAACTGCATGTCCAGAGTTCTTTTCACAAATCCATCTCATAAGCTTTGACAAACTGTTAGGTGGCACAAGAGCATGGATTGGAATCTTTCTAGCATACTTAGGATGCTTGAACACTCTTATCTTTATAGGCATGTTGGTGTTTGGGTTAATCCTTGACTCATCTTTAATAACTTTAGATTTGGCAGTCTTAAAATATTTGAAGTTGGTCTTACTGAAAAAAGGGGGAGAAAGTCCTACCTATAATCATAGAACCTGGGAGTTCTACCCAGAGTATGGACTAGAGGATTCACCACCCTCACTTGCAATTGTCCATACTTAACAACCTCCTCAGGCCCACATTGATGAGGGTATACCAAAGGCAATGTCTACCCCATCCTACGCTGCTGAAAATCAAATAGTACGATGGAGGTATGATGCTGATAGGAGAACCCTGGTAATCTCTAGGTCTCAGGGATAACAAGAAGTTTTCAAATTTCACAACCTGAGATAATATAAGAGCTTCTCTCTGGTTGACTTGCCACTTGCCAACCCAAATCAATCTAGGCAAGCTGCAAGGTTAGCTAAGAGAATTCAAGAAAGGGTGCTTGAAGAGTTCAAAAAGAGATCCCAACTATATAGACAGAGGCTAGCAGGCAAGACTGTTGGTCAACTAGATACTGAGGTGGACCCTAAGATTAGCTTCGAAGGGGGAACCTTGGCTGAAGGCCCAGTAGTTGAACCTGTGAATCTTGAGACAGGAACTGCTTCAACACCCATTACCCTCAGTGTGGCACCAGTTGGTGAAGGTGTCTCACAGCCTCTCTTTGGGTAGAGCTCAAGTGCAATACCAAGCAATGAAGGCCAAAGCTCTCTCCACCCTGAGTCACACAAGCCAGTGACAAAGGGAAGAGGAAAATGACCTCTAAGGAGATGGAGGAGGAGAAGAGAGAGAGGAAGAGGAAGGCAAGGGGAAAGATTTCAAGAGGGACCCCTAGCTTTATAGAAGCTGGTATCAGGGCTACCCCCAGGCCAAGCACTCAAGAAGATGAGTTGAAGCCAAACATACTAAACTATCTGGGGTCTAGGTACTATAATGTTTATGAACTCATCTCTCTCCTCTTGGATGAACTGAATGAACTGGCTGACATGGAAGGGTCAAAAGAGAGGAGGGAAGCTGAGAATGCAGAATTGCTTCTCAAAATCAAAGAATAAAGGAGAAGAAAAAGACTCTACAAAGCTCCTACCCTCTCCCCAGTTCAAGAAATCCCTGAGGCAGAGGTTGTGGATGCTGAGCAAGAAACTCAAGTAGTTAGGGAACAAAATAGACAAAACATGATAACCTATCGGAGTGCCACAGGCCTCAATCAAGCAGCAGACCAGCTTCCCCTATTTTATGAATACATTGAATTTGAATACCTCAAGCAGCTTGAGCAAGAAGTTCTAAAAGAGCAAAAAACTGCTAAGAGGAAGATGAGGGAAGAGGCTGCAAAGTCAAGAGCCACCATCAGAGCAAATCATGATAGGTCTTGGGTATTTGCTACTAAGCCAGATAGATGTTATGTCACTAGAGATCAAGGGGGTCATGACATGTACTTCAGGCAAAACATACTTGATCTCCCTTTGCATGATCTCTATGGCATGAGGAGGTACTTTAAGAGTCTGGAGAATCCTAATCAACTGATGATGAAGATAATGGTCTTGATTCTGATAAGGACTATCAACAGATGAAGATCAAGCTTCAAAGTTCTTCTTCAGGTTTGGTAGCATCAGCTTAGGGGGAGTTTGTAAGGATTACACTTAGAGGCTGATGCAACCAAAGAGCTCTCAGCATGATCATGTGAAGTATAAGGAAGTTACTTTGGAAGATTTAATATAACTTAGTGAATTATGCTAAGTATCAAATCTTCTGAAGCCAAAAGACCAAATCTTCCAAAGGCAAAGATGAAGTCTTCTGAAGCTTTAAAGGCAAAGTCTTCCGAAGCCAAAGTCTGTCTTCCCAAGACAGAGAAGACATGCTTTTTATAAATTACCTTTTGACAAAAGCTAAACTACTTTTCACTGCCACCTCTAAAGACTCACCAACTTATATGAGTTGGTGAAAAGGTCATACTTTTGTCAAACTATAGATTAAGGTCTTATGTCTGTAACTTTCTACTCTTGTACTTTTATCCTTTTTGTAATATATTAGGATATGAGCTATGGCATGTCATAGTCACTAGTCAAAAGGCAATCTGCCTTTTGACTCTATATTGATCTTGTTTTCTAGATTAATCAGTGCTTGATTGGGAGAAGTATCTTCTACCTAAAAGCTCCAGTCAAAGCCTCCTTCTTCTATAACAATAGCAGCATGTTGTTTTGGTTTGCTTAGCTTCTTAGTTCTGGGAACTGCATTAGTGTAGTTTGGTCTGGGTTGTGCTTGGCCACCATTTGTCCTTGGTGCCTTGCTGTCTCTAGCAAAGTGTCCTATTTGGTTACAGTTGTAACACTTCACCTTGCTTTTATCCAGGCCAAACTTTCCACTGGTCATATTACTTGGGAACTTCCTTCCTGTTCTCTTGTAAAACTTCTTGGCTCTATGAGTGAGAAGAGCCATCTGTTGTACTATCTTCATATAATCCAGATCATCTAGATGGATACAATTCAAGTCTTCAAGAGTGAAGAGAAAGTTGCCACAACTTTCATCAATAGACACAAAGGCTTGAGCAGAGCTTGTCTCTTGGAATGGACTTTCTTGGATGTAGCTCTCCCTTGGTGTCTCATGGAAGGTGATGAAAGGACCCTTTTGAGAGTTGTTAGGGTAACAGCTAAGATGATGCTATGGTTTTCTACTATCCCTTTCCACCACATGAAGGGCTGAACTCTGCGGATTGCTCGAAGAGCTCCTTGATGGATTTTGCATGTTCATCTCCTTCTGGTAACCACTACGGATACCATACAACTCTGTGAGAGTAAGGGTAGAGAGGTTTCCAGTTCTTTATGTGGCCACACAGTAGTGAGTCCATTGTTTGGGAAGAGAGAACATGAGCTTCCTCATAATGTCCCTATTCTCAAGCTTTACTCTAACATCCATAAGAGTATCCACAATCTCAACATACCTGAAGTATTGTTGAGTCATGGTTTCACCTGTCTTGTAGGTGAAGTTCTCAAACTGCTGCTTCATGAGATCTCTCTTGTTTTCCTTGGCTTCGTCAAACCCCTCATACATGAGCTTAAGTGCATCCTAGAGATGTTTAGCAGTTTTGCACTTCTTGAAGCCTCTGTATATAGAGTTTGGAAGAGCAGTTTGGGGAGCGGTCATGGCTTTCTAATCTACATCAACTTTTCTTGCAATCTTCCTCAAAATAGTCAGCCATTTCTTTTGGAATCATCCCACCTCTAGTAATGGCTGAAGAGGTGCTTAGGAAGTGAGGTATTTCAACAACAGATCTTCATATCCTGCTGTCTTGAGACTTGATGAACCCTTCCATACGTCGGCACCAAGTATCAAAGTCGTCAAGAGTGATCAGTGGAATCTTTGTCATGGTATCGGTTTCCATATCAGCCTTTGAGAGAGCTGCCAATTGAGTTGGTAAGTGTTTTGTGAAACTAAAGAGATCTAAGATGGTGAGATCTTACAATCAAGAACCTGAAATGCTCTAATACCAATTGTAGGATAGGTGAAGGGGGTCAATGTAATAGTTTCACAGTTGTTAGGAGAGTGTTAAAACACCTAAAAGATCAAATAGGGAACCGACTTTTGATGAAACAAAGTACACAAGTAAAGAACAGAACAAGAACAAGATAATATAGTTTTCAAGAATGATGTATATTGCTCTCAAGATCTTACAAAGAGTTACAAAGCTTACATTCTAAAGTTACAAGTACTTGAGATACTGTAAGGCTCCGTTCCCGGGACGCTTACTGCTGGACCATCATTGCATAAAATATTTAAAACAAACATTACTTTTCAGAATTTAAAAACTTTCATTAATAATTAAAACATATTATTATATTACATAAATCATTTACGTATCACAATACAATGTCATATCAAAATGTGGATGCCAGACTCAAAACGTTCCCAATAGCGTATGCATCCCTGCCTGCAACTCCTCAGCATCAACAAAATACCTGCCAACTATTATGCATACAAAAAGTCAGCGACGCTGAGTGAGTTCTAGTCTTATAGATAAAATACTTTACTTTCGTTAAAACATAACCTTCGTAATCATATGCGATCACTCATCATACGTACACATTGATAATATTTATTATTATCTTCATCATCGTTCATTACGTACGTTTCGTACTTTCATCATTATCTTTCACTTTAATCTGGATCCTGTCTCATGCAATACCCGACTCATGTCCGAAGACCGACAGTACCGGGGTACGCGACAAGGATCCCCTTCGAGTCAATCCCAAGGACCCTTCGAGTCAATAATAGACTCCCTTCGAGCCAATCTAAATGATTGTACTCCCTTCGAGCCAACCCCGCGGATTGAACTCCCTTCGAGGCAATCTCACTGATTGCACTCTATCCGAGTCTTTTGCGACAACATGGTCGCACACCTCATTACTTGCAAGTCTTTCATTCATTCGTTACGTTGTACTTTTCATTATCGTTATCTTTCACTTCGTTACATAATACTTTACGCTCATTCATAGCCATACATCAAACCACGTAAAGTCATAACATCATACATAATGTATAAACATAATGCATACATTTGAAACCCATTAGCCGAAGAAAGGCAACACATCACACACACACACCAAAGACCCCATCACATCATCATGCATACATTAAGCATAAACAAACACAACACCAAGGAACCTACCTCAAACATCACCTCTTAAAGCCCTTAGAAAACCCTAAGTCTAGAACGAGGCATATTGGAACATTCTAGGCACATCAGCATAAAATTCTAAGTATAAACAGCCTGGGCGCATTACAACTATACAGGCACATGAGCACTACTTAGGCGCTTTACAACTATGCGGGCGCTTCAACACTTAGGCGCATGGGCAACTCTGGGCGCATGGGTACTATTTGGGCGCATGACCAACACTTAAGTCGCATTTTCACTTATTCTGGACGCATGGCCACTATTTGGGCGCATGGCCTTGGGCGCATGGGGTCACTTGGGAGCATGAGCAACACTTAGACTCATGACCAACATTCTGGGCACATGAGGGTACTATTTGGGTGCCTGACTACTGGTTGGGCGCATGAAGGTCAGTTAGGCGCATGAACACATTCTGAAAATATTTCTAACTACCCAAAACACCCGATAATCATTCTAACACTACCCAAACACAGATCTAACATTCTAAGGCCCTTAAAACATGCTAACAACAATTCTAACCCCCAAACAACCTCTAAAACATCATCAAAGCTAAAACCACAGAACATCATTTGAACAACAACAAGCATACACATGCGGTTCCTTTTAAAATGTTTGCTTAGTATGCATAACAGCCCCAACACTTCGAAAACCAGAAAAAGAGGGGTCTAGAAACTCACCTGAAGCAGATCTTCAAACAAAACACCTCCAACCCGAAACCCACTTGCAACAACAGCTTCAAAAGTCCCGAACACAACCTCTAAACATCGAGAACTTCGGTTACAAGCTGTAAACTAAGTTAAAACCGAACATAACTCAAGAACTAACCTTTTTGCAGCTTCTTCTTCCTTCTTCTTCTCAAAAACTCGAAAGCTTCCTCTTCTTTCTGCTTTGGCCGAGAGCCAAAAGCAGATTTGCTTTTAAAGAGGTGGTCATACCTCTTTTATTATTAAAATAATGGACTTTTGTCCTTTTACCACTTTAGCCCCTCCACTTGTGTCCATTATCTTTTGTTTCTAGATATTTTCCTTTTTTTTCTCTTCTTTTTAAATAAAATTCGGGGTGTTACAGATACTTTATACTACATCCTACAGCCACCCATACTTTAAAGGCCAGCTGGAAACACTAATCTAGACAACAAGATCAATGTAGAGTCAAAAGGCGGATTGCCTTTTGACTAGTGACTATGACATGCCATAGCTCACATCCTAATATATTACAAAAACAATAAAAGTACAAGACTAGAAAGTTACAGACATAAGACCTTAATCTACATTTTGACAAAAGTATGACCTTTTCACCAACTCATATAAGTTGGTGAGTCTTTAGAGGTGGTAGCGGAAAGTAGTTCAGCTTTTGTCAAAAGGTGATTTAGAAAAAGCATGTCTTCTCTGTATTCGGAAGAAATCAATCTTTGGGTTCGGAAGACTTTTTCTTTGGAGCTTTAAAAGACTTTATCTTTGCCTTCGGAAGATTTGGTCTTTTGGCTTTAGAAGATTTGATACTTAATATAATTCACTAAGTATATTAAATCTTCCAAAGTAACTTTCTTGTACTTCATATGTGCATGCTGAGAGCTCTTTCTTGTATCAGCCTCCAAGGTAATCCTTACAGGTTGCACTAATGTAAATGTTAAAGTAAACTCTTTAAACTGACTTTCCATAATCTTGATCTTAGTGTCTTCCTCCCTATTCTCCAGCTATAGATAATCTATCAGTTTCGTCTTATCCAACATCTCTCTCTCTCTCTTTAATAACTAAACCCTCTATTTTAATATAGTAGGAGTTGGTGAACCAATGGATGTTTCAGTAGTACGTCTCTGGAGGAGTGTTGTAGGCATAGGTGAATCAGTTACTATAGTTGATTTTCTAATGATCACTAGGATCTCTTGATGTGTAGCCTCACTAACAGTCACTGATGGCTCAGAAACAGGAATGCCTCTACTAGGTGAGACAGTGGTCATCGAGGTTCGTGGTTTTCTAATAACAAAACCTTTTCCTCTACCCCTACCACGTACACCAGTACTAGGAGAAGCTTTTTTCCTAGCCACATATTTCTTCTTCTTCTTAGTAGCAAGAGAGTCTTCTCTTGCAGAATGTAAGGCACTCTGCCTATATCTTCACTAGATGTTTCATCACCTATACTATCATCAAACCAAGACTCTATCTCCACATCATTATTCACAACCCTCTTCTACATAGAACTACCAGGAATATCTTTAGGAGTTCTGATTGGAGAAACAATCTGCTCAATCAAATAAGGCAACTCTTCTTGTTGCTATTGCTGATCAGCTTGCTAATTGGGTTGGAAATCTTCTGAGAATCTGTGAAGTTTAGCAAAGTGATATCCATTCGAAGCATTACCTCTAGCACCCATCAGATATTTGTATATATCCTTCTTTATTACCATAATAGAATAAGTCGTAGAATTCAAATTAGCTAACTCAGAATGAGTAGCATTAGCAATCAATTGGATTAACCTCGGATACATGATAAATGGGTATCAAGCTGAAGCCAAAACATTCTTCTGCATCTCAGCAAAATAACTCTCGAAATGTTGTACGAAAGGTCATCAACAAGTGATACTAATAAAGATCCAAAACAACACTCAAGCTATCCAATCCAGCCTTCAAGTTACTCAGATAGTGTACCATAATATGAGATAAAAACTTCCAAAACGATGGTAGATGTTTCTTCTTTAATGATGGATATCGGTAATTATATCCCATCCTCTATAAACAATCTCTAGCAACATTGTCATCAATCTTAGTCGGGGCATTAGCCAATTCACCCAACTATAATACTTGGTTAATGATCTCAGCTATGATCACAACCCTTCTCCCCATCACAATGGCAACAATACACTGTTCACCATCGCCATCTCTCTCGTTAGCTGTTAAATTCCAAAAATATCAATGACCTCAGAGTATATGGAAGGATTAGCAGAAACAACATAATAAACATGTGAAGTCTTTAATCCTTCAATAAGAGACCTGAATAATTATAACACCCGAACCGGAACCCAAGCGGGCATCCACAATCGATACAACTTACAACGGAAGCAAACATATGTGTTATTAAAAACTATAATATCATCAACTTGTTACACTACTATTTTACAACAGCACCTAGAAACAAATTAAAATAAAAAAATTTTAGTCTTCAAGATCCTTTATCTTTAAGCAGCTTTTAAGCATATGATACATATACTCAAAAAGACGTCAACTAATGCTGGTGAGCTCATGCTATATAGTTTATAAAATTAACTTTGGCATGCATACAATATGGGTTGTGATATTTGGGTCCATAGGAATAGTGCCTTCCCTGGTTTTACCATAACCACTGGCAGCGGGTTTGTCAGACCCTTCCGACCATCAAATAGGTATGAGTATGTGCTTGATGCATACGAGGAACCCTATCCTCTTTTCAGCCAGTTTGACACACCCTACTAAATATATCAATATCCTAGGTTAGGTGATGATACAACTAACTAGTCATTGTCATGGTTGGATATTAGCTAGTGCTATCTTGCTTAAGCATGGGTGATCAGTCCATGCTTAACTATGGCTAGGTTACCTAAAACCCAACCCTAACAATAATCCTAATGCCTAAAATAAATACTATACTAATACTAATCCTAATAATAATACTAAAATAAATAATAATTAACTTGACATAATTTAAATGAGAACATAACCTAAATGAGAACATACCTTATAACTATCTACAACAATTTGATGTAGAGTCTCCCTACCCGTGCTCCTACTCGAGCCAAAAATGACTATTAACAACACCTAGTGAGGTATTGAGTACTCGAGATTCTCTTTATAACAGTGCATTCTCTAGGAAACTTATATTCTGGAGGAAACCTATAAGCTTCTATTTATAGCAAGAAGGCAGGCAGCTGAATTCCATTCTTCTGTTGATGTGGGATAAAAGTGAGAAGTCTGGCTGCTTGCTTACTTATTGACCAGCCTACTTGCTTATAATTCATCCAGATGCTTCGTTCGTTTTCCTCTCATAAGTTTTAAAATATAGAGTTCTATAAAATTTCGAATATATTGTAAGGACGACCTCATTTTTCTCTATGAATCGACCTAAGTTTCGCTAAAAATGGAGTAAGAGAGAATATAATATATTTTATTATGATTTAATGTTTTCTTAAAATAATAAACTCTCGACGTCACAACTCATCTTTTAAAATAGTCATCGTACTTGTTACTTACTCATAAGACAATATTTGAAGGAAAATTTTCATATTTCGTGCATTTACAACTATTACATTTAGGTTTGTTGTATTACATCCTCCCCCCCCCCCCCCTTAAAAAAATTTCATCCTTGAAATTTTTCCTTTACTTAAAGAGGTGAGGGTATTTTTCTTTCATTTCATATTCTAATTCCCTTGTGTACTCAGGTCCATGACGTGCATTCCACTTGACCTTGATGAGTGGATTCTCTTTTCTATGCAACTTTTTAATTTGTCGATCTTCAATCCACAGTGGTTCTTCAATGAAGTTGAGTTTTTTGTCAATGTGCATGTCTTCCAATGGTAATTGTTATGCTTCATCTACTAGGCATTTTCTCAAATTTGGCATGTGAAAAGTATCATGTATACCTGCCAGTTGCTCAGGGATCTTTAATCGATATACTACCCATCCTACTTCGGCCGTTATATCGAATGGTCCAATGTATCAGGGTTTGAGCTTTCCTTTCTTTTGAAATCAGATCACTCCCTTTAGTGGGGATACCTTTAGCATCACTTTGTCCCCTATTTGAAATTCCAGGGGTCTACGTCTCTGATCTACATACCTCTTCTGTCTATCTTGAGCACTTTTTATTTTTTCTTTGATTTGTTGAATCTTCTCTGTGGTCTCGATAATAATTTCTAGTGTTGACAGTTGACTTTCGCCTACTTTTGTCTAGCAGATAGGTGTTCGACACTTTCTCCCATATAAAGCTTTAAAAGGTGCTGCTTTGATGCTGGCATGATAACTATTGTTGTAAGCGAATTCGATGAGCGGCAGATGATTAATCCAACTACCACCAAAATCAATCACACATGCCCAAAGCATGCCTTCTAACGTCTGAATTGTCTGTTCACTCTGCCTATCTGTTTGCAGGTGATAGGTAGTGCTTAAGTTAAGTTTAGTTCCTAATTCTTGTTGGAAACTTTGCCAAAACCTAGAGAAATGGCTATCCCTGTCTGATATGATTGATATAGGTACTCCATGTCATGATACTATTTCTTTGATGTAAATCTGGGCAACCATGTTCATCTTGTAGTTCTCATGAATTGGTAGAAAATGTGCAGACTTGGTCAGTTTGTCCACAATTACCCAGATAGCATCATAACCATGACTCGATCTTGGAAGCTTTGTAATAAAGTCAATGGTAATTTTCTCCTATTTCCATTCAGGAATCTCTGGCTGCTGTAGATAACCTGATGGCTTTTGATGTTCTGCTTTCACTTTAAGGAAGGTGAGACACTTTTCTACATATCAGGTTATAGATCGTTTCATTCCCGGCCACCTATAGTCACTTCTTAGGTCTTTGTACATCTTGTCACTACCGGGATGTATATAATACTTAGACTTGTGAGCTTCCTCTAAGATTATATCTTGCAGACCTCCAAAACTAGGAACCCATATTCTATTATTAAATTTTAAGATATCATCTTTTCTGACTGTCAACAAGTTTGCAGGACCGTTAAAAAGGGACTTTGCACTTAGTTAACACACTTAGGAGGATCTTTAGGATCACTTAACAATTCAAGTAGGGAACTTAGAAATTTAACAGATGATACAATACACAACACAAGTAAACTAAGGGCAAGAACACAAGAAAATAATTTTCAAGGTAGTAGTATATTGCTTCTTCAGTTCTATTACAAGTGTTTGCACTGATTTTTGAAATACAAGAACCTTTGACTCTTTATACTAAACCTACAACCGTCAATATGCAAAAAGACAGTTGGATTGTGACTAATCTAGACAACAAGATCAACCTAAAGTCAAAAGGCAGATTGCCTTTTGACTAGTGACTATGACAAGCCATAGCTCACTGACTTTCCTATTACAAAAAAGCCAAACAGGAAACAAATACAGAAACTTGCAGACAAAGACCTTATCTACTTTATCATAAAGCATGGAGGTTTCACCAACTTATGATAGTTAGTGAACCACCAGAGCATGCAGCGGACAGGAGGTTGCTTTATGATAAAGTTGACAGAAAAGGTGTCTTTTCTCTCTCTTCTAAAGTAATCAGTCTTATCTTTATTCAGCTTTAGAAGACTTTGTCTTGAGAGCTTTAGAAGACTTCATTTTTAACCTTCGGAAGAGTTGAGTCTTTGGCTTCGGAAGACTTGACACTTAGTGTAAAGTTTCCTCAGTAGTTTCTTCTGAACATTGGCTTTGGAAGATTTTACACTTAGCATTTTTTCTGAGTGTCTAAAACTTTCGAAGCTAGTTCTTCTTTGTTCCTTAGTGCATATTGGAAAGACCTAGTTGTTTTGGCATCTTTTGATTGATCATTTGGTTGCATCAGCCTCTTAACCTTAGAGGTTCCTACAAACTCCCCCTAGGCTGATGCTACCAAAACAGAGAGGTCTTCAGATTGGGATAGTCCACATAAGAATCTTCAGAACTCCTTTCTTCATCAGTAGATCAGGATTCTTCAGACTCATGAAGTACCTTCTCATGTCATAGAGATCATGCAAAGGGAGTTCAAGCATGTCACTAGTGAAGTAGATATTTTGTTCTCCCTGATCTCTAGTGACATACCATCTATCTGGGTTTTCATTGAATGCCCAGGATAGAATTGGTCTTCCAACAGAGAGAGGATCTACTATGATAGGAGTTGGTTGAGAGCCCTCTTCATGCACTTCCTCAGGATGTTCTGACTCATCCTGAGGTTGGGAGGAGGATGCCTTTCTTGTTTTCTTCTTTGAAGATCTTCTTCTGGCCACCCTTTTCTTCTCCCAGATGATTTTGACTAAGAGGGTTAGTTTTCTCTACCAGGTTCTTCTGGGGATTCCCTCTCAGTTGGGATCTCCTCTCTCCCAGGTTCAGAAGGAGAGGGAGAAGAACCCTTCTGTGGGTCAGAAGATGAAGTTGGCTATTGTGTAGCTTTAGGTGCAGGTGGTGTTGTCTCTGTAGGTTCCACCTTTACCTCAACTTCAGGTTGAGCTTGACTTGATGATGAATGAAGATCCACAAGCTCTCCCCTTTTAATCTTTTGCTTGATCATCCTTATGTGCTCATCCATTGTAGATAGAGACATGGGACCAAGCCTCCTTCCAGAGAACCCATACAGCTTCAAGAAGCTCATCATCTTCTGCCTATCTGTAGACTTTTTCAGAATTTTCTGGATGATGGCTCTTGATTTAGCAGTCTCTTCCCTTTGCCTCTTTCTAGCAGCTTGTTTTTCTCTTTTAGCTCTCTCTTCTAGCTATTTGTTATATTCAAATAAGATGTAGTCATATGGCAAGGGAAGAAGTGCTGGTGCCTGATAGAGACCTGTGGCACTCAAGTAGTTGATCATCTTTAATCTTTCTTCTTCATCAACTACTTGAGGTTGTTCAGCAGCCATAGTCTCTTCCTCAGGACTTTCCTAAATTGGGGAGAGAATAGGAATGTCCTTATAAAGCCTTTTCCTCCTCAATTCTTCTTTGTGTTTGAGGTTTAAGGCTACATCCTCAGCTTCCTTTCTCTCCTTTGACAGCTCTGTGTCTGCCAGTTCATTTAACTCATCCAAGGGAAGAGAGATGAGTTCATCAACATGGTTGTTCCTGGTCCCCAGATAATTGAGTCTGGCTGCCCTTAGTTCATCTTCTTGAGTGTTTAGAATAGGGGTAGCCCTAATTGCAGCTTGCATAAATCCTAGGGAACCACTAGAACTCTCTCCCCTTAGCTTCCTCTTCCTCTCTCTTTTTTCTTCTTCAATCTCCTCAGCAGTGAGTTTTCTTTTGCCTTTGTCTGCCACAGACTGAGGAGAGCTTTGGCCTTCATTGCTTGGTTTAGCAGACAAGCTCTGGCCAGAGAGAGGTTGTGATGCACCATCACCAGCTGGTGCCTCACTGAGGGTATGGGGTGCTGGAGGAGATGTTGTCTCAAGGTTCATAGTTTCAGCCTCTAGGCCTTCAGTCAAGGCTTTTCCTTTGAAGCTAATCTTAGGGTCCACCTCAACATCCAGTTAACCAAAGGCTTTCACTGCTAGCCTCTGTCTATATAGTGCTGATCTCATTTTGAATTCTTCCAGCACCCAATCTTGAATTTTACTGGCTAGTCTGGCAGCTTGTCTGTTATTGCTTGGGTTGACAGGTGCCAGATCTACCAGATTTATACCTTCATAGAAACTTAGGTTTGAAATGTTTCAGATTTCTAGTTGACCCTAAGCTCTAGAGAGTACAAGAGCTTTCCTTTCACTGTCATACCCCCAACCCCAGATTGGGTTCTCAGATGGGGCAGACATTGCTCTTGGTACTCCCTCCTCAAACAGTTGTTGTATTAACAGATGTAGATCACTGTCTAGAGGAGGTTGTTGAGTATGGACAACTGCAAGAGAGGATGGTGAGTCCTCTATGTCCATACTCTGAGAGGAACTCCCAGGTTCTGTGATTGTTAGGATTTTCTCCCCCTTTTTGGTAGTATCACCCTCTTGCATAGGTGAGCTGGGAGATTGATCCATGACATCCATAGGTTCTTGTGGACCTGGATGATTGACCCTTTTCTGCAAGATAGTCACCTGAGATTCTAGGTGCGCTATCTTTGACACAAAGTAGGTGCACATGTTTGAAAGTTTGTGCACCTTTTGTTGCAGACTCCCCTCATCTTCAGATGAAGAATCATAGGGGGATGAGAGGATTGGACCTGAGTCTTCTCCCTCATCACCAGCATAGGTTTGTTGGCTATTGGATTTCCCCTGTCCAATGACATCTTCAATAGAAGTGTCAAGAGGCTGGGTTGCCATGGTAGAGGTCCTAGTGATGTTATCACTGGCAACAGTGATAGCCTCTGCCACATGGATCTCCTGGACAATCTGATGGATCTCCTGGACAATCTAAAGATCCACCTCAGTTTGGGGCGTCTGATATGGGCTAGAGATGGTTGAGGCAGGAGCACTCATCACTCCTTGAGTGTGGGAAGAGAGGAGAGACTCATGGTACTCACTGAAACCCAAATCTTCATCAGAGTAGAAGTCAAGGCTAGGAAGTGGTTGATTTAAATCAAGAGGCTGGGGATGGTAACTTTCCCCTGAAGGTTGATCACTAGAGTGTTGAGACTCAGAGTGATGGCTTAAGGCTGTTTGAGAGGGTGTGAGCTTATCATGCTGAGCATGAGGAACCTCAACACTGATAGTTGCAAAGATGGGAGTGGTTTGCTTCTCAGGAGAAGTGGGAGCTCTAGTGTCCACTTCCACCTGTGTAGGTTGTGATATGGGGGCCTGCACATGCTCAATAGCAGGTGCAGGGGTTCGTTTGGATTTTCTGGTGTAGGTGATGGTAATGTTGGGCCTTGATGGTGGTTGAGAAGTGGAGGGTATTGGTTCATCACTAGCTGGTGCTGCTAGGATGTCACCCTGAGCAATGAGCTCAAACATTTTTGGGACAAGGGCTATTTCTACCCCTGAGAACCCAACAGTTGGCTTTTTCAATATTTTGAAAATGCCGGGCCTCATATGTGCAAGTTTAAGAACATTACCTGTTCCCCTCAACTGTGGTCCCATTTCACAGTTAAGAATGTGTTGAACATACCGGGGAAACATGTAAAATTCTAGGGAGTCCAAATTTGCAAGTAAATTTGTGTAAACAAACTAAGAATACCTGAATTTGACACCTTGAACCATCCGGTGGATAATAAAGGAGAGGTCTTTTGGAATCCGGTCCCATCCTCCATGTTTGTTAGACAAGCTGTGGATGACAACATGGAGGAGGTACTTCCACTGGTATGAGACCTTCCCCTTCCTGAAGGTCTTGACTATGAAGTCACCTTCATATCCCATCTGCTCAAAGGAATGGTTGACAGCAGCTTTTGGGAAGGACATTTCACCTTCTTCATCATCCAGCTGAAGATGGGTGTTAATGATGGCTGGAGTGATGAACAGTGTCCTCCCCTGCACTGTGGCAGACAGTGCCTTCTCCCCATCCATGGTAACCTCTTGATAGGTCCACCAGAACTCAAGCAATTGATCCACATAGAGAGGAGGATCGATTGTAAGGGAGGTGTAGTAATGAGACAGAGAAAGAAACCTACAAACGTCTGAGAAGCTTGGATCCTTCTCAGGGTCTAACAGAGCAACTTGGTTGTGTTGCCTATGCAGGTGAACGGAGAAATCCGGGTCGTTACGACAATCAGGGTTGGCCATTTGGAAGCTTTGTAGAGAAGGAAGGTAGAAGAAGATGAAATTTAGGGGTAAGTTAGGTTAAAGATCAATGAGAGAGGTGAAAGGAAAGAGAACCGTTTGGAAAGATATACACTGGATTTGAGACAAAGTTAATTGAAAAGATAAACTTTGAAATCCGGATGTGGGTCCTACTTTCAAAAAGCGCCCAAAAAGTTAGTTTTCTTGGAAGTAGAAAATAACTTCCGAAGACAATTGTGGCTTCGAAGGATTTGAAACAAACCTTCCGAAGGTAAACTATGCTTCGAAAGATATCCCCAAGAATTTTGAAAAATTTGACTTCGGAAGAAATAAGTAATTCTTCCGAGACTAAATTGCTTTCGGAAGAAATTTGTTCTTAAAATTCATTAAATTGTTTATAAGAGACTTAAGCTTCGTAAGATACTTCAAGAATTTCTTCCGAAGATAAATCTTAGATAAACAAGTTGAAGGAATTTTTTGGACATAAATTTCTTCCGAAGACAATTTCACTTCTTTCGAAGGTAAAATTTTTATTATCATTCTAAGGAATATCAGTTTAAAATTTTATTTTCTTCCAAAGAGAACTAGGCTTATGAGGTGAGTTAATAGACCACTTAGGACACACAATTTTTAGGAGAAAAATTTGATTAAGTTATTTCAAAAAATCTATTCAAAGTTAATCATCCCAATAGCTGATACAAGATATTTAAATCTCTGTTCATCAAAAGTCTTTGTGAACAGATCAGCATATTGTTCATTTGTGTTAACTTTGATTAGTTTTATCAATCCCTTTTCAAAGTTATCCCTAATCAAATGATACCTGATATTGATGTGTTTGGTCCTTGAGTGCTGCACAGGATTCTCTATAATAGAGATAGCATTGTTGTTGTCTATGTGGATGGGAGTCTCCTTGAAGTTGAATCCATAGTCAAGCATTTGATTCTGAATCCAAAGCACTTGAGCACAGCAGCTTGCAGCAGCAATGTATTCAGCTTCAGTAGTTGATGCAGACACACAGGATTGTTTCTTGCATTGCCAGGAGACTATCCTTCCACCAAGAAATTGACATCCCCTAGAGGTTGACTTTGCAGTCATATTGCAGCCACCATAATCACTGTCTGTATATGCATAGAAACTGAAGTCAGAATTCTTTGGATACCAAAGGCCTAAGTTTGGAGCACCTTTGAGATACCTAAGAATCCTTTTGATAGTGATAAGGTGTGACATCTTGGGGTTGGCTTGATATCTGGCACATATGCATGTAGCAAACATAATATCAGGCCTGCTAGCAGTAAGGTACATAAGTGACCCAATCATGGCCCTGTAGAGATGTTCATCAACAGACTCTCCCTCAAGATCAGGACCAAGGGAGTGATTTCTGGCTATGGGTGTCTTTGCAACCTTACAGTCAGTTATCTTGAATCTTGTGAGTATGTCCTGAACATACTTTAACTGACTTATGAAGATGCCATCTTCAACTTGCTTCACTTGAATACCCAGAAAGAAATTTAATTCCCCCATGGCAATCATTACAAATCTGTTCTTCATCAGCATCTCAAAATTTGTGCAGAGCTTTGGATTAGTTGAACCAAAGATGATGTCATCTACATATATCTGAACTAGTAATATGTCATTTCCTGTATCTTTAATGAAGAGAGTCCCATCAATAGTACCTCTTTTGTATCCATGCGACAGAGGTATGTTGATAGTGTCTCATACCACTTTCTTGGAGCCTGATGTAGCCCATATAGAGCTTTATTAAGCTTGCAGACATAATCAGGATAATCCGGGTCTGCAAAGCCAAGTGGTTGTCTAATATAGACTTCTTCATCAATCACCCTATAGAGAAAGGCACACTTCACATCAAATAATAATACTATACTAATACTAATCCTAATAATAAAATAAATTATAATTAACTTGACATAACTTAAATGAAAACATAACTTAAATAAGAACATACCTTATAACTATCTACGGTAATTTGATGTAGAGTCTTCCTACCCGTGCTCCTACTCGAGCCAAAAAAGGCTATTAACAACACCCAGTGGGGTATTGAGTACTCGAGATTTTCTTTATAATAAAGCGTTCTCAAGAAAACTTATATTCTGAAGGAAACCTATAAGCTTCTATTTATAGCAAGCAGGAAGGCAGTTGAATTCCATTCTTCTATCGATGTGGGATGAAAGTGAGTAGTCTGGCTGCTTGCTTACTTATTAACCAGCTTGCTTGTTTACTTGCTTATAACTAATTCAGCTGATTTGTTCATTTTTCTCTCATAACTTTTAAAATATAGAGTTCTACAAAATTTCGAATACGTTGTTGGGACAACCTCATTTTTCTCTACGAATCGACCTAAATTTTGCTAAAAACGGAGTAAGGGCGAATATAATATATGTTATTATTATTTGACATTTTCTTAAAATAATAAACTCTCGACGTCACAACTCATCTTTCAAATAGTCATCGTACTTGTTACTCACTCATACGACAATATATGAAAGAAAATTTTAATATTTCGCGCATGTACAACTATTACATTTAGGTTTGGGGTATTACAAAAATGCTTTATCACTTTTGATCAGTAAGTTCATCATTATTATTGAAAACCTCTAATTATATCTATTTGAGCATAACTAGCCTGAGAAACGTTTTTAAATACATTATTAACAGCCAATCAAACTTATGTTTTGTCCTCTCAAGATGTTTAGGACTTAAATGCCAATTCAGACTTACAAGCTACTTCTTTTGATTTTACCTCCTGTGTCAGAATATATTCTAAAAACTGAAAATATTTACAATATAATATGTATGCCTATGACATATATTTTATTTGTGTGCACATTGGAATATTTCATTCCTATATAGCTATTTGGCATCTTTTTGCTCCTTTCAAAATATAATGATTTTCTTTGTTTCTCTTTTTTTACTTTTTTTCTTTTTCTTTTCACACACACACACGCACACACACACACACACACACACACACACACACACACACACACATATATATATATATATATATATATATATATATATATATATATACACTTATGAAATTCATTGATTTAGATAATGTTGGGCTTGAGGATGACAAAACTGTAACTCACAGTCTATTTCAACATGGAGTCAGTGTTACCATAAAACTTTGATATATTACCTACTTCAGATATGGTAGAATTAGTTCCAGTGCATCACAAATCATATTGCTTTTCATTTTTGTAAGCAGAGCCTACCAACATATCAAATAAAATACAAGTCGGTTCTTGTTTAAGCCTTTTGTATGTAATATATCAAAATCTTGAAATGTACTATTATTTCCTATTCATACAAAAAATTCAAGATTTTTAGAACTTTTATCAAACAAAATTGTTTTGAATTTTTTCAGTTATATTTTTAACTCCCCTTAAACCGAAAATCTTTTTCACTACCTTTTCAATTTTCTACTCCTAAAATTATGACTATCAAAAGAAAATTACAATTTTAATAAACTTAGTAAAAAAATATTTTTGGTCAAAGATCCCGATTAATCATCCAAAATTGATCATTCCTAAAGATTTGACATGAAACTCAAAATGAGAATGATCAAAAGCCTTGTTGAACAAGTCAGCAATGTTTTCATCAAATGTAACTTACTTTAAATGTACAAGTTTTCTATCAAAATAGTCACGAATAAAATGTATGTCGATGTTTATGTGTTTCATCTTAGAATGCTAAATAGGACTTTTCATAATTTTGGAATTGTAGAGTTATCACACCAAATGGTGGTGTCATAGATGTTTAGGCCATAATCAAGCGGTTGTTGTTGAATCCAAACAATTTGGGAACAACAACTTAATGCAGTCACATATTCACTTCTGCAGTGGATGTGAAGAGAGTGTTCTGCTTCTTACACTGCCATGAAATCAACCTATTTCCTAGGAATTGACATATACCTGTTGTTGATTTTCTATCTAAGTTACAACCACCATAATCACTATTGGTGTAAGCATACAAATTGAATTTAGAATTTTTAGGATACTAAAGCCCTAGTTGTGGTTGGCCTTACAGATTTCATGTGTGATTCCTTTGGATTACTCTGATAACATGCACACTTACAAACAAGGAACATAATGTATGGCATGTTGGTAATAAGATACATCAAGGAGCCAATCATAGATCTATACAAATGTTGATCAACATCCTCACCTGTTGTATCTGGAGCTAAGGTAGGACGAGAAGACCTAGGAGTTAGAGCAATCTTGGAATTTTGATATACTTATCAAGAATAGTCTGAACATATTTTTTTTGATGTATTAAGATACTCTGATCATCTTATTTCACTTGAATTCTCAAGAAAAATGAAATCTCTCTAGGAGAACTCATCTTAAATTTCTTCTTCATTACCACTTCAAATTCCTTTGGTAGCTTATCCTTTGGTAGCTCATATAAATGCCAAATATCAAGTTTCTTGAACTGCATCAATTTATCCTACATTGCTTCAATCCAACTATTCTCTATTAATGTCATTTCAACATTCTAGGGCACAGTTTGAGAAATAAAGCATGTATAGTATGACATCCCGTACTTCCAGGTTAACACCGTCAACTTGATTCTATTATTTAAACATTCCTTTCTTGATTATGAAATTAATTATGTGATTAATTGATTCCATTAGTTAACTTGAGGGTCTTTTGTATGTGTTGAGCATATTAGAGGGACTAAGTTGTCATTTAAGAAAGTTTCACAAACTTAATTTTATTAATTGACCCAAACCCCACTCACGGTTCCATTCACATCGATCACCCTCATCTTCGTAACCCTAATTTCCAACTGTGAAGCTTGCTGCCATCAACACCAACTGCCGTATGCAACCAAGCATCCTCGGCGACCATGCGATAGCCCTCCTTTTCCCAGTGATGATTTCCACCACCAAGACTTTGTGCTTTCAAGTTCCATCGTTTAATTGTAAGCGTTCGGTATAATCTTTTTCTTTATTTGTTGCGGTTTGTTGCGGGCTCGTTTCGGTTGCTATTTCGCGATTATAGATTTTAGTTTTGGTTTCGTTGACGTTTGTGTTTGTCTCGGGTATAGGTTTTGTAGCTGTTTGGGTGTTGTTGAATGTGTATGCGATAATGGCTGTGTTTGCATGTGCGGTTGATGTTCATATTGGTATATGGCAGGTTGTCACATATGGTTGTGGGTGTGTGTGTGTTTTGGGCCGTGGATATGGCTGTGTGTACGTTGTGTGTGATGTGTATATGGTTATGTGCGTTGTGTGTGCGTTGTGTGCGTACTGTGTGTGCGCTGTGCGTACATGTGTGTGCGTTGTGCGTGCATGTGTGTGCGCTGTGTATGTGTGATGTGTGTTGTGCGTGTGTATGTGCATTGTGTATATGTATGTGTATGTGTGATGTGCGTTGTGTATGTACATGTGCTGTGTATGTGTATGTGTGTTGTGTGATGTTCGCTGTGTATGTGTATGTGCACTATATGATGTGCGTTGTGTGTGTGATGTGCACTGTGGGTGTGTGTGTTCGCTGTGGGTATGTGTGTCCGCTGTGGGTATGTGTGTCCACTATGGGAGTGTGTGTCCGCTGTGTATGTGTGTGTGAGTAGTATGATGGTATGTTTGTTGCTTTATGGGTGTATATGCATGGGGTATATATGGGTTGGCATGGGGGTCATGCATGCATATTGTTGTTTATATGTTTCGGTTAGGGTTTGGTATAGGCCTGGTTGTATGCATGCGTAGGTATGGCAGTGTATGTATGCATGTGGTGTTGGGCTTGGCTATTGTTTTCATGTTGTACCTTTGAGTATTTGTTAGATGCATTGTATATGCGTTGTGTGTGCATTGTGTTTAACATGTAGGTTGTAATGGGTAAATCAATAACTGACACCGTAACCGAGTCGTGAAACACGGAACCGTATGACCCGTTGTTGATATTTAATATTAATTATATAATAAACATGCATTCAGGTTGTTCAGAAACTTAACTGTTCATGCTTGCACTTATTGATTTTTGTTGTACATTCAAGGTGAGTTCTCAGCCCCACTTTACCTGCTTTCTTTGGGGGAAAGAAACGTGTGTTCCAAACGTATTTTCATTTGTTCAGTATTATTGTAATGTCACTTCCTTACTAGTGTTATACCAACTTAATTCCTCATTCTCGAACCTTTAATTTATGTATTTTAACAAGGTAATTCTGAGTAGATCTACTGGGTTTGACAAACCCCACCCGGGCTAGTCGCGCTAGCACGATTGCATGTCAAACGGGTGTTTAATTGACCTAATTTCTATTGCTATGGCCTGGTACCACAGCCGAGGCCTTCATTTACATTGTTAGCTTCGGTTGCGAACTTCATACACTATGTAACTTGTTAAATAGACTAGTTATTTACTTATATTACTTTGTTTACTGGATCTGCTTTCTATTATGTTCTGATTATCAAAACCTGTGACCTCACCAACCCTGTGTTGACACTTAACATGTTTGTTTCAGGTTCTTAAGGTGTGCATAATTAGGAATCATATCATGCTGCATCCATCACTGTTGGGTCAACCGAGACATTTACATTTTCCATAAAATATATTTTATTTGGTTTGCGCATGTCTGTGCCATTTTGAATTACAAATTATTTACGCTTCCGCAATTACTTTTATGTTTACGTATTTAACTCTGTTTTTGGGAAACTCTAATGATAACGAGCAAACATGTTTTGTAATTGATGTGTCGTTTGGTGTAACCAGAGGCTGAGATCCTGGTATGTAATGCGCCTAACGGTAATACCCCGTTTGTGGAAATTAAGGGTGTGACAGATTGGTATCAGAACCAATGGTTATAGAATTTGCATTTCATTTGTATTTCATTTAGACTATAGCCTGATACCTTAGTTACACGCATATAGACACATTTAGCTTCACTAGTTGTTCTTGCCTGTTTGCTTTACTTGCTGGATTGCTTACTGTTGCTCATTCCTATGAGAGGTTCTTTGCAAGAATGGCTTCTTCTTCTTCTGCACCTTCTTCTTCTTCTTCTCGAGGAATGAGACCCCTTTACTATGACTTTATACCTCCACCTACGGGTCCGTACGACTGGACTATGCGCCCAAATAAAAACGAGGAGTTCGATTACGACCAGTCGTTTGCCTTACCACAGTACCCACCAGTTCATAAGTGGGAATAATATCCCCAATATATGACCAGTCTAGTTAAGGAGAAAAATATCCCTCTACCTCTTGAACATCGGCCTCGCACTAGGTCTACTCCGGCTAGGAATCCTAATGCCCCCACCCTACCTCCCCTTCCCTATCCTCCCGAGCAGGCCATGGCTGCTATGGCAGCCACTTTACACCTCGAGCGTAACCGCGTTGCCGAGCTGTGGGACGATAACAGAGCATTGCTGAAAGTTGTGCGCGAATCAGCTGAGGAGATCAAGGAATTGAAGAAACTAGTCAACGTGTTGGTTGATCGTCATAACAAGCATGTGGGTCGTGTCACTGACTTATTTGAGTGTGTAGTTGGCGATGAGGTGGACATAGCTGCTAGTAGTCAGTGACTCGATACTCTTGAGGGTCAAGTCAACGCACTGAACGCAGTGCAGGTGCCTGTTGAGGAAGATCTAGAAGAGGAACCAGAGGAGGCGCCAAAAGAGGAACCTGAGGAGCAGCCTGAGGATGAGCCTGAGGATAGCACCGGATCCGTCGATTCACATTGATTTCCCTTTTCCATTCATTTCATTCGTTATCAGACTTTTGTTTATTTCACACCTAGATGGGAAGGGTTGTTTCCCATCTGACTTATGTTTTTGAATTTTGATATTTGGTTTGATTAATTGTAGACGTATTTACAATTTATTTTACCAGAAATTATTATTTGAACATTTAGTCGTGTGTGTGCTAAATTATTTTAATTGCTTATACTTAGATGAAGTTGATATGTCGCATATTTACTTACTTTCGTATGCTGTGATTGTTAAGAATGTCTAGTCGTGGATGCGGGCGCGGTCGTGGTACGATCAACATGACTCCAGCGGAACTGGCCGCACTAATAAATCAGCATGTGGCTGATGCACTGGCTAATCACAACCCTAACCCTCAGCTCGCTCCAATCAGTAAGCAATACCAAATTCATCCCTGACGTTAATGTTCCATCAGTCTTGTCAAGCTATAACATTCATCTAAATTCCAAGTCCTGATCTAAATCTGTTGCAGGTCAAGGAGTCTGCACTTTTAAGTCCTTTATGGACTGCAAACCGAATCCATTCATGGGAGTGGAAGGAACCGTAGGACTCCTACGATGGTTCGAGAAGCTCGAATCTGTATTTGAGATGTGCAACTACCCGGTGGAAAATCGGGTTAAGTACGTTACCGGCACTCTGGACGGAGTTGCTCTGTCCTGGTGGAACACACAAGTACAAATGTTGGGTGTCGAGATTGCCAACCAGACCACCTGGGAAGATTTTAAAAATATGATGAAGGAAGAATATTGTCCCCATGACGAGGTGCAAAATCTGGAAATGGAATTCTGGAACCTGAAGATAACTGGTTCTGTGATCGAGGCATACACCACTCCCTCTCATGAGCTCGCCACTCTTTTCCCTAATATGGTCAATCCACCTTCCTTGAGGATTGAGAGGTACTTGCATGGATTGTCGTCCAGAAATCCAGAGCAAGGTCATTGCTTCAAGACCAAACATCATATAGGAGGCGATCAGACTGGCCCACAGGTTAACCGACCAGGCTGTCACGCAGGGCAGGTTACCCCCGTGCGGTTCTGCGTCAACTACTGCAGACGGCAACAACAAAAGGAAGTGGGATTCTAGTCCTAACAGCAAACAAAACACCTCTCAGTAGCAATCACAACAGTCAAGAAAGTTTGACAACTCCCGCCCATCCAACCAATCTTCCTCATCATCTTAGCATAATGGCGGGTATACCGGGACATTACCTTAGTGCAACAAGTGCAACTACCACCATAATGGGCCTTGCAACAAGAATACATGTGAAAGGTGTAGTAAGTTTGGTCACGCTACTGAAAATTATCAAGTGAACTTAGCAGCTAAACAGCCAGCACAGTAGGATGAACAGAAAGGCTATTACTAGTGTGGACAAACCGGGCACTTCAAGAGGAATGGCCCAAAGCTGAAGAAAAGAAATGGTGGTGGTAATGGTGCGGACAACCACAGTGGCAACGGAAAAGGCAATGGCAATGGTAATGGAAATGGTGGTGCCAAAGGTGGAGCCTTCGCCATTGGTTTAGGTGAGGCTCGAAATGATCCTTCTACTGTAACTGGTAAATTTCCTGTCAATGGTTGTTTTGCCTCTGTGACTCTGGTGCTGATAGGAGTTTCATTTCGCATAAGTTCAGTCAATTACTAAATGTTAACTCAACCTCCTTAGACACGAACTATACAGTAGAAACAGCTGACGGTAAGATCATATAGTCTTCCCAAATATACCGGGGTTGTAAGATAAGTCTGTCTGGGCATGATTTTGATATTGATCTTCTATCTATTATGCTCGGTAGCTTCGATGTTGTTGTCGGCATGGACTGGTTGTCTAGGAACCAGGCCAAAATCATCTATCACAAGAAGCTCATCCGCCTACCTTTGGCAGATGGAGAGATACTCATGGTAGAAGGTGACAAGCGTGGTGCTGTGGCCAGCATCATCTCTTACATGAAGGCTCAGAAGTGTTTGAGGAAAGGGCATCTGGCGATTTTAGCCCTAGTTACCAAAGAGACCACTAAGGAGAAGCGACTTGAAGACATTCCTGTTGTTAGGGATTTTCCCGATGTATTTCCAGAGGACTTGCTTGGCCTTCCTCCACACAGGCAAGTAGAGTTTCAGATCGAGTTGACACCAGGAGCTGCCCCTATCGCCCGGGCACCGTATCGCTTGGCACCAAACGAGCTTTAGGAATTGTTGAAACAGTTGCAGGAACTGTTAGACAAGGGGTTCATACATCCAAGTTCTTCACCTTGGGGAGCACCTGTGCTATTCATGAAGAAGAAAGGTGGAACTTTTCACATGTGTGCTGACTATCGGGAATTGAACAAGGTTACCATAAAGAATCGTTACCCTCTTCCACGTATCGACGACCTGTTTGCCCAGTTGCAAGGATCAAGCTAATATTCCAAGATTGACCTGAGATCCTGGTATGTCACATGCCTAACGGTAATACCCTGTTTGTGGAAATTGAGGCAGTTATGCCTTTTGGACTGACCAATGCCCCAGTGGTTTTCATGGACCTCATGAATCATGTTTGCAAGCCTTATTTGGATAAGTTTGTCATTGTCTTCATTGATGACATACTAATCTACTCGTAGAATAAGAAGATCATGAGGAACACTTGAGAGTTATTCTGGATTTGTTGAAGAATGAACAACTTTATGAGAAGTTCTCAAAATGCGACTTCTGGATGCGAGAAGTGCAATTCCTTGGGCATGTGGTGAACGAAAGGGGTATACATGTAGATCTTTTAAAGATTCAAGCAATTAAGGATTGGCCTGCACCAAAAACGCCTACTGACGTGCGACAATTCCTCTGTTTGGCGGGCTATTATAGACGATTTATTAAAGGGTTCTCAAAGTTAGCACAACCTTTGACTACCCTAAATCATAAGGGAACCATCTACAAATGGGGCAGCAAAGAGCAATCAGCATTTCAGGCGCTTAAAGACAAACTTTGCAGTGCGCCGATCCTTGCTTTACCAGAGGGAACTGAAGACTTCGTTGTTTACTGTGATGCATCCATCCAGGGTTTGGGATGTGTATTGATGCAACGCAACAATGTCATTACTTATGAATCTAGACAGCTCAAGGTGCATAAGAAGAACTACATGATGCATGATCTGGAACTAGGAGCGGTAGTGTTTGCCTTGAAGATTTGGAGGCACTACTTATATGGAACCAAGTGCACGATCTATACAGACCACAAGAGCCTCCAACAAATATATGACGAGAAAGAGCTGAACATGCAGCAACGACGGTGGTTAGAATTGCTTAATGATTACGACTGTGCAATCAAATACCACCCGGGTAAGGCTAATGTGGTAGCCGACGCTATCAGTCGAAAGGAAACATCGAAACCTCGTCGGGTGAGCGCATTGAAAATGACCATCCACTCCGATCTCTAGTGCAAATCAAGGCTGCTCAATCTGAGGCCTTGAAAGTTGAGAATCTAAACGCAGAATCCATGCGAAGCATGGAGAAGCAACTAGAGATCAAGACTGATGGAATCCATTATTTCATGGAATGGATCTGGGTACCACAGTATGGGAACTTATGAGAGTTGGTGACGGATGAAGCTCATAAGTCACGATACTCAATTCATCCTGGTTCAGACAAGATGTACCAAGATCTGAAGGAGTTTTACCAGTGGCCAAACATTAAAGCTGAGATTGCCACCTACGTAAGAAGAAGTCTAACTTGCTCTAAGGTTAAGGTGTAATACAGAGACCATCCGGTTTACTTCAGCAACTGAAAATTCCCGTATAGAAATAGGAGCAGATCTTGATGGACTTTATCACAAAGTTACCTAGGACTCCCAGCGGATGCAATACCATTTGGGTTATAATAGATCGCTTAACAAAATCCGCGCATTTTCTGGCAATCCAAGAAAATGATCGAATAAAGAAGCTGACACGAATTTATTTAACAGAAATAGTCTCTAGGCACGGTATGCCAATATCTATCATATCTGATCGTGACCCTCGGTTCACTTCTTATTTCTGGCAATCTTTGCAGCGATCATTAGGAACGTGGCTGGATATGAGCACTACGTACCATCCGCAAACCGATGGTCAGAGTGACCGTATGATCCAGACTCTGGAAGACATGTTGCATGCCTTTGTGATCGATTTTGACAGCAGTTGGGAAACTCATTTCCAATTGGTTGAGTTCTCCTACAATAACAGTTATCACACTTCGATCAAGGCCGCACCATTAGAGGCACTGTACGGACGTAAGTGCCAATCACCTATCTATTGGGCAGAAGTTGGAGAAAGCCAACTTACAGGTCCTGAACTTGTGCACGAGACTACTAAGAAGATCATGCAAATTCGCAACCATATGGCAGCTGCACGCGATCGACAGAAGAGTTATGCAAATAAACGCCGTAAACCATTAGAATTCTAGGTTGGTGACAAGGTACTCCTAAAAGTCTCACCTTGGAAAGGTGTGATACGCTTTGGGAAGCATGGGAAACTAAACCTTAGATACGTTAGACCATTTGAGATTGTCAAAAGAATTGGTCCGGTGGCTTATCAGCTAGACTTCCCTGAGGAACTCAACGGTGTTCATAACGTGTTCCATGTTTCAAACCTGAAGAAGTGTCTAGCTGATGAATCACTTGTTATTCCATTAGAGGAATTGGAGATTGATGAACAGTTACATTTCATTGGGGAACCAGTTGAGGTAATGGATAGAGAAGTCAAGACCTTAAAGTGTAGCAAGATTCCTATTGTGCGCGTTAGATGGAATTCAAAGCATGGACCAGAATTTACCTGGGAACACGAGGACCAAATGAAGAAGTACCCGCAATTGTTTAACGATCAGGCATCCACTTCTTAAGGTATCATTCTTAAGATATCTTTCCTTTAAATTTCGAGACAAAATTCCCTTCAACAAGAGGATGATGTCACAACTCTCGTGAAACCTTATAATTCTTCCTTTTGGGTTTGTTCAGAAATTCTCAGAAACCCTATCCTATGCATGATTTTGACTGCTAAATCTGGTGCGCTGCCTTGTTGAAACTAGTGTTTAGTGTTCTAATTTTCAGGACGAAAATTCCTTCAACAAGGGGATGATGTGACACCCTGTACTTCCTAGTTAATGCCGTCAACTCGATTCTATTATTTAAACATTCCTTTCTTGATTATGAAATTAATTATGTGATTAATTGATTCCATTAGTTAACTTAAGGGTCTTTTGTGCATGTTGAGCACATTAGAGGGACTAAGTTGTCATTTATGAAAGTTTCACAAACTTAATTTTCTTAATTGACCCAAACCCCACTCACGGTTACATTCACATCGATCACCCTCATTTTCGTAACCCTAATTTCCAACCATGAAGCTTCCTGTCGTCAACACCAACTGTCGTACGCAACCAAGCATCCTTGGTGACCCTGCGATAGCCCTCCTTTTCTTGGCGATGATTTCTACCACCAAGACTTTTTGCTTTCAAGTTCCATTATTTAATCGTAAGCGTTCGGTATAATCTTTTCCTTTATTCGTTGCGGTTTGTTGCGGGCTCGTTTCGGTTGCTATTTCACGATTATGGATTTTAGTTTTGGTTTCGTTGACGTTTGTTTTTGTCTCGGGTGTGGGTTTTGCAGCTGTTTGGGTGTTGTTGATTGTGTATGCGATCATGGTTTTGTTTGCATGTGCGGTTGATGTTCATATTGGTATATGGCAGGTTGTCGGGTATCGTTATGGGTGTGTGTGTGTGTTTTGGGCTGTGGATATGGATGTGTGTACATTGTGTGTGACGTGTATATAGTTATGTGCGTTGTGTGCGCACTGGGTGTGTGCTGAGCGTGCATGTGTGTGCGCTGTGTGCTCATTGTGTGTGCGTTGTGCGTGCATGTGTGTGCGCTGTGTATGTGTGATGTGCATTGTGTGTGTACGTGCGCTGTGTATGTGTATGTGTATGTGTGATGCGTGCTATGTGTGTACGTGCACTGTGTATGTGTATGTGCACTGTGTGATGTGCGCTGTATGTGTGTACATGAGCTGTGTATGTGTATGTACGCTGTATGATGTGCGTTGTGTGTGTACGTTCACTGTGTATGTGTATGTGTATGTGCATGTGCGTTGTGTGTGTGTTATGCGTTGTGGGTGTGTGTGTCTGATGTGGGTGTGTGTGTCTGCTGTGTGTGTGTGTGTGGGTATTATGATGGTATGTTTGTTGCTTTATGGGTGTATATCCATGGGGTATATATGGGTTCGCATGGGGGTCATGCATGCATATAGTTATTTATATGTTTCGGTTGGGTTCTGGTATAGGCCTGGATGTATGCATGCGTAGGTATGGCAGTGTATGTATGCATGTGGTGTTGGGCTTGGCTATTGTTTTCATGTTGTACCTTTGAGTATTTGTTAGATGCATTGTATATGCGTTGTGTGTTTGTGTATAACATGTAGGTCGTACTGGGTAAATCAATAACCGACACCATAACCGAGTCGTGAAATGCGAAACCGTATGACCGATTGTTAATATATAATATTAATTATATAATAAACATGCATTCAGGTTGTTCGAAAACTTAACTGTTCGTGCTTGCACTTATTGATTTTTGTTGTGCATTCAACGTGAGTTCTCAGCCCCACTTTACCTGCTTTCTTTGGGGGAAAGAAACGTGTGTGCCAAACGTATTTTCATTTGATCAGTATTACTATAATGTCACTTGCTTACCAGTGTTATACCAACTTAAGTCCTCATTCTCGAACTGTTAATCTATGTATTTTAGCGAGGTAACTATGTTCTGATTATCAAAACCTGTGAACTCACCAACCCTGTGCTGACTCTTAGCATGTTTCTTTCAGGTTCTTATGGTGTGCACAATTAGGAATCATATCATCCTGCATCCATCACTGTTGGGTCAACCGAGACATTTACATTTTCCATAAACTATATTTTATTTGGTTTGCGCATGTCTGCGCCATTTTGAATTACAAATTATTTACATTTCCGCAATTACTTTTATGTTTACGTATTTAACTCTGTTTTTGGGAAACTCTAATGATAACGAGCAAACATGTTTTGTAATTGATGTGTCGTTTGGTGTAACTAAAGGCTGAGATCCTGATATGTAATGCGCCTAAAAGTAATACCCCATTTGTGGAAATTGAGTGTGTGACATATAAAAACAGTTGTTGATTGCCCTGACTGACTTCTAGTACGAACTTCATCAGATAGTAGATGAATAATTGCATCAGTTGGATGATTCTTGTGAATTCAGATTTGCGGAATAGCATCTTAAGCAATAACTTCCTCCGGATTAGAAATATAACTAATAGGTTCATTATCAATAATTCCACCTTCTGGTTGATATACAAGCATCTCTTCTTATGGATTATCACACATAGGTGTGTCCAATGAAACTTCCTCAGTAGAGGAGTCATCAAATGGTACTTGAATTTTTTTCAACTGAAAAGTCTTGTGCCGAAGATGTAAAAATATTTGGATAAGTAGAAACTTGTTTAATAACAGGTTCTTGATCTATCAAAATATTTTCAGAAGCAGGTTCTTGTTCAAAAGTAGAAATGGATGGTTGATCATCATTAAGATTTATGGAAGAAACTTATTTTGAAGAAATCCTAGAAGAATATGATGGTGAAGAAAGGTTTCATCAGAGAAAATATTAGACAATGTTGTGCTGATTGAACAAGAATCTACGAAAATAGAAGATAGATTAAAATTGCCAAACAATGATGCATAATCATATTCCCAATCTAGAGCTAATCCTGCATCAGTTTTATTAGATTTGTGTCAATCAATATTAAAAGACTACATAATTGTTTAGTTCTTTTATTATAAACATGATATGCTACCTTATTTGCTAAATAGCCAACAAAGTAACAATCGTAAGCCTTTACGTCAAATTTTGATTTCAAATCGGTAATGTGAAACAAAGTACAGCAACATCCAAATATTTTAAAATACCTTTACGTTTATGTTTAAAGAATATTTCATATGGAGTCTTTTGTTGTTGTTTGTTAATCAAAACACGATTCTGATCATAACACACAATATTGACTACCTCAGCCTAAAAGAATAAAGGTAATTTTGCAGCAGAAATCATTATTTAGCAACTTCAATCAAGGTTTGATTTCTTCTTTCAACAACTCCATTTTGTTGTGGAGTCCCTGCAGCACTGAATTTTCTGGCTATGCCCTTTGAATCACAAAAATCATTTAAGATATGATTGCAGAATTTGGTTCCATTATCACTTCAAATACACTTAATTTTCTTGTCTGTTTGATTTTCCATAAGTGTCATAAACTTTATCAGCAAATATGGAGCTCCATCATTTGTTGCTAAAAAGAAAACCCAAGTGAATCTTGAAAAATCATCAGTAACAACCAAACAATAAGATCATCTTACCAGGCTTAAAACACTTAATGGACCAAACAGATCCATTTGCAATAATTGAAGAATTGAATCAACAAAATTGTGAGCTTTGGGTTTATGAGGAAGTTTATGTTCTTTACCCTTATAACAAGATAGATAACATTCAACAAGTTGAAATGTTTTCATTTGTAGACCAACAACATGATTTCCTCTCACTAATCTATTCATATTCTTGTTATTGACATGTCCTAGTCGATGATGCCATAATATTAAATCACTCTCCGAGGCTTTTGATAACAAGCAGGATGTTGTTACTAAAGAATGTGAATTGTTCACGTCTAACAAGTAAGTGTCTTTGTCTCTTGGAGTTCTCCGTAATACCCATTCATCAGGTATTACAAAACCTGGTTTGATTATTAAACACTATTTTGCAGTAAAATGTGTTGAATGGTTTTTATCACATACATGAGACATGCTTAGCAAATAGTGTTTTAACTCCTCAACATAGCTTACTTCTTCAGCAATTAAGACTCCATTAGTCATAGTACCTTTCTTGGTGATCTTTACTCATTTATCTCCCGCAATGATAACCTTTTCCCCATTGTGATGTAGAACATTATGTAATAGCGAAATGTTACCAGTCATAAATCTAGAACAACCACTATCAACATGCCATAAGCTAATAAGAGTTCACCTTGGTTGTTCATGAACATATTGAGAAATCATTCAGTTTTAGGAACCCATGCCATCATTGACTTGAGAGCATTATGTTCATCTAAGTACGTTACTGATTTTAGTATCGTATCCTGTTTGTCATTAACGGCATTAGCATCAAAAGGTTTCGAAATTATTGTTTTCACTTTGACTTTCCACACTTGAATGGGCTTTAACAATTTTGGATCATCCTTCTTATGTTGTTACATCTTGAGACTATTTGATCTCATTAATTTTTCCACCATCAAATCTTATGACATGGATGATAAACAGAGGGCTGCCAATTATATCAACACAATGGGAGCTGAAACATCGGCATTGTATGCCAAGATGGCTAGTAATCCAAATTATTATGTCAGTTATTCTCTATTGTGTCAGCAACAACAATCTGCAACTCCTGCTTATCAAGCTGTCAAAGATCAATCATTGCCTCAATTCCAAGCTCAAACTCAACCATAATCCCCAATCTATCCTCAAAGTCAATCCTCTCAACCTACACAACAAGCTTTTGTTGTAAACTCACAACCCAACAAACAGACTATTCAGATTGCAGAAGAACACCTTGCTCTATTTACCTTATTCATGAACAGCTATGAAGCTTTCTCTGCTGGAAGACTCAATACACCCAACATCTTGGTTGATGACTTGCAACAAGTTAATCCTGATGATGTAGAAGAGAATGATATTAAGTATCAGATGGTTATGGTGGTGTATCGTGCTATGAACTTTGCAAGAAGAACCGGGAGAAAAGTTTTTGGTCTTAACAATTCGAGCAAAATTGAGTTTGACAAATCAAACTTAAGATGTTATAACAGTGACAAACCTGGTCACTTTGCAAGAGAATGTACTGAAGGAAGGTCTGTTCAAGCTGATAATAGGAAGAAAATGGTAATAGTGGAGATAGAAACCAAAGGAGATAAGGCTAGTTCCTCTAACAACAAAGCACTGGTATCTCAGAAAGAAGGAGAATATGACTGGTCCGACTAGATGGAGATACTAGACATGAAACTTTCTACAGCTTTGTTAGCAAAAATTCAAAATGTTGAAGATCATGTTAAGGAAAATGTTCTAGCTGAGTTTGTGACAGAAGATTTGTTAGCTGGTGTGTTTAAAGGAGAAGAGTAGTTTGAAACTGTGATAGTTGTAGAGAAAAAGGTTGAAAGTGAGAAAGTGCATGCAGAAGATGAAATTAATAAAATAGTTGTTGAGATTACTCCAGCTTATTCAACCATTGTCAAAGAGAAGGAAAGTGAAGAGAAAGCAAAGACTGTTGAGATCACTCCAGTCAAAAATGAAGAATCTGAAAATGCTGTTGAGTCTACTCCAGCATCTGCATGTAAAGAAAAGGAAAATGCTGATGAGATCACTCCAGCAATTAAAGCAGAAGAAAATGTTGTGCTAAAGGCCTTCATGGTAAAAGTTGTACCTAAAGAGACAAAGAAACAAGAAGGAACTGAAGAGGTGTATACTAATCTTTGTTTAGATAATTGCATAGAAAAGGTTAATAGGTATAGAGTTCACAACGAACGCTTGATCTTAGAAATTGAAAAACTTCAATATCAAGCTCGTAAATATAAAACTGATGAGAAATTTTTTAAAGAAAAGATAGATGGTTTAAACAAATTAATTTATCAATCAAAACTAAATCTTCATGATAAAGAGTGTAACATAAAAGATTTAACAATACGTAATGATGAACTTTCTTTAGAAATTAACAAACTCAACAGTGAACTCTTATCTGCTAAATTGGTTGTTGAAAAATTTGAGCTTTCATCAAACATGGTTGAAGGTATAATCAGGTCTCAAATGACATAGAAAATTTATGGTGGTAAAAGTGGAGTTGGTTTTGCTAACATTGCACCACCCATTAATCATGATTATACTTGTTTGCCTGCATCAAACACAACTCATGATGAAGAGACCTATGGATTAGGTTTTCAACCAAAAACAAACTTCACACCTCCGATCAATATTTCACTGACTGTAGACCCTGTCACAAAAACTGAAATTAATATTAATCATGAAATTTTTTTTGGAGAAAGTGTGAAGAAAGAGGGTTTGGTTGAAGAGTGGGAGAGTGATGATGAAATAGAATTTCAGGAAAATAAAATTTGTAATGAAAAACATTCATGTAATTCATCATTAAATATCAATGAAAGTGCAGTAGTTTTTATTGATACAAATGTCTGTTCAAAAATGTCTAATAAAGAAAAGAAACTGAAATCAAAAATAGATTTTAAGACCAAAGAAAGAAAACAAATCACAACATTCATATCTGACTTGAAAACTGATATCAAGAACAGATTTGTTTCGAAAGGCAACATTGATAAGGAAGATCATATTTTCAAAGAAACCAATGCTAGTTTTTTTAAAATAAATCTTCTATTATTGCTAACTCTGTGAAACAAGATGTTTGTAGATCAGGTATGAAAGACACTGGTCCTACTCTAGTACAGACGACTCAAAAGGCTAAAGTTACAATTCATGCCGCATCGGCTTCCAATGTGAAAAAAGGCTAAAACAGACACCTCAATCTTTACAGAAACATCTTAAACAATTCATAACGTGAGAAAGGAAAGAGAGACTGTTAAAGAATCTCAAGGCCAAAGACATACTAAGGCCAGATTCTATGATAACTATGGAAGTTATCATAAAGAGTTTGTGCAAAACATACAAGCGTCAAATACATATCATAAAATATGTTGTTATGTGTGTGAAAAGCCAAATCACAAGGCTAGAAATTGTCATCATAAACATCAATTGACAAGCAAACAGAGATTTAATAATTTAATTTCAAACAATAGAAAAAGTTTCTTTGTAAATGCAAATTTAAAAAGAAACTTAAATCTGTCGAATTCTTTTGTTAAAAACAATATTGATTTGAACAAAGAAAAGTCAAATGTAAAATCATACAAGTTGATGATAACAATTCTACCACATTACCGATCAGACAAATTCAAAGGTGGAAAGTTAAAGACAAATCACCCGAGCCTTTTGTTGTTGACAAATGTGTTTTCAATGACAAAAGAGATATGATATTACAACATGTATCATATTTAGATGAAAACAAAGAGCTCAAGTCCACCATGGCTTGGGTTCCTAAAAATGAATAAATTTGTCCAAATGTGCAGGAACAACCAAGACAAGTTATCTACAGTGTTTGGCATGTAGATAGTTGTTGTTCACAGCACATGACTGGTAATATATCTGTGTTAAACAACATACAATCTTACAATGGAGGATATGTTATCTTTGCAGGAGATAAAGTTGGTAAGATTACAAAGAAAGGTACAGTGTTGAATGGTGTGTTAAGCTTTAAAGATGTCAATTTTTTTGAAGAACTAATACATAACTTGTTAAGTTTTTTACAAATTTGTGACAAAAAGTATTCTACACACTTCACTGATAAGGAATGTCATATTCTAAAACCTGGATTTGTAATTTTTAATGAATGGGTCTTACTAAGAACACCGAGAGACAAAGACACATACTTACTTGATATGAATGATTCACACTCGTTTGTAACTATGTCATGTTTGTTATCTAAAGCCTTGGAAAGTGATACATTATTATGGCATCATCGTCTTGGACATGTAAATGTTAAAACTATGAACAAACTCTTAGAGGAAATCATGTTGTTGGCCTACCTTTGAAAGAATTTCAATTAACAGAACATTTTCTGTTATGTTCAAAAGGAAAACAACACAAACTTCCTTATAAACCAATTGCTCATACCAAAATTGACTCTATTCTTCAGCTGTTACTCATGGATTTATTGGGTCCTGTTAGTGTTTTGAGTTTGGGACCTTGTGCATATTGTTTAGTCATTACTGATGATTTTTCTAGATTTTTTTCTTAGCAACCAAAGATGAGACACTTTATTTGCTGATAAAATTCATGACACTCATGGAAAATCAAACGGACAAAACAATCAAGTGCATTCGAAGTGATAATGGAACAGAATTTTACAATCGTACGTTAAATGAGTTCTGTGATTCAAAGGGGATAGCAAAACAATTTAGTTCAGTAGGAACTCCACAACAAAATGGAGTTGCTGAAAGAAGAAACAAAACTTTAATTGAAGCTGCCAGAACAATGTTATCAGCAGCCAAATTACCGTCATTCTTTTGGGCTGAAGCTGTTAACACTACGTGTTATGTTCAGAATCATGTGTTAATCAACAAACAACAAAATATGACTCCTTATGAAATCTTTTTCAACTATAAACCCAAATTCAAATATTTCAAAACGTTTGGATGTTGTTGTACTTTGTTAAAGACATCTGATTCTAAATCGAAATTTGATGAAAAAACAGATGAATGTTATTTTGTTGGATATTCAGCCAACAAAGTAGCATATTGGGTTTATAATAAAAGATCAAAACAAATAATTGATTCATTTGATATTGATTGGCATGAATCTAACAAAATGGATGCAGGTTCTGCACCTTCATGGGTCTATGATTATGCTTCTTTATTTGAAACATTTAATCGATCATCTGTTGTTTCTACAGCTAATCTGCCTTTGACATCCTCGATTCAGGATATTTTTGCCGATGATATTGGATCTATTTCTTTTTAAGCAACTGGAATATCTTCAGATATACCTTCTTCTTCAAATGTTACAGCTGCTCTACATTCTGTTTCTAAAGTTGATTTATCTCATTCAGATCTAGTTGTTGAACAAGCCCCACAGGTTTCTAATTAGAGTTTCTCATCCACTCAAGTTGATCTAATTGATACAACTCAAGTACCATTTGAAGATCTCTCTGTCAACAATGATAATCAAGACGAAGATGTTGTTTATCAACATGAAGGAGGAAACATTGCTGAAGAACCAATTGGACACATGTCTAACTTAGATGAAGTTATTTCTAAAAATGCTATTCCACAACTAAGAATTCATAGAAACCATCCAACAAAAGCAATAATTGGTCCATTATCATAGGGAGTCCGAACTCAAAGCCAATCGGGCATAATAAATACATGTTTGTATTCATGTTTTATTTCTCAAATTGTTCCAAAGAATGTTGAGATGGCATTAAAAGAAAACAGTTGGGTAGAGGCCATGCAGGACGAACTGATGCAATTCAAGAAGCTAAATGTATGGAATTTGTGTGAATTACCAAAGGGTAAGTTGCCAATCGGTACGAAATGGATTTTTAAGAACAAGACGGATGAAAAAGATGTGATTGTTCGCAACAAGGCCAGACTTCTTGTTCAAGGATTCTATCAACTTGAAGCGCTTGATTATGATGAAGTATACGCTCCAGTTGCAAGACTAGAAGTTATACGAATCTTTCTGGCATATGCTTCATACAAGAACTTCACAGTATATCAGATGGTTGTCAAAACTGCTTTCTTGTATGGTGAAATGAAAGAAGAAACCTATGTTTGTCAACCACCAGGTTCTGAAGATCCAGATCATCCTGACTATGTTTACAAGTTAGACAAAGCACTTTATGGCTTACATCAAGCACCTCGAGCTTGGTATGCCACCCTCACTAAACATTTGCTTGCAAATGGTTATACACGGGGTGCAAGTGATCAAACTTTATTCATACGGAAGACCGGTGATGATCTTATTCTCATTCAAGTTTATGTCGATGATATTATCTTTGGCTCTACCAATGATGATTTGTGAAAGGAATTTGAAGCGGTAGAAGAAATTTAAGATGAGTTGTCTTGGGGAAATGTCATTTTTCTTAGTAATCCAAGTTAAATAAGATGATGAGGGAATACTAATACATCAAGAAAAATATGTTCATAATATTCTAGACAAATACAAATTTCAAGACTCCAAGATAGCTTTTACTCCTATGTCTTCTCGTCCCACTTTAACTCCTGATCTCATGGGAGAAGACGATCCGCATTTGTATAGATCAATGATCGGCTCTTTGATGTATCTCACTGCAAGCAGACCGGACATCATGTTTCCTGTTTATCAGTGTGCATGTTATCAAAGTAATCTGAAGGAATCTCATATGAAAGCTGTCAAGCGGATTTTTAAATATCTCAAGGGTCAACCAATACTCGGCCTTTGGTATCCTAGAAATTCCAATTTCAATTTATATGCTTATACTGACAGTGATTATGCAGGATGTAACTTGGACAGGAAATCTACTACTGGAGATTGTCAATTTCTTGGCAATAGGTTGATTTCATGGCAGTGTAAGAAGCAGCAGACAGTATCCATATCAATTGCAGAGGCTGAATATGTGGCTACATAAAGTTGTTGTTCATAGATTGTTTGGATTTAACAACAACTTCTTGATTATGGCCTTAATTTTTATGACACTAAAATTTTATGTAATAACACTACGGTTTTAAACATAGTGCAAAATCCAATTCAACATTCAAAGACAAAACACATCGACATCCGCATGCATTTTATCCGTGACTGCTTTGAACGCAAACTTATCCATTTGGAATCAGTTTTCACAGATGACAACATTGCTGATTTGTTTACTAAGGCGTTTGATCATTCAGATTTGATTTTTTAGTCCAATCTTTGGGAATGATTAACTTTGGTTAACACTTATTCTTACACCCTTTACAAAATATTTTTCTTTGTTTTTAGTTAAAATTGTTATTTTCTGTCTAGATAATCACAATTTTAGGGGGAGAAAATTTGAAAATACTTCAAAAAAAAGATTTTGTTCTTAGGGGGAGTAAATAATCTGAAGAAAAGTACAAAAATATTTTTTCTACAAAGACTGGGAAAATTAATTTTTCAAGGTTAGACAGGAAATGATAGTATATTTTTTGATTTTGATTTGTTGCATCCTAAGGCTTACAAGAAACTAACTTGGATTATGTTTGATATGTTGATAGGCTTGACGTTTAAGAATGAAAAGCACTATGTTATGTGATGCACTGAAAGTAACTATTTATGACTGAAGTGGGTAACTCATCAAGGTTTTGTGGTAACTCTGATTCCATGCTAAAACAGACTGAGAGTTATACTCTGGTCATACTCAATCCAGTTACTTTCTGATCCAGTTTCTTTCAAATATTGTATATATATGTAAAAAAATCAAAATACAAAAATAGATATACAAATGAAAACAAAATACAAAAGAGAAAAACTAACAAAAGGAGCAAAAAGAAGCCAAAAATATAGGAATTAAAGATGCCAATGAGCATAATAATAAAAGATATGTCATAGATATACATACTATATTATAAATATTTTGTCTTTTGAGAATATATTCTGACACAGGAGGGAAAATCAAAAGATGAGGCATGTAAGTCCGACTTGGCATGTAAGTCCTAAACGTCTTGCGAGGGCAAAAACATAAGTCCGACTGGCTGTTAATAAATCCTAAAACTTGTTAATATTTTGTATTCAGAAATGTTTCCCAAGCTAGTTATGCTCATAATAGCTATTATATTAGAAAAATTATTCTGAAAATGCTGATCATAAGTGAAAGTTTTAAGTCAAATTGGGGTGACTTGAAATCTCGAAAGTATCTTGAAGTTGGATAAGGTTCTACAGGATTTTTGATTGTGAGACACACTGACGACATATAATTTAATCAAAGCATGATAAATATCACAGCTTATGTGTCTAAGTAAAACTTAAAGTCTAAGTTTAAAAAGGATACAATATATTGACAATCAACATTTATTTTTTACCAGTCTCATTTATAATAAAGCTAGATGATGGTAATGATCGATTTCTAAGAAATATGAAACTGTACTTGAAAATTTATCAAATATAGTTAAGTAAATAGTAGAATAGTATGTGAAAATTGTTTGTTTAAATATGATTTTCTACTTGTTTCAATATAATAATATTTCTCAAAAAAATGAAGGGTGTTTGAATAATTGTAAAACACTTAGTTAAACATAATCATTTTTATAACAAATCAAATGGCTTAAAGGATAATTAAACTTGAAAATTTGAAAATTTGAAAAGGTGAAATTTTTTTAAAGGAAATTGAACTTGTCGCATGCGAAATGTTCAACAGATCCGAAAAGTTCAAAGAATGCGAAAAGTTCAAATGAAGCGAAAAGTTCAGTATGCAAGAACTCTGACCTCTCGCGTGAGAAGTCAGAGTACTATAATAAAACAGTTGAGTGAAAAGTCACTATTAGCATGACAACTTTCAGAAAAATCTCACTCAAAATTCTAAGTGTCACAACCATTTATACTTTGATTCTCACATTCACTATGTTCACATTTTGATTCCCAAGTAACTTTTAAGGTATATTGATGATTAAAGTTTAGATTTGAATGTATTAGGTTCATGACCGAAAGTTAGATGGACTTATACATGTTAAATTGGACAAATTAAACATGATTAACCTTAAAAATGACTTAGGCGACACCTAATGAACATGTATTAGTGGTTAAAACACTCTAGAATTGATCAATTGAAAATCTGAATTTGTACAGACTTCTCGCATGCGAAAAGTCAGTTGAAATTAAACAGACGCGAGAACTTTCAAATTCGCACAGAAATAGTCGCATGAAAAGTAAACTTGTCACGCGAAAAGATGACTTTCAGACAAAGTCTGTTTCATGTGAGAACTCATCTTGTCATGCAAAAAGTTAAAACTGAAATTTAATACCTTCACACGAGTATTTGATGTTTTCGTGCGAGAAGTTGATTTTTCAAAAAATTTTCTAAGTGTGAATCTTTGTTTCAAGTCTAAAATGCTTTGTACTTATTCATTTGTTTAATGTTTTTGATGGCTTGTCAAATGGTTTTTAATAACAACCATAATGCTATTGCTTATCTTGGAGAAGTTCCAAAGGATAAGTCATTGTTCAGATCCCTGATTGAAGGTCTAAAGACTTCACGGATACATCATGCCATTTCAGCTACTCCAACTATATACACTGATATTATTGATCAGTTTTGGTAGTCAGCGGCAATTGAAACAGATAAGACTGGGGAACGATGCATATCAGCTACAGTGAAAGGCAAGAAGGTAGTTATCAAAGCAGAGGTGATTAACAGTATGCTGTTATTAAAGGATCAGCCTAATGCACCTGTTAAGATAGATGATGAAGTGGATAAAGACTGTTTGATAAGGATGGGGTATAGCCATAGATATCCTTCTTTGGAGAAGAAATATTTACCTTTGTTTTGGAAGTATTTGTTCCACGTCGTGATTCATTGCCTTAGTAATTTGAAGGCTGGTATGGATAGCATGAGTGCTGTATTCGGATCCCTGCTGGTATCTCTTATTAATGATCTTCGATACACCATATCCAAGGCTATATTTGCAAAGATGTAGAAGAATGTCATAGCCACTGTTAGGAATAAATTCATCATGTATCCCAAATTCTTACAGATGATAGTGAATGCTGCTCATCCTGAGTTAGCTACGTCTGATTCATCTACCTATGCTGTCATGGTAATGAAGAAAGACATATTCACTTACTTGATATGAGCAAGAGGGAATGCTTGGGATGGATCCCATTTTGCTAAGCTTAGGAGGTTTGTTTAAGATTTTCAAGCAGATGCACGAGTACATGAGACAGAGACTCACCATGTTCATAGAGATGATACAGCTGGTACATCTACATATCCTGCTCAAGAAGCACCTGAAAGTTCTCAGGGTGCTAGAAGGTCTGATATAGACGTAGAGATTGATTCTTTGTTAACTGGGAGTGATAGTGAGACTGACAGTGACCAAATTAGGAATGTGCCTTATGTGTTGCAAGAATGTCCCAGGGGGCGTGAAACACCTACAAAACGCACTGTTGAGGAATGTGATGCAGATTTTGTTCCAAAAGAGACTGTTGTTAGTAGAGGTAGGAAGAAGAGGATGGCAAGAAGAACCGGTGATAGTCCACGTGGTCGGGGTAGAGGACGAGGTGTATTGAGAAACCGTCGGACCCCTATGACCATTGTGTCGACTGAGGAAGAAGTACCTATCTTTGAGACTCCTGCCATAGTTAGTGAGGCTGCTACTTTAGAGACACCATCTACTATGCATGGTACTGATGATGTGTTGAGTACTCCTCCAAGAGATCAAGGGTTTGAAGAGACAATAGGAATGGAAGATTTTCTTAACACTCCTCCTGTGCCAACACAAGGTGCTAGTACTTCTACTAGTTCACCTACATCAGTTACACTAGAGGAAAGAGTTAATACATTGGAGAGGGAGATGTTAGAAAAGACTCAGATCATTGATGATATGCAGAGGCAGCTATTTGAGAAGGATGAGTACATCAAGGGTCTTGAACATCAGCAAACGTTCATTTTAGCTATGTTCAGATCCTAGAGCAGAACTTGAGAGATCTCACTTCGCGTGTGTCATTTCAGTTTACATCACAACAGACCACGAAAGTTGGAGAATCTAATGGACAGCAATCTGCTGGTCCTGAACCTGCTGATGATCCTATTACTGATGCTACAGAGCATGTTGTTAATCCCATTGATACAGAAAGGACAACAGACATTGTTAATGTTGATCAATCCATCATTAGATATTCCTATCCAACTACTAAGGATCAACCTGTGTTTTACACTGGAGAGGCATTTGTAGAGCCTAAACATGATGTTCCTATTCCAAACCCAGTAGATGATGATGATGCTTTAGACTTGATTGATTATGATTCTAGTGATGATGAAGAGGATGATGATGGTGATGATGGTGATGAAGGAGATAATGATGAGGGTGATGATGATAAAAAGGATGATGATGATGATCAAGGGGGAGATATGGGTGCAGCTACTGGTACTGCTGGATCATCAGGAACTGAAAATGTCTCCAGACCAAGTCCTGATGATATAATTTATTACACTCCTTTAGTTCCTGCTACAGAAGCAGCATATGAGAAAGAGTTTTACTCTTTCCAGCAAAGATTGATTGCTGAGGAAGAAGATGAAGATTTTGGTTCATTTGATGACTTAGTGAGATAGTAGACTATACAGATGTATTTGGAAATAGTCTTAAGGACTTATTTTCTGATATTTTGATTGAAGAAAAAGAGATAGTAGGAAAGTCCAGTACGAGTGAACCAACTGACAAGACAGCAGATCAAACTAGTCAAAGTTCTGTATATAAAGTTGGAAATATTACTGTTGAAGCTCCTCCACTGCCAGCTTATATACACACACGCTGAGACATTCCAAACCTTTCACAAGGTATGGAAACTCAGAACCAATTTTTAGTTGGGCGTATGATGCTGAGAAGAAGCTATATGTGATTAAGAGAAAAGCAGGAGCCATAGAGTATTTTCAGGATGAACATGACTTTCATACACTCAGAGCTTCAGATTTGTATGCAATGGGTTATGTTCCGTTCATCAACCCAAGTAACTATGGAAAGGGGAACTGGATCAGGAATATGATCTGGAGACATAGTAAAACCAACTTCAAAGACTTTAAAACTACAAAATCTAAGGTCATTGAAGATGAGACCCGGATAGTCCCAAAAACAAACAGGCCAATGAAGATAAGGGTTTATAAGCATCCTAGATATGTTAGGAAGATCCCTATACACGCTCCAGTGCCATTTAATAGCTTGTCTAAGCTTATGTGATGGAGTTGTGAGAAGGAGATGTGTCATGCGTTAACATTGTGTAGATAAAGACTACCGTATCATCGGCCTTGTGGATTTGATTAAGTTTGGAAGGGATGATTTGATGAGGTTGCAGGCTTGTCCAATTACAGCTAATGAATCTGTTCACTTTTTGGAAGCACAGTTTGGTTGGTTGATTACGAAGGCCCTTGACAACAAGATGTACGCATATGGGGGCAATTACAAAGTTGATGATATGGACTTCTAAACGCATTGATTTACCGAGCCTACGGAGAGATTGTAAGGGTTGAACCTAGAGGCTCGGGAAATCAAATAAAGATGAAGAAGATCAAGACATGCAACAAGTCCAAGTTGCAGCACGATAACTTGCTTCTCGCGCTAAAACATCAAGTTGCGCGAGAACTAGTGATTCGCACGAGAACTTCTAGTTTAGTATGTATAGAGGTTTTGTAATGTAATTAAAAAAAGCTTTTGTCTCATTTCTTGATTTTCACACTTACTGTAATTTGTCCAAAATCAGAGAGCAATACAACTGAAGTTATTTACATTGTGTTTGTGTTCATCAATTGTTATTCATTCTTATCCATAATGTCAACATTCCGCATTTTCATTACGAGATCGATCTTTGTATTGTGTTGATCCTTACAAGAGATCTATGATAAGGCAAAACATATTGTAATCTTATAACTTGACAGTGAATTCATAAAGGTAAGAATCAAGAATCTAAAAGAACAAATGATGTATATGTTTTTATATGCAAAGCTTAGAGAATAAAATAAGACCATCTACTTATAGAACTAATAAACAAGAAAGTATACCCGAACAAGCAGTGTTTGAGCAAGAAAAGGATGTCATGGCAGGAGAGAATATTGAGATTGAGAATGTGATTGTTAGAGCAAGAGTACAAAGACCGTTGGTTAGGTGAATAAGGAGGTTATTCCAAACATGGAAAAGATAGAGATTGAGTCAAAAAAGAGATGTTAATCTAGTAGTTGGTGAAAGAGTTAGTTATGAGAATGTTGAGGTTGGTAAGCAAGCTTGTTAGAGTAGATTGGTGAATCTGAGAAAGATGAGTATTTGCACAAGGTTGATTCAGGAGATGATGATGATGATGAAGATGAGGATGATGATAATAAATATAATGATGATGAAGATGATTACAACAACGACAACGATGACGACGACGACGACAACGACGATGATGATGATGATGATTATGATGATGTTGATGATGATGATGATGATGATGATGATGGTGATGATGACAAGATAACAAAGAAATGTGATAACCATGATGGTGCTGATGATGATTAGGGAGGTGATCTAGGGAATATAGCTGGTTCTTTTAGTGATTTTAGAATTGACAAAGCCATCGGGACAAGTCCAGATGAACTGGATGCTTATGATCTAATTGATCCTGGATTGGAAGCACAATATGAGGAGTTTAGCACTTTTCAAGAACAACTACCAGTGCAAGACATCTTTAATGAGGAATTTGGTGATTTTGATAATCAAACTGAGGAGATGGAGTACACAGATTTCTTTAGTAACAGTATCAAAGAATCATACGATGATATAGACTTAGAGGAAGGTAAGTTTCCAACATTATGTAATATGCATACTAAGCAGTCAAATGCTCAAGTTGAAGATATTGATCATGATGACGTGACAGGATCTCTAGATTTAAGGAAAGGAATGTATTATGCTCCACTGCCATCAAAGGAGAAATATTTTTTTGATATATTTAAAGCCATACGCTAGATATGGGAATTCTAAGCCAATCATCAGTTGGATGTATGATGCATGATTTGCATACATTTTGTGCAGCTAATCTTTATACAATGAGAAGATTTCCTTTTCTATATCCAAGCAATCTTAGAAAGGCAAGTTGGAAGAGAAATTGAATATGGAGTGAAAGCTAGTCAAACTTCAAGAATTTCAAAACTACAAAGTCAAAGGTTTTAAAAGATAATAACAGGATTAATTGGAACACCAATGCTCCAATCATAACAAGAGTGCACAAGCATCTGAAGACTACACGAAAAGTTCCAATTCTATTCTCCTATGTCAGTTAACAGTCTTACCAAGTTATTGAGATGGGTTTGTGAGAAAGACACTAGGCATGAAGTGATCTACTATGTGGATAAATAATTCAGGATTATTGATCCTGTTGATTCGCTAAAATTTGGGAAGGAAAATATGTTGGATCTACAATCGTGCCTAATTAAAACTAATTTACCAGTTCATTTTATAGCTTCTTAGTTAGAATGGTTGATCAGCAAAGCTTTGGATAAGAAGATATATGCTTATGGTGGTGACTACAAGTGTGATGATGTCGATTTTTGAAAGGTTTGATTCATTAAGCCTAAGGGGAGATTGTAGAAGTTGGCTTTGAGGCTCGAGAAATTAAAAACCCCAATATGTGCAAAAACTTCACAATACAAAATCTTCAGGAGCTGGGGCGAAAACTTAATCCGATCATGTTTGGAGATTTATGAGATTGTCCTGTACTTTACACACTTGCAGTAGGTTCCACTACCACTTAGGCAGATGGCTAAGAAATTAGTAACCAATACTTTCAACACTCTAAAACTACACGTTCGAGGAAAAACATCACATCATTCATGCAAGAAGAATGATAGTCCATGTTCAAGACATGGGAGATGTTCATGGAGTTAGTAAGGAAGTGCCTAACTTACGGGTTGGAGTTGTGGTATCATGTTCAAATAGTCTATAATTAAAAGCTTTTGATGTTGTTTCGTCTAGCATCAAGTATAGGTAAGACTCTTTATGTTAATATTTTTATGTTTTTGAGATTTCAACTTCTAAAATCATGATTCACTTCTAATATCCGCTTGTTCTTCTTGCTTATGATCAAATACAAGAGTTCTAAACTACATGTTTGAGAAAAACACACCATAGCATTTATGCAATAGGAATGATAATCCATGTTTGAGACATGGGAGATGTTCATGGAGTTAGTAAGGAAGTGGGATTGGAGTTGTGGTACCTACTAAAATAGTCTATTATCAAGAACTTTTAGTGTTGTTAGGTCTAGCATTAAGTGTACGTAAACCTTTTTGTGTTAACCTGCTTATGTTTTTTCAGATTTATTCTTCTAAGAATGTGATTCACATTGAATATCCTCTTGTTCTTGCTTCATGATCAAATACAAGAGTTCACACCTCTTGTTATTGCTTCATGATCAAGTACAAGAGTTCTACAAGTGGTGGTGATCATCTGCCGACCATTTGTTGGTAAAAACCTTATATGTCATGTTATTATGTTTTTATTTTCTTCTTTGAATCCATTTGGTACAGTTCTTTCTATGGCCTACATGTTAATAATAAACTAAATACTAGTAAAATGGTAATCATCATCATCGATAACAAATAATTTATTACACGACAATGGAATGGTATAAACGGACACGTATATACGATAGATCTAAAAGTATGAAAATAGTAAACTTGATGGAAGATAATGTTTTTAATCTTCCAAATGACCAAGATGATATGTTAAAATGATTTTTGATGATATTTAAAACATACAAAATTAATGATGTGACTTTCGGTAATTAATGATGACAACTTGGATTCTGGTAAAATGATTGGTCAATTCTAGGGTTTTTTGGCATTATGTTAGTCTGACTTTAAAAGTACATAAATTTCTAAATTTTTACTCAAATGACATGCTTATTTTTCTGGAATTTTCTTCCATGTGTAGGCTTTCAAAACCCACTCGAATAGCTTTGTTTTATGATCATTTCAACCTTGATCTGATGGTGAAAGTTCAATGTTTAAGGGTTTTATTTTCATGGTTACATAGTAATCTTATGAGAAATGGAGTTACTTTTGGGATACTTTTGTGTTGTAAGTCAAATATGAGGATCACAAAGAATATGAAAGACTCGGGATGCAAATCGGTAGTAGGGAGATGAAGAAACACAAAAAAGAGGTATCAGGACTATGATAACTTAAAATGGACATAACTTGAGCTTGAAAAAGACTTACGAGACCCACGACTTATCAACAGAAAGCTCTCGAAAAGTTACATGTGAAAATGAAGGTTAATGCATGGGTGGTGTCACGCCCTGATTCACAGGCATGACTAGTTTTATCACACTCACGACAAAACATGAAATAACACAGCATAAGACTTAAACATTCAAGACCTCGATAACTATGCTAAATTAAAACCTTAACAATGTTACATAATTCCATGCATTCATTACATGTAAGTTATAAAGCATAAATCAACTACACTGCCCCAGGCAGGTTTAGTTCAGTTTAAATTTTCCAAATGAATATCTTATTCAAACTAAACCGCTAAGTCTCCTCGACCTAGCTAATGCCTTCCGGCACCTCCAGTTCCTCTATCACGAGCTAAAACATGTCAACAACAAAGTTGTTAGTGAGTCATATCCAAGACTCTAAAATAGTTAGATGATATAACCATGTGTGCGAGCAAATTTTTTATCAAACAAAATCTCACTAACACCCTTACTCTTAGGGAAGTGTCCATCAACATGTACGCCACTCCAGGTTTAACAACATGATGGTAGGTAGGTTAAAGATGCCCTGGATGACATAGTCTCGATGCGTCACAATATACGAGTAACAGACAAGCAAAAAGATCTTGCACTCTTGGATGGCAAATAGCCCTAGCGATCCTACACTCTCTAGTGATATACAACACTAGCGATCTTGCCTCCTAATCAATCCTAAAGGATTGCAACTTTGGTGATCGGTGACTTATTCCTAAGCCTATCCTTACACTAAAACCTACAAGTGAGGCCCCTCCTACCTAGATTGATCCAACTAAGGGCACATATGCCCCGAGATGATCAATAACTTAGTCTACAGTCCGTCCACCCACCTTGATGATTTGCCTTAATGATTTGCCCATGACCGTAGTAACCAACAAGTATACCAACCCATTGGGAATAGTTTAACTTACTACCGCATACACATAAAACATTATTCAAAATGTTTAACCAGCTCGGATACAGCCCGAAAAACAATTAACAAAAATGGGACAGATATACTCATAGCGATAATCTTCTGAGCATGTTTGTACACTATTCGGCGAGCCTCTCACAACCCTAATCACATAAACATTCATGTCAAGACCTACTCTTATTGACTGTGAAATCCCTTGGGTCATCCCACCCGATATAATCTCCCGACCTGCATTTGTCACGACTGTGATATCGAACTAGAGTTCTCCGACTCAGGTTGATATTTCCGTTATAACTCTGGACGGGCATACATCAAAGAGTTAGAGTTTACGCATACTCCCAACATAGTGACCAGACTTAACCATCACACGAAATCCCTATCATGTAAATCCCCGTGACAACCTCACGGTTACGAAATGATACTTTATTACCCATTTCATACTTATATTGGATCTTGTCCTATGACAAATTCGTTTATCAAAACATGGTCAATCCTAGACCATAACAACCATATGCATCCTAATCACTATAAAATCCCTTGGCGGTCCACTATAAAATCCCAATCCTGGTTCCAAACCCCATCCCATGGCTGACCCTTATGCCTATTGTAGTAGTCCGCTATAGTCCTCAACTTCCAATTCCATAAGAAATTTCATTTTAAATTGTTCCATTCGTGTTCCTGACCTGTTTATTCACATGATAACCCACCCATTCAGCAAAGGGGTCATAGGTGGCGCCACCGACGCCATCACCATTAAAAGCCACCATCAACCTACCGTTGATTAGGAAATTTAAGCACAATTGGCACCGGGGGCGCCACCTATGCCAAGCATCATGTATTGACGGATTTTGACCTAAATTAGGGGGATTTAAAAGAAGTTAAACCCAAAACAAAAATCACCTTCTACCATAATAATCAAGGATGAAAATTGGTGATTTTCAAGCATTCCAAAGGCCTTTCTAACATCAAGATCATCTAAATCCACATGATTAATTCAAGTTGATTTAAAGGATCAATGATAAGGTAAGGCTAAACCATTCGTCATTCACTTTAAGGTACAAGTTTATGCAAGTTTTTGGTTTTCTTAGTTTGTAACCTAGTTTTGAGATTGAATTGAGAAGCTCCTAAGTTCTATTGATTCAACTTGTAATTTGATCAAGTAAATGATTTGATTATGATTAAAACCTAAATCTAATCGCATATGACTTTGGTTTCTCTTTATCATTGTGTAACTGGTTTTGAAGTTAAGATTACGTTCTTAAAATGATAATAATATGCATGGAGCCTATTAAACTTCACTCTATAACCACCACTTGGATCTTTTTACGTATAGAGTCACTGCGTAATGTCTTCTTGTTAGGTTTAACTAAGAAAACATAATTTAGCTAAACCAGAATCCCGAAGGGGGTTGCTTTTTCCCAAGATTGTTAAAAATCCAAACTTTGCTTTTGCTAATTTCATAATTAATTAAATCAATCAATCAAGAATGTTTCTTTACAATGTTTAATGTTTCTAATTTAGTTGTTACTAATATTTTCTATTCATTCCATGTAGATTTGACACCCTTCTTGCCCTTTACTATTAAGGGTGATTAGGCACTCTTTTACTTATATTTTTGATAGACCACATGACATAGATCAAAATGCAGCCATTGCTAGAGAATTGGTGCGCTTAGTGTTAGTAATAATTTATTTACTTTCTTAAAAATCCAAAAAACCAAAAAGGTTTTCTTTTTCTTGTTTTAAATTGTTTTGTGCTTTTTGTCATATGAAATTACACATGGTATTTTGTTTTTGTTTGAAAGATAATTGAGTCTTTCAAAAGGAGACAACTTCAACAACTCCTATTACACGAGGTGATACTCAATCTGAAGAAGGAACCTCATCAGCTAAATTTAGTCAGATCCTCTGAAAGGCTTTCCAAAACACTGAAAAGCAATCTACTTAGTAGTATCGATAGCCGGCATATAACAACCAAAGCTACAATCAAGGAGCGTAAAACAAAGTGCAGGACCATGTGAAGGGTGGTCAATACAATCAGTCTCATAATGAGGAGAGATTTAGAACACTTAACAGATCAAATGGGGAACTAGGTTTGAGTGAGATGATACTAAGAACACAAGTAAGTAGTGAGACAGAACTAAGAACAAGAACCAAGAAGTATGGTTTTCAAGGATGTTGTATATTTCTCTTAAGTTCTATTACAAGTGTTACAAAGCATAAAAGAATTACAAGGACCTGGGACACTTTATACTACATCCTACAACCTTCAATACTTAGAAAGACAGTTGGAAACACTAATCTAGACAACAAGATTAGTGTAGAGTCAAAAGGCAAATTGCCTTTTGACTAGTGACTATAACATGCCATAACTCACATCCTTTTCTAATATAAAAAGGTTTACAGGTACAATAGTAGGAAGTTACAGACAAAGACCTTAATCTATAGTTTACAAAAGCATGGACTTTTCACCAACTTGTATAAGTTAGTGAGTCTTCAGAGTTGCGGTGGAAAGTGTGTCAGCTTTATGTAAAGTAGATCAGAGAAAGCATGTCTTTTCTGTCTTCGGAAGAAATCAGTCTTCACAGCAAACTGGCATTGGAAGACTTTGTCTCTGAAGCTTTGGAAGACTTCATCTTTGGCTTCGGAAGATTTGGACTTTGGCTTCGGAAGATTTTACACTTAGAGTATTTTCTGTGGAGAGCGTAAAACTTCCGAAGCAACTTCTACCTTGTACGTCCAGTGCATGCATGCAGGAAGACCCTTGGTTGTTTTGGCTTCTTTGGTTGCATCAGCCTTATGATCTTCTGATATTACCTTACAAACTCCGCCTAGGCTGATGCTACCAAAATAGAGAAGTTCTTCAGATGTTGACAGTCCTTATTAGGATCAAGACCATGTTCTCTTCATCATCTGGTCAAGATCCCTCAGACTCTCATAGTATCTTCTTATGTCATAGAGATCATGTAGGGGAAGACCAAGCATGTCTTGCCAAAAGTAGACATCTGTCTGGATTAGCAGCAACACTCCAGGACAAGATGGGTCTTCTAATTCCAAGAGGCCTTACTTGAATAGAAGTTGGTTGAGCAGCCTCTTCATGCACTACCTCAGGATGCTCTGACTCATCCTGAGGCGTGGAGGTGGATGCCTTGGTCTTCTTCTTTTTGGAAACACTTTTCCTGACCATCCTTTTCCTCCTCTTTGAAGTCTTTAACTAATAGGACTGGTCTTCAGCACCAGATTGTTCTATTGTGTCTCTCTCAGTTGGGTTCTCTTCTCTCACAGGTTCAAAAGGAGAGAGAAGAGGACCCTGCTATGGATCAAAAAATGAAGTTGGCTGAGATGCAGCTCTAGGTTCAGGTTGTGTTGTCTCAGGGGGTTCAACATTTACCTCAACTTTAGGTTGAGCTGGACTTGGTGGAGAATGCAAATCAACAAGCTCTCCTTTTTTAATCTTCTGCTTGATCACTCTGATATGCTCATCCATAGTGGATAGAGACATAGGACCTAGCCTCCTTTCGAAGAATCCATACAGCTTCAAGAAGCTCATCATCCTCTGTCTATCATCAGACTTCTTTTGGCTTTTGTGGATATGGCACTTGACTTTGTAGCTTCTTCCCTTAACTTTCTCTTAGAAGCTTTTCTTTCTTTTATAGCTTGTTCCACCAGTTGCTTGAGATATTCAAATTCTATAAACTCAAATGATAAGGGAAGAAGTGCAGATGCCTGATAGAGTCCTGTGGCACTTAGGTAGTTGATCATGTTCATTCTTTCAGCTTCCTTGTCTACCTGAGGTTATGCAGTTGCCACAGTCTCTTTCTTAGGACTTTCTTAAACTAGGGAGAGGACAGGAGCATGTTTGTAGAGCCTTTTCAGTCTCCTTTCTTCCTTGATATTGAGGAGCAATGCTGCATCCTCTGCCTCCTTCCTCTCCTTTGACAACTTATTGTCAGCTAGTTCATTCAACTCATCTAAGGGGAGAGATATGAGTTCATTAATGTTATAGTTCCTGGTCCCCAGGTAGTTTGTCTGGTTGCCCTCAACTCATCATCTTGAGTGTTTGGCTTGGGGGCAGCCCGGATAGCAGCTTCCATGAAACCTGGAGACCCTCTTGAACTCTATCCCCTTAGCTTCCTCTTCTTCTCTCTCTTCTCCTCCTCTATATCCTCAGAGGTCATCTTCCTCTTCCCTTTGTCATGCACAGGCCTTGGTGACTCCGGGTGGAGAGAGCTTTGGCCTTCATTGCTTGGTTCAGCAGTCAAGCTCTAGCCAGAGAGAGGATGTGAAGCACCGTCAATAGCTGGTGCCTCACTGAGGTACTGGGTGCTGAAGGAGATCGTGTCTCAAGGTTCATAGGTTCAACTTCTGGGCCTTCAGTCAAGGCTTCCCCTTTGAAGCTAATCTTAGGGTCCACCTCAACATCCAGTTGACCAAAAATCTCACCTGCTAGCCTGTCTATATAATCTTGATCTTATCTTGAACTCTTCTAGCACCCTTCCATGAATCCAATCTGCTAATCTTTCAGCTTGTCTGTTTTGACTTGGGTTGACAAGTAGAAGATCAACCAGATGGATGCACTCATAGAAACTTAGGTTTGAAAAATTGAAGATTTCCTATTGACCCTGAGCTCTAGAGATGACAAGATCCCTTCTTTCTGTGGTCGTACCTCTATCCCATGATTAGGTTCTCAAAGTGAAGAGATGGGGTAGGCATGGCTCTGGGTATACCCTCCTCAAACAGGCTATGTATGAGTGTGTCCATATAAGAGTGGACTTGAGGAGGTTGCTAAGTATGGACTATTGCAAGTGAGGGTGGCGAATCCTCAAAGTCCATACTCTGAGAAGAACTCCCAGGTTCTGTGACTGTTCTAACTTTCTCCCACTTTTTGGTAGCATCACTTTCTTGCATAAGTGAGCTGGGGGTTGAGTCTGTCATATTCACAGGTTCTTGTGGACCTAGTTGAGTTCTCCTGAGTGGTCTCTCAGCTAACTTTCCCTTAAGATCGGTGATCTTAAGTTGCTGGTCATTGATCGTCTTTTGTAAGATAGTCACCTAAGATTCCAGGTGACTAATCTTAGAGACTAAATAGGTGCAACTTTTAGTCAGTTTATGCACCTTTAGTTTCAGACTCCTCTCATCTTCATCAGAAGAATCACGGGGGGATGAGAGAATAGGACCAAGGTCTTCTTCCTCATCACCAGCATGTTGTTCTTGGCTGCTGGATTTCCCCTGCATCATGACAACTTCAAGAGAAGTGTCAAGAGGCTGGGTTGCCATGGAGAGGAGACCTTCCCCTTTCTGAAGGTCTTGACTGAGAAGTCACCTTCATAGCCCATCGGCTCAAAGGAGTGGTTAACATCAGCTTTAGGAAAGGACAAATCACCTTCCACATCATCCAGCTGAAGATGAGTGTTTATGGTGGCCGGAGTGATGAAGATTGTCCTCCCCTGCACTGTGGCAGATAGTGCCTTCTCCCCATCCATGGTGACCTCTTGGCAGGTCCTCCAGAATGCCAACAACTGACCCTCATAGAGAGGAGGATCAATGGTGAGGGAGGTGAAGTAGTTTGACAAAGAAAGGTAACGACAATCCTTTGAGAAATCGGGATCTTTCTTAGAGTCTAACAGAGCAACCTGATTATGTTGCCTGTGAAGATGGATGGAAAAATTGGGTTGGTTTCTGCGGTCAAGGTTGGCCATTTGAAGTAGCTTTACGGTGAAGGAAGATAAGAACGAAGGTGGTTTGTGGGTGAAATTAGGTTAGAGAAAAATGCAGATGAAGAGGAGAGTGAGAAGAGGGGAGCCATTGTGAGAATTAATATGAAATGGATTTGAGACAAAGTTAAAGCAAAAGGATAAACTTTGAAATCCGGATGTCGGTCCCACCTCTGAAAAAGAGCCTAAAAAGGTAGTTTTCTTGGAAGTTGAAAATCTTCCGAAGGTAATTTTTCTTCAGAAGTTTTAAGAAAAAGCTTTCGAATCCAATTTGGCTTCGCAAGATATTCTTAAGAGTTGTGAAAATTTGGCTTTCGAAGAAAAATACATTGAGAATTTTTCTTCTGACACATATTTGGTTTCGGAAGATATTAAGACTTAGGAGTTTTATTCTAAAGAGAATAAATCTTCCGAGACTTAATTGCTTTCGGAAGATATTTTTCCTTCAAATACATGGAAGTACTTAGAAGCATATTTAAGCTTCTGAAGATATTCTTAGAATTTCTTTCGAAGGTAAATTTCTTATAAGTAGTTATTTGATTTGAAGACATAAATTTCTTCCGAATGCAACTTGAAATCTTCCGAAAGAAAATATGTTTTGAGAAATTTTCAAAAATCTAAGGAATATCATTTTAAAGATTTTCTTCCAAAGTAAACTGAGCTTATGAAGGTGATAGAATAGACAACTTAGGACACACAGATTTTAGAAATAAAGTTGATTTAAGTTTTAAGAAAATCTACTCAAAGATAATCATCCTAATAGCTTATACAAGATATTTGAATCTCTGTTCATCAAAAGCTTTAGTGAACAGATCAGCATATTATTCATTTGTGTTAACTTTGACTAGTTTGATTAATCCCTTCTCAAAGTTATCTCAAATCAAATGATACCTGATGTTGATGTGTTTAATCTTTGAGTGCTGCACAAGATTCTCTGTAATAGAGATAGCACTCTTGTTGTCTATGTGGATGGGAGTCTCTTTGAAGTTGAATCCATAGTCCAGCATCTGATTCTGAATCCAAAGCACTTGAGTACAGCAGCTTGCAGTAGCAATATATTCAGCTTCAGCAGTTGATGCAGACACACCGGATAGTTTCTTGCATTGCCATGAGACAATCATTCCACCAAGGAATTGACATCCCCCAGATGTAGACTTTGCAGTCATGTTGCAACCACTATAGTCACTATATGTATAGGCATACTGTCCCACCCTCAAAATCCACATGCGGAGTTTTACTGCGAGGCGTGTGAACAAACCAGGATCACAGTCAATAGTTACTTAGAACGACACTATATGCCACATTTAAAAATAAAACCAACCAAAGTTCAAACTTTAAAACCATGCGGAAGCGTTTTGTAAATAAGACAAACCCAAAATATAAAAATGCATATTTGGCAAAACATGCGCCAACCCAAAATATTTAAACACACATAAATAAAACCAATAAATATATCTTTAAAATGGAGTCTTAGGATGCATGCTGGACCCGTGTGGTGCTCCTAATGGCAAGCAGAGTTAACGACCTGAGAATAGCATACTAAAATGTCAACACAATGGTTGGTGAGTTCAAGAGTTTGCGTTTATCATAAACAATAACATTTGCATAACATAAGAAGTGCATTGAAATAGATAGCTAGTCTATATTCACAAGTAATAACCATAGTGATTTCGCGATCGAAGCTGATTGTGTTGTGTTTGTTGCCTCCCGTCACGACTTACCAGGTCGTGATGATATTTGTGTCTAGGACAATATTGCACCTGTTTGACCTCGAGTCGCACAGGTGGGGCTCGTCAGACCCAGTAGTACTACCCAAGATTTCCTGCTAGTTACCATTATTAACGATCCGAAAGTGTGAGGACTTTCAAGGTATTAAGCACTATGTTAAAACATACACAACTTACAATAAATAAATAGTGTTTGAGTACAAGTATGCTACCTCCCCCAAGAAGAAGGTTTATAAAAATAGAGGGGCATGAACTCACCTGGTGTGTAAAGATAATGACTAAAGAGAACTGGTGATAGGTGCAAAGACAACCCTTCAAAGGTTACCTAGAACACAAGAGTACATAAGTACGTGTTCACAGAATCATATTGAAACCCTAAGTGCTTTACAAACCAAAGAACTCAAAGTTTTAGAAGACAATACACATTTGACCCAGTTGACCCGTTTGACCCGTTGGTGACATTATAGGTGAATTTCCATTCAAACAAGCATAACAGCCTATCACACATGATTAACATACAAACAGATTACATATAACACTTCATTAACCATATGTACTAACTAGATCATCATACAACCAGATATCATACAAGTCATTCGAATCTCAAACAATTATCATGCTCAACATAACTACAACACAACCAAAGCACCATACGTAGGATCAAATCATGCACAGCATGCCATGTGAAGCCACTCACGACTTCACACCCTAAACCTTGCCAATCCTACTAAGTAGGGGCCTCAGATTCGCACGTGTGTATGATGACCATCACACATCAATTACCACAATCCAAATCATTCCTAAAACATCCATTCATGATTAACCATCAATCAATAAAAATCCCAACATGCTCCTATGATTTATAAGCATGAACTTCCATAAACAGGCCAAAACAGATAATTACCCAAACCAACATCCATTGAATCCACCTAATACATTCTATCACCTTAGAACTCATCTATGAACTTACCAGCATGATTCAAATGCTCCTAACATACCCAAATCATCATACTCAAGAATTTGTGCAAATAAGTTTCCCTTTTGGGAAAGCACATCCAAAAATCATCAAACTCACACTATATTCATGAATTTACCATTTGCATACCAATTCAAACTCATGACAATAACTAAACATGATCAACCACATCTAACCATCATGTTACATCAACTTTCATACCCAAAAGTTTCCACTTTTGGCAAGGTATGAACTACAACATTCAATCCAAAGTTTCTAACATTCATATCAACCATCTAGCATCTAATCATCATCATAAGCATATCCATAACACCAATTCATCATCCAATCATCAATTCATGCAAAATAAAGTTACTATTCTTAGTAACCTATGAACCATGAATCAAAATCGACGTTAACTAATATGCATACAACCTAACTAGCATCATTACAACATCAAACAACCAACATTCAACATCCAATTTGATCAAAATTGCATCAAACTTTCGGCTAAGGGTTCATCACCCGAAAGAACAACCAAAAATCCAATCTTTATGCATACTTGACGTTAAATAACATGTAATCTATCTAGTAAACACATTAACATCAACAACTAAGCATTAATCGACCATCAATTGCAGGTTTCGAACCACAAACCCTCGGCTAACTACAAAACATCAAAAGAAACACGAAATTACCCTTAAATTCGAAGAAAGAATGGAACTTTGATGCTTCTAACTTGATGTATTGCTTGAATCCGAACCAAAATCGTGGTATTTGCTTGTTCTTGGTCGAATTCGCAAGGGTGAGGGTGAGAAGAAGCAAGTCGAGGCCGTAGGGGGTGTTCTAGGGTTTGGTTTTTGTGTTTTAATCAATTAAGTTTTGCATAATTACCTTTTAACCCTTGCACTTTGTATTTTATAAAGATTAAGCTTTTAACACCCTTTTAAGATGTTTTTAACCAAAATAATAAACATATGAACTAATAATAAAAATTATGTTGGACCAAAAGAACCAATGAGCCTGATCAGAAAAACCTTTAAGTCCCACGGACATTACAACAACTGAAGTAGTCTGCAACAGCTGAAGACATCAGCTGATAACAAGGTCTGAAGACAAAGTCTGAAGTGAAAGAGCTGAAGACAAAGTCTGAAGACAAGAGCTGAAGACAAAGTCTGAAGCTAAAGAGCTGAAGACAAAGTCTGAAGTGAAAGAGCTGAAGACAAAGACTGAAGACCAAGTTTCAGATGATTGTCACAACAGCTGAAGAAGACCTCTTCAGTAGTTGTGATGGTTTCCTTTCAGTAGTTGTATTTTCTTTTCTGTACTTGTAGTTTCAGTAGTTTTATGTTTCTTCGTGTACTTAGAATACTCAGAGATGTTCTCAGTTGTGAACATTCTCAGTAGTTTGCTTACGTTCAGTAGTTTGTAATAATTCTGTTAGACGTCACTATCAAGTGACATCAGCAGACGTCACATTCCTTTATATAAGGAATGCTGACCTAATTGTAATTGGTGCAGCTTAGGAAAACCTAGCAGCCGCCATACCGAAGCATGTGTGCATGAATGTTATTATCCCAATGCAGAAAACCCTATTTCTATATAACCGTGTACTGTTCCATTGAATATTTATTGTGTTCTTGCTATATTTGCTTAACTCTTGCTCTAATTCCGCTGTGATTCAACTCTAATTGATCAAACTTAGATCACTGATCCTAACAAATGGTATCAGAGCTGGTTAATCATTGATCGGTTTAACAATTGATCATTGAAACTGCTATTTTGATATCTATAGTTTGATCGAATTAGCATATGTGCAAGAATTGGTTATAAAGATTGATTTTCTGCTGCTTCTGGTTATTTAAATTGAGTTTCTTCTTGGTTCTTATTGAGTTTGTTGTGTTTTTGTGCTAAATCTTTTGAAACTTGATTGATTTGGTTTGAATCTGAGAATGACTACTCCATCTAATGATCCTCACAATACTGGCTCCTCAACCAAGCCTCCGATGCTGGTTAGGAGTGAGTATAACATATGGCAACGAAGAATGCTCCATCACCTGTCTGTTAACAGTTCAGGTTGTTGGACATCTGTGGTTCACGGTCCACACAAGCCTATGGTGAACAATCCGGAGACCAATCAAATGGTTCCGAAGAAGAAGGAGCAATACTCAGATGAAGATCGTAAACTGTTTGAGATTGATGCTAAAGCCCATGGAATTCTGGCCATGGCACTGCCGAATGAAATCTATTCTGGGCTTATGCATCATGAAACTGCTCATGACCTCTGGAATGCTTTGAAGGAACAATTCGGAGGAACTGATGAGGTCTTAGCAAACAACAGAGAAATCCTCTCCCAACAATATGAGACATTCTCTCATAGGAAGGGTGAGACACTGACTCAACAGTTTGAGCGTTTCTACTGCTTGATCTTTGAGCTGAAAATGGTCAAGCATGAGTATACTAACAGCCAGATGAACAACAGATTCCTCAGATCACTGCCTGAGAGATGGGACACATACACCATTGTCCTACGCTCCAGTGCAAATCTGGATAGCCTATCTCTCACCCAACTCCATGGGAAACTGCTTACATTTGAAAGAGAGATAGAGCAGAAAAGGAAACTGGCATCATCAGGAAAGCTCTCTGATGACTTTGTACCAGGTAACACTGCCTTGGTCGGTCATGAGTCAGAATATGCTGGATCAGAAAGTCATTATGATGAGCATATAGATTTCTCTTCAAACAGTTCTGATCATGCATTTGTTGGGGTTGACAGTCATTCTGGGTGTAATAGTGATAATTTATGCTTTATCATGGATGATTTGCAAGGTATTGCTGATGATGATTTAGAAGAGATGGATATTTTGAGCCAAATGGCCCTGATCAATATCAGATCTCAAAAGTTCTACAAGAGAACTGGTAGGAAATTTCCAGGACTCTCTGGCAAAACCAAAGTTGGTTTTGACAAGAGTAAGTTGAGGTGTCACAAATGCCACAGGCTTGGGCACTTTGCAAGAGAGTGTAGATCAACTGGATCTAACTCCTCTGCACCCTTTGTGACCTTTCCAAGCAATAGTTCACAAAATAAAGGGCAACATCCTGCTAGTTCTGGTCATCACTCACAACCTCAATCTCCTGCATACTTTGTCCCTCAGGGTCCAATGCCATATCCTTATCCTTGCTATTACATGCCACAGCCAAATCCAGTTCATGTCCCTATAGCACAACAACCTCAAGCCCTACCTGAGCCTCAACCATCTCCATCACAATCTCAACCTCATCACAGCTTCTTCACACCAGGAGTTGTTGACTGGAGCAGCTTACCAGATGATCTTTCTGGTTTCAATGAGCAATTATCTGCTGGTGCTGGTCAACATGGTGGTGAACATCCTTTTGGGAATCTTGCTCTCATGGCCCTGGAGTCTACTGAGGGTTCCTGCTCCGATGCTTCATCTTCACAGGTAACCCAGGTATCTTCTGAGGCTAAAGCCAAGTTATGTTCTGAATCATGCATAGCTGCCTTTGTCTCTATTAGAGAGGCAAATGTAGCTTTAATCAATCAAAATCTTGAGCTTGAGAAAACTATTTCCAAAAGAAAAGATGAGTATGTGTCTGCACTTAATGACAAAGATGATGAGATTTACAAGCTTAAATGCCAACTTAATGATGAAAAGGCTAAGGTAGAGGTCATACTCGAGAACCACAGAAGTCTCAAAGAGACACTTGCAGCTACCCAAGTTGAGTGTGACCGCTGGGTAACATCCTGCAAGGGATTTGAAATGCTTCTCAGCAAGCAAACAGCTTCAAATGTGAAGTTTGGAATAGGTTACAATCATACTGCACCACCTACTAATTTTACTTCAAAAGTAATAGTAAAATCTGAAGGTGAAAGTAATTTCCAAACCACATCATCATGTGATTCGTCCTCAAATGATAATACAAAATTAGAGGATGAAGTCAGTGTTAAGATCTCAGCAAGTCAATTGCCTGATGGTTTAAATGCTGATAAACACATGAAGCTGAGAAATTCAGATGTTGTCCCTCAAAGTACTCCAAGTACTGAAGGGCAAGTCACAACATCTGAAAAGCATTTCAAATCTGACGAAATAAAAGGAGTAACTGCTGAGGAATCTATCATACAGTCTTTCAGGACGGATAGAGAACAGCTGAAGAACAAGTCTTCAGTTGTTACCGATCCTTCAGTACTTAACACAAGTACTGAAAGGAGGAAAGTACTGAAGATCACACCTTCAGTAGTTTCCACTTCAGCAGTTGATCAATCCAAGATGAAGAATAAGCCATGTGAAATATGTGTTAAATTCAATCATCTATCTGATGAATGCTGGTACAAAAAGGGTTCCAAACTCAACAGAGATAAGCTCATTAAAGAAGAGATAAATAAAATGAAAAATGAGTTTGAAACCAAGTTTGTACCACAGTCATCTCAAACTGATAAACCCAAGGCCTCACCAAAATCCAAAAAGAAGGATGGGGTTTATCAGAAAACAGCTGATAGTGTTCCTCATGATAAACATCAGACGAAGTCTGTGAATTTCAAGAAGGAGGAAATGGTGGGTCACAGGAACTCATCAAAAACAAGTACTGATGTGTCAAATGAGCTGAAGGCTTTAGCAACAAATCAGACACAACTTGTTATGATGGTTCAGCATTTGTTGGGGAGAGTTAACCAACTAGATGCACCTGTGATCAAACCACTGAAAAGGAAATCCAAGCCCAAATCTAAGAATTCCATTTCAGCACCATCTCCACCTTCATCAGCTGTTAATCATGAGAAACAAGTTATGGTTAAATCTGTTGATGAAAACAGACCCAAAACCAAAAAGGTTTGGGTCTCTAAAGCTAACTAGTTTCTTATGATAAATGCAGGGTTCTTCAGCATGCCAAAGAAGCATCTGGTATGTAGACAGTGGAGGATCTATGCATATGACTGGGAGCAGTTCTCTTCTTAATGACTACTCTCAAGGAAAGAAGGGATTTGTCTCATTTGGAAATGATGCTAAGGGTTACATCATCGGGAAAGGATTTGTGTCAAATGGAGAAATCAGATTTGATGATGTTAACCATGTGGAGAATCTCAAGTATAATCTACTGAGTGTCAGTCAGATGTGTGATAAAGGGCATGTTGCACTTTTCACAAGCCAGAACTGCCGGATTCTGTCTTCCAAAGTTCTGAGGCTGATTGACAAGGTATTGGATGAACATACTCTCCTGAAGGCCAACAGGATAGGAAGAGTATATGCCTTGGATTTGTCAAAGAAGATTGCGTTAAAAGGTCATCCTTGCCTGTTCTCCAAGGCCTCTCCTCAGGAATCTAAACTGTGGCATAGAAGGCTGGGTCATGTTAATCTCAAAAACATGAATCAGCTGATCCACAATAGTTTAGTAAGAGGTCTACCAATAAAGGAGTTCCTCTGTGATGAAACCTGCACTGCTTGTTTAAAAGGAAACAACACAAAGTCTCATTCCCTCCTATAGAAGAACCAAAGTCCACTGCCTGCTTGCAATTACTGCACATGGATCTCTTTGGTCCTGTGAGAGTAATGAGCATGGCAAAGAAGAAATACTGTCTGGTAATTGTGGATGATTACTCCAGATTTGTATGGACCTTCTTCTTGCATTCAAAGGATGAGGCTGCTCAGACAATTATTAACTTTGTGTTGTATGTTGAGAAGCAGTATTCCCTATCAGTCAAGTGTATAAGAAGTGATAATGGAACTGAATTTAGAAACCATACACTTGATGATTTCTACCTTTCAAAAGGAATCAAGAGGCAGTATAGCATCCCAAGGACTCCAGAACAAAATGGAGTAGTGGAGAGAAAGAACAGGACCCTAATTGAAGCTGCAAGGTCCATGTTGGCTGACTCTGGTTTGCCACTGACCTTTTGGGCTGAAGCTGTCAACACAGCATGCTATGTGCAAAATAGAGCTTTAGTGAATCAGAGGTTGATGAAGACTCCTTATGAAGTTCTACATCATTTGGCTCCTCTAATTTCATTCTTCAGAGCATTTGGGTGTCCTTGTTACATTCTCAACACAAAGGATCAACTCCAAAAGTTTGATTCTAAGGTGGATGCAGGGTATTTTGTTGGGTACTCATCCACTTGCAAGGCTTACAGAGTGTTCAACTGTAGAACAAAGATGGTTGAAGAAACCTTGCATGTGAAGTTCAATGAATCTCCTAAGGACAAAATCCCACAAAACCCTGTGGAGTTGTTTGATCTGGACATACTGCAATATGTTCCTTATCAGCCTCCAGCTGTTGCAGATCATGTGAATTCATCACCTTCTGCAGCTAGTCATCCATCTGGTGGTACTGATGTTCATGATGATCCCAGTACTCACCTATTCAAGTTTAGTGATCAACTGCCTGAGTCTACTCAACTTGATGTTCCTGTAGCTTCAGTAGCACCATCCACAACAAATGCTGATGAGATTTCTGAATCCTCTACTTCATTTGACCTGCCATCTAACACTTGGTTTCAAGAATCTGGATCAACATCTGTTGCTGCTGAGCGTGCTACAAACACTTGCACAGATCTCATAGTGTATCAAGAGCTGAAGAATCACCCAACGTCTCAAATCATTGGTGATATCAATGCTGGTGTCTCAACTAGAAGTCAATTGTCCAACTTCTGCTTCTATGCTCTTTTCATCAGTCAGCAAGAGCCAAAGAACTATCATATTGCATTAAGAGACAATGGATGGGTTGATGCCATGCAGCTTGAGCTTCTTCAGTTCAAAAAGCAGCAAGTGTGGGAACTGGTTCCTCTACCCCCAGGTAAGTGTGCAATAGGCACTAAATGGGTGTTTAGGAATAAAACAGATGAAAATGGGCAAATTGTCAAGAACAAGGCCAGACTGGTTGTCCAGGGGTTTTCACAAGAAGAAGGTATTGATTATGATGAAACCTTTGCCCCTGTAGCCAGACTGGAGGCAATTAGATTGTTCTTAGCCTATGCTGCATTCCACAATCTTAAAGTTTTTCAAATGGATGTCAAAAGTGCATTTTTATATGGTAAAATAAAAGAAGAGGTTTATGTGTGTCAACCACCAGGTTTTGAGGATAATAAACATCCTGATTGGGTGTATAAACTTGATAAGGCTCTTTATGGGTTGAAACAAGCTCCTAGAGCCTGGTATGAAACACTGTCAAATTTTCTTCTTCAGAATAATTTCACTAGAGGCTCCATAGATAAAACTTTGTTCATTAAGAAAGTGGGTCAGCATAAGCTCCTTGTTCAAATTTATGTTGATGATATTATTTTTGCTTCCTCTGATCCACAGTTGTGTGATGCATTTACAAAGTTGATGCAACAAAAATTCGAAATGAGTGCCATGGGAGAATTACAGTTCTTTCTAGGTTTGCAAATCAAACAAAAGGCTGATGGAACTTTCATTCATCAGTCAAAATACACAAAAAGTCTTTTGGCAAAGTTTGATTTACAACACTGTAAGCCCTGTTCTACTCCCATGTGCAGCACCACACAACTGGATGCAGATCAGAAAGGTAAAGCTGTTGATGAAACACTTTACAGATGTATGATTGGGTCCTTGATGTACTTAACAGCTTCTAGACCAGATATTATGTTTGCAACTTGTGTTTGTGCTAGATTTCAGGCTGCTCCTAAAGAGTCTCATTTGATTGCAGTCAAGAGGATCTTTAGATATCTGCAAGGTACTCAATCTCTAGGTCTTTGGTATTCCACTGGGCACTCTTGCAAATTAGTTGCTTTTTCTGATAGTGACTATGCAGGGTGTAAATTAACTAGAAAATCAACTTCTGGTGGATGTCAATTCCTAGGCAACTGTTTGGTTTCTTGGCAGAGTAAGAAACAAACATCTGTTGCTACATCCACTGCTGAAGCCGAGTACATTGCTGCTGCAAGTTGTACATCTCAGGTACTCTGGCTTCAGAATCAATTACTGGATTATGGCATTACAGAGACTAAGACTCCATTACTAATGGATAGTGCTTCAGCTCTTTGTATTGTCAAGAATCCAGTCCAGCACTCTAGGACCAAACATATTGAGATCAGACACCATTTTATTAGGGATTGTTTTGAAAAAGGTCTGATTGATCCAAAGTTTGTTCCTAGTGCTGATGAGCTTGCAGACATATTTACTAAGCCTTTGGACAGTTCAACTTTCCAAAACCTAGTGTTAAGGCTTGGTATGCTGCAGCTAGAATAAGTGACAACTACTGATGATCTCAGTCAACAAGTACTGATGAGCATTCGTATACTACTGTCACAAATAAGTACTGAAGTTCTTTTATCCTCAGTAGTTTTCATAACTACTGAAGACTAAATTACTTAAAAGTACTGAAGTACTCATCTGTTGAAAAGAACTGATGTGGTTACAACTACTGCTGTAGTTACAACTGCTGATGTCAGAATAACAGATAAGTACTGATGACCTATGAAACATCTGAAACTCAGACAAAGTCTGATGAAGTGTTGAGGTCAGAATGAAACAGCTGATGAGCTAAGAATTGACGACAACAGCTGATGAGAAATTTTTCTCTTCAGTTGTTTCTACAACTGCTGCTTCACTTCAAACAACTGAAGCCAAAACCATGTCTTCAGTAGTTTCACAACTACTGATGACTAACACCAAGTCTTCAGTTGTTACAACACCTGAAGCCAAAACCATGTCTTCAGTAGTTTCACAACTACTGATGACTAATACCAAGTCTTCAGTTGTTACTTCTGAAAGTTAAAACCAGGTCTTCAGTTGTTTTCAAACAACTGATGACAGCACCAACACTTTCAGTCGTTTTATATCAGCTTTTTCTTACCCTATAAATACCTAAACCTACTTTCAGACGTTTCATTAGCCGTTTTCCGTCCTTCACTCTCTCAACAATGGCGACCATGAAACTCAAACCCAGACACAACTGTGTTGCCTACCTCTCGAAATCGGCCTTCTGGAACAAATTTGATAACGCCATCGATCTTATGGTAGATTCCCAGTACCGAACCGCGTTTCTTCTGAATCCTACCATCTACCCCGATTCCCTAAGCCAGTTCTGGACCAACGTCTCTGTGCAAACTAGTGAGAATGATAGCCAAATCACTCTCCAGTCGTTGGTCAACCAGAAACAGGTGGTCATCACTCCGGACATCATTCGACAAACCCTAGATCTACATGATGCCACCTGTGTCACAGAATACCCGAAAGGCACAACCGATATGTCTTTCATCAACAACGGGTATGAAGGAGACTTAAGTGCTACCACCATTCTGAAGAAGCACTTCCATGATGCTGAACGTCTTATATTCCACATGGTGAATGTCTGCCTTGCACCAAAAACCTCCTCATGGGATCAAATGTCTTCCCGATGGCAACAGGTATTATACTCTATCTTTGAACGACAAACTTTAAATTTTTCTGAGATAGTGTTTATGGAACTAAAGGATCTGGCCTTGAAACCTGTGGCAAACAGATGGATATTATATCCCAGGTTTCTCATGGCCATAATTTTAACACAGCTAAAATCAGACGGCCTTGTTGGCCTTGGAGTCCCTGCTCCGGCTGTATTGCCTGAAGTATACTCCAGGCACAACTCTGACCCTACATGAAAGGGGCTGCCCGGCTGCTAAAACCCAAGCAGCGGGAACCCACAGCCTCCACTTCCAGATCCAAAGTCCCCACCAAACCCAAAACCAAAAAGCCCAAAAAGGCTACTCAGGGAGATGAGTCCCCTGAGGATGCCCCTGTAACACCAATACAGGAAACACTTACTGGTTCTAACCCCCCAGTAGTGTCCAAGACTCCACCACCCTAGCCGCTCAGGCATCCTCTCAACAGGATCCTGATGCAACCAAAATTGGGGATACCACAATGCTGGAACCTATCTCAATTGAGAAGGTTACCATTGAAGAGCACCAGTCACCCCGGGTGCAATCTGCTTCAAACCTATCTCCAAATGCAACCGCCCCTCAAAGCCCAACATTTATTGTTGCACAAGTGTTGAGTCAGCTGCATTCCTCTCCTCCTCCCCAGACACCAATTACAATGGGGAGAACCTCACAGCTGAGGAAGAGGACCAAAATGCTGCTGATAACCCACAGCACAGGGGTTATAATGTTCAATCTCCCCGTGTAGAGGAGGAGGTTAGAACATCTGGTGAGGCTGCCACTTCTACTGATTCAGCAAATGAACAGGATGAAGTTGGTAACATCTCTAAGACCTCACCAGAGGCAACTGCCGATGAAGGACTCAGTCCTGAGGCAGGAAGTCCCCAGAACCAAGAACAAGGGGCACATGCTACAACTGATCTACACTCAGGGCATGTACATCCTGATTCAATCAGGAGGTCAGATGATTCAGCAAAGACTGATGATGACCTGGGCTTTTTCTTTGATGTTTTAGCCCATAACACAATCCTTGAGGCTGAGGTGAGCAGACTCAAAGAACTGCTTGCCAAAATGTCTCAGGATCAAAGTCCATCTGCCCCAATAAACCCACAGATGGCACCTTCATCTGAAGGTTTACCAAACACTCAGCCACTACACTCAACTGAGCCACCAGCCACTGTTTTTGGCACCACCTCTCAGGGACAGAACCCCTCTGAGCAGATGGTTGCTACCTTTCAAAATTCCTTATCTCTCATCACTCCCATCATCAATGAGATTGTGCATAAAGCCATTGATGAGAGGATTTCCTCAAATCTACAAACACTTGTTGATGATGCTGTGCAAAGGAAGCTTTCTGCCATTCAAACCCCTGAACCCAATGCACCCAAAAAGGGGGAGTCTAAGGCAGTGAAAGAACGAAAAAGAAAGAGAGTGGAAAATGAGAAACAAGAGAAAGAAAAGGAAAAACAGCTGATCACATACAAAAGAAAGAAAAGTGCTGAAACTCAAAAGCCTGATGAAGAGAAATCATTGGAAGATCTGATTAAAGAAGCGATGAAGCTCACAGCAGATCAATGGACAGAATAATAGATCAACTCTTCAGACAGGGCTTTGATACAGCCACATTAGACACTGAGATCAGAAGCTGGAGATTGAAGAGATACAAGAAAGATGGGCCAGTTATAGTGTGATGGAAAGGGAGAGGTTGGAAATAATGATCAGGTTTACTGCAAAATACTTGGGAAGATCATTAATTGAGATTAAATCATGGACCAGAGACAGTATTCTGGCAATAACCACCAGAATCTGTACTTCTGAAGCATTCAACAAGGGGTTAATTATCGAAGCACTAGATGAAGCAGGTGCTGGGAAGAGAACTGATATGGCCAAGCTTTCCAAAGCCAAACTCACCATAAAAATGCTAGATCAGCCTTCCCAAACTCCCTCTCAAAAACAACCAACCCCACAACTCTCCAAATCAACTCAACCCTCAAAACCAACTCCCTTACCCCAAAAACCACCTCAAACCACATCCAGTGATGCACCCAGAAGGAGGAGAAGGGTGTTGAGGATGGTAGAAGATGAAGAAGAAGATGATGAAGAAGATAGTCTGCCAATCTCTGCTGTTCTGAAATTACCTGAGCCCAGAAGTCAACAAATGATCACACCAGACTTTCAGAGGCAAATGGTGAAAGTTAAGATTGAAGAAGAAGAATAGCAGAAACAGCACAATGAGCAACTTTTGAAGATGATTGACAAAGAGTTTCCTCAGTCATCATCTATACAAGCCATGAAGAAACATGCTCAAAGGCTGCTCAGGTATACCTTTCAATATCAAAAGGAGAGAGTAAGGATTTGGCCAGACCCCAGGGTTAGTTCTAGAATTCATAAGAAATCCATACCAACTAGATACAATGGCCAAGTGAGAAAGACCATAGATGCTGCTATTATGTTGGCCATTATAGTCTCACCCTGGGAAATACTTGAAGACTTCAAGAGAGCCTACAAGTCAAAGATGACCCCTCAAACTCTAATGGAGAACAAAATGGTCAAGAAGGGGTTGTTATACAAGAGGCTTGAAGAGATCAAGAAAAATGAACTCTAGTTGTTATTAGAAGGGACTCACCCAGATGAATTTGCTTACAGAGAGATAACAACTGTTGAGTTGAAAAATGGAAAGACGATAAAGTACTTATCAGAGTACTATGGCCCAGAGTTCTTCTTCGAAGGAGAAGCAGAAGAACTCACTAAGGAGGAACAAGTTGTTCTCCTTGAGGCCTACGTCAGAGAGTCTTATAGACTCATCAATGGGAAGTAGGCTTCATGGTTGGGATAACGGCTCTGTGTCCAGTTCCCCAAGACAGAGTTCCCTTCCATCCTTTGACATTCACATCTACTGAAACATGTTCCCTGGCCTGTGCTTATCTGATATCTCTAAAGCTGATCAAGAGAGTCTGCCAAGAATAAGTGGGACCTCAATAAGCTTAAAGGTTTTGGCTGCATTGGTTCAGGGGGAGTTTGTTGGACCAAAAGAACCAATGAGCCTGATCAGAAAAACCTTTAAGTCCCACGGACATTACAACAACTGAAGTAGTCTGCAACAGCTGAAGACATCAGCTGATAACAAGGTCTGAAGACAAAGTCTGAAGTGAAAGAGCTGAAGACAAAGTCTGAAGACAAGAGCTAAAGACAAGTCTGAAGCTAAAGAGCTGAAGACAAAGTCTGAAGTGAAAGAGCTGAAGACAAAGACTAAAGACCAAGTTTCAGATGATTGTCACAACAGCTGAAGAAGACCTCTTCAGTAGTTGTGATGGTTTCCTTTCAGTAGTTGTATTTTCTTTTCTGTACTTGTAGTTTCAGTAGTTTTATGTTTCTTCGTGTACTTAGAATACTCAGAGATGTTCTCAGTTGTGAACATTCTCAGTAGTTTGCTTACGTTCAGTAGTTTGTAATAATTCTGTTAGACGTCACTATCAAGTGACATCAGCAGATGTCACATTCCTTTATATAAGGAATGCTGACCTAATTGTAATTGGTGCAGCTTAGGAAAACCTAGCAGCCGCCATACCGAAGCATGTGTGCATGAATGTTATTATCCCAATGCAGAAAACCCTATTTCTATATAACCGTGTACTGTTCCATTGAATATTTATTGTGTTCTTGCTATATTTGCTTAACTCTTGCTCTAATTCCACTGTGATTCAACTCTAATTGATCAAACTTAGATCACTGATCCTAACAAATTATAAGCATTATCTTTACAAGTTACCAAGTTCACACATTAAATACACACGTTTTCACGTTACGCGATAAAATTCACAATTAATATTTAAATCACATAATCACAACTAATAATCAACAGAGTAATTATTTGTTTCACATTATTAATTATTATTAAGTCATCAACGTTCAACGACAACTAGTGTGTGCTCCCGACACGTGTATGCAAGACTTAACGGAACTAACAGAGTTTGGTAATAGAAAATTACCGGATGTCACATTATCCCCATGTTGAAAGAATTTTCGTCCCGAAAATTGCGTTACATGGTGAGTGTTCCATCACTGGTCTACTGCATTGGCACAAAGTAATCGAAATCGAGTGAGTTTTGGATGAGTTCTCACATCATCCCCATGTTGAAAGAAATTTCGTCCCGAAATTTAAATCAATACCTTCGCCGGCTGGCATCGTCTTTTCGAACAGCTGAGGATACTTAAGCTTCATTTGGTCCTCACGTTCCCACGTGAATTCTAGTCCACGTCTCGAGTTCAACGAACTTTGACAATGGGTATCTTGCTTTGCTTAAGTGTCTTTACCTCTCAATCCATCACCTCAACCGGTTCCTCAATGTAGCGTAACTGTTCGTCTACTTGAACTTCTTCTAGCGGTACGACCATAGTTTCATCCGTTAGGCACTTCTTCAGATTTGAAACATGGAATACGTCATGGATTCCACTTAGCGAATCAGGTAAGGCTAGTCGATAAGCTACTGGACCTATTCTTTCCAAGATCTCAAATGGTCCAACGTATCTCGGATTTAGCTTTCCTCGCTTACCAAACCGAATCACGCCTTTCCATGGTGAGACTTTCAATAAGACTTTGTCACCAACTTGAAATTCTAGAGGTTTTCGTAGCTTCTCAGCATAACTTTTCTGTCTGTCGCGCGCTGCAGGCATACGGTTTCTTATTTGCATAATCTTTTCAGTGGTCTCGTGTACTAACTCCGGACCCGTTAGCTGGCTATCACCAATTTCAGCCTAACAAACTGGTGATCTACATTTTCGCCCATACAAAGCTTCAAAAGGTGCTGCCTTTATGCTAGTGTGATAGCTGTTGTTGTAAGAAAATTCCACCAATGGTAGGTGAACTTCCCAGTTATTCCCGAAGTCAATCACGCAAGCACGTAACATGTCCTCCAAAGTCTGTATAGTACGCTCGCTTTGACCATCAGTCTATGGATGATAAGCAGTACTCATATCCAATCGCGTACCTAAAGCTTTCTGCAACGACTGCTAGAAGTGTGATGTGAAACGAGAATCGCGGTCAGAAATAATTGAGATCGGTACTCCATGCCTCAAAACGATCTCCTTCAAATAAAGTTGGGTTAATTTCTACATCTTATCTGTTTCCTTTATCGCTAGGAAATGAGCAGACTTTGTTAATCTATCCACGATAACCCATATTGTATCACAACCAGTAGGAGTACGAGGTAACTTAGTAATAAAATCCATTGATATCTGATCCCACTTCCACATAAGGATCTCGGGTTGTTGTAATAGTCCAGATGGCCACTTTTACCTTTGACCAGGTCAAACACTTGCTCACATAAGTAGCTACATCCGTCTTCATATTAGGCCACCAATAGTGCGCCTTCAGATCATGATACATCTTGTCAGATCCAGGATGTATAGAGTACTTAGACTTATGTGCCTCACTCATGACCAAGTCTCTCAGATTTCCGTGTAGAGGTACCCAAAGCCTATCCATGAAGTAACGAATTCCATCTGCTTTTACCTCCAATGTTTTTCCATTCCCCTTAAGGATTCAGACCCAATGTTTTCTGCTTTCAAAGCTTCTGTCTGAGCCTCTCGGATTTGTTCCGGTAACTGTGTGCTAATGGTAAGCTGCAAAGCTCGCACAAGTCGAGGCTTAGCAGTTTCTTTCCTACTCAGCGCGTCAGCAACTACATTTGCTTTCCCCGGGTGGTACTTAATAGCACAGTCATAGTCATTTAGTAATTCTACCCAGCGCCTTTGCCTCATATTCAATTCCTTTTGCTCAAAGATGTGCTGAAGACTCTTGTGATCAGTGTAAATAGTGCATTTGGTACCGTACAAGTAATATCTCCAGATCTTTAAGGCAAAGACTACCGCACCCAGTTCCAAGTCATGGGTGGTATAGTTCTTCTCATGAATCTTCAACTGTCTAGAAGCGTAAGCTATCACCTTATCCCGCTGCATCAAGACGCATCCAAGTCCTTGAATAGATGCATCGCAGTAGACTACGAAGTCATCACTACCATCCGGTAACGCTAATATTGGTGCGCTACACAGTTTCTGTTTCAGCAACTGGAAAGCAGATTCCTGATTCTCGCCCCATTTGTACGTCGTTCCCTTGTGAGTCAAGGCTATGAGAGGTTGTGCAATCTTAGAGAATCCTTCAATGAATCGTTGATAATATCCCGCTAATCCAAGGAATTGTCGTATCTCACTTGGTGTCTTAGGAACAGACCAATTCTTTATCGCTTCAATCTTTGCAGGATCAACATGTATTCCCTTCTCGTTGACAATATGACCCAAGAATTATACCTCACGTATCCAGAAATCACACTTAGAAAACTTTGCGTACAGTTGTTCCTTTCTAAGTAATTCCAAGATTAAACATAAGTGCTCTCCATGTTCTTCCTCAGTCCTTGAGTATATCAATATGTCATCAATAAAGATGATAACAAACTGATCAAGATAGGGTTTGCACACGCGATTCATAAGGTCCATGAATACTGCTGGTGCATTCGTCAACCTAAATGGCATGACTAAGAATTCATAGTGACCATATCGTGTACGAAAAGCAGTCTTCGAGATGTCCTCTTCTTGAACTCTCAACTGATGATACCCAGACCTCAGATCAATCTTAGAGTAATAGCTTGATCCTTGTAGTTGATCAAACAAATCATCGATACGAGGTAAGGGATATCTATTCTTGATAGTAACCTTGTTCAGAACTCATGAGTACGGGTCGTGTAAGCTTTAATTTCTGAGCCTTGCACTTTTAGTTGCCAGAACTCAATCTCTAATTTCTGCACTTCATTTCGGGGGCAGTATTCTTTGGTCATAATCCCCTTAAAATCATCCCAAGGTAGTTCATTGGCCACGGCTTGACCCAACATTTGCACCTGGGCATTCCACCAGGAAAGTGCTGCGCCTTCCAATGTCCCGGTGGCATACTTCACCTGATCAGCAGGCGGGCAGTTGCATTTTGCGAAGACAGACTCTGTCATCTCAAACCACCTTACAAGCCCTACAGTCCCTTCCGTCCTGCTGTAGGTATGGGGTTTACAGTCCATGAAGGACTTGTAGGTACATGGTGGTGGTCCTGTTTTGTCAATCCCAAACATTAGTCAGATATCCTAGGCAATTAACTAGAATAATTAGTTTAACCTCTTGTTATCATTTACCTACTGGTTGTCCCGGTTGGGCAGCAGCCACTGCCGCCTGAACATGTTCGTTAATTAATGCCGCCAATTCCGCAAGCGTCATGTTTATGGCTCCGGCACCACGGCCTCTGGCAGCACTTCCACGACCACGCCCATGTCCTCTTCCACGTGCATCCATATTTCACTTTACAATTCACAATTACAATAATAAGTAACATCCAACACATTAATCTCATCAAAGTATAGTAAACAATAAGAAATAATGCATTCGCCATAACCACAACATTTATAACAGAAATAATAACCAAAGATAAATAAATTGCAATTGAGTCACAAAATATTCCATCAATGTCAAAATTTAAGTTTGTCAGTTGGGTGGGAAACAACCCTTCCCACATAGGTTTCAAAGAAAAGAAACACTACATAGTCTAAGTCATTTAAAAGTAGAATCAGTCCAGTACGTCAGATCCGTCACTATCCTCTTCCATCTCTGCTGGTTCTTCTTCGGGGGCTTCCTCGGGTTCCTCTTCCGGGTCTTCCTCATCAGGGTCCACCAAAGGTGCAGGGGCTTCAACAACCTGAAGTGCTGCTAGCTGTGCCTCTAGATCAGCAAACCTATCATCGATCACTATGTTATGGTGATCCTGTGCGTCCATGCGCCCACTAGGTGCTACAACGTTGCCTGCCAGAGTATGATATCCACCAATGGCCTTCGAGAGTCGCTCTTGAAGCGTCTCTACCTGGTAGCGCAACTGACGCATCTCAAATCGTAAGGCAGAGTTCTCATCAGTGAGTCCTCAGATACGCTGTCGCTCCGTGTCTAGAGTGGCTACCAAAGCTGCAAACGCCTGCTCGAGATGGATGCTCAAGGTAGGAAGAGTAGGCAATGCAGAGGCGGTCGATGACCTAGTCCTAGGTCTGGTTGAAGCTACTGGTGGTACATGCTCTCTATAAGCCATATGGTTTATGTAGGTGGGGTAGAAATCCCAGTTCCGCGGAGGATCGAGCTCAGGAGGTATGAAAGGCTGATCCCAGTCTATCTCGCCAGGAGGATAAGGATGCGAGGCCAGTTAAATCCCCTATCAGGTACGGGAGACGTAGGAGGTGACTCAGATCGTGTAGGTCTCTTGCCTAAATTTCTGGACGATGATGCCATGCTGCGAAGTACGTGTTGCGTATGCCAATGAGTATACAGTAAGGAGAGTAAGCGATAAGTAACTAACAACTGTGCGGTTATAGTCTAGTGTGTGTATGCAACCTAGTTCCCTATAACCAATGGCTCTGATACCAATCTGTCACACCCTCAAAATCTACGTGCGGAGTTTTACCGCGAGGCGTGTGAACAAACCAGGATCATAGTCAATAGTTACTTAGAACGACACTATATGCCACATTTAAAAATAAAACCAATCAAAGTTCAAACTTTAAAACCATGCGGAAGCATTTTGTAAATAAGACAAACCTAAAATATAAAAATGCATATTTGGCAAAACATGCGCCAACCCAAAATATTTAAACACACATAAATAAAACCAACAAATATATCTTTAAAATGGAGTCTTAGGATGCATGCTGGACCCGTGTGGTGCTCCTAATGGCAAGCAGAGTTAACGACCTGAGAATAGCATACTAAAATATCAACACAATGGTTGGTGAGTTCAAGAGTTTGCATTTATCATAAACAATAACATTTGTATAACATAAGAAGTGCATTGAAATTGATAGCTAGTCTATATTCACAAGTAATAACCATAGTGATTTCGCGATCGAAGCTGACTGTGTTGCGTTTGTTGCCTCCCGTCACGACTTACCAGGTCGTGACGATATTTGTGTCTAAGACAATATTGCACCCGTTTGACCACGAGTCGCACAGGTGGGCCTCGTCAGACCCAGTAGTACTACCCAAGATTTCCCGCTAGTTACCATTATTAACGATCCGAAAGTGTGAGGACTTTCAAGGTATTAAGCACTATGTTAAAACATACACAACTTACAATAAATAAATAGTGTTTGAGTACAAGTATGCTACCTCCCCCAAGAAGAAGGTTTATAAAAATAGAGGGGCATGAACTCACCTGGTGTGTAAAGATAATGACTAAAGAGAACTGGTGATAGGTGCAAAGACAACCCTTCAAAGGTTACCTAGAACACAAGAGTACATAACCCTAAGTGCTTTACAAACCAAAGAACTCAAAGTTTTAGAAGACAAGACACATTTGACCCAGTTGACCCGTTTGACCCGTTGGTGACATTATAGGTGAATTTCCATTCAAACAAGCATAACAGCCTATCACACATGATTAACATACAAACAGATTACATATAACACTTCATTAACCATATGTACTAACTAGATCATCATACAGCCAGATATCATACAAGTCATGCGAATCTCAAACAATTATCATGCTCAACATAACTACAACACAACCAAAGCACCATACGTAGGATCAAATCATGCACAGCATGCCATGTGAAGCCACTCACGACTTCACACCCTAAACCTTGCCAATCCTACTAAGTAGGGGCCTCAGATTCGCACGCGTGTATGATGACCATCACACATCAATTACCATAATCCAAATCATTCCCAAAACATTCATTCATGATTAACCATCAATCAATCAAAATCCCAACATGCTCCTATGATTTATAAGCATGAACTTCCACAAACAGGCCAAAATAGATAATTACCCAAACCAATATCCATTGAATCCACCCAATACATTCTATCACCTTAGAACTCATCTATGAACTTACCAGCATGATCCAGATGCTCCTAACATACCCAAATCATCATACTCAAGAATTTGTGCAAATAAAGTTTCCCTTTTGGGAAAGCACATCCCAAAATCATCAAACTCACACTACATTCATGAATTTACCATTTGCATACCAATTCAAGCTCATGACAATAACTAAACATGATCAACCACATCTAACCATCATGTTACATCAACTTTCATACCCAAAAGTTTCCACTTTTGGCAAGGTATGAACTACAACATTCAATCCAAGGTTTCTAACATTCATATCAACCATCTAGCATCTAATCATCATCATAAGCATATCCATAACACCAATTCATCATCCAATCATTAATTCATGCAAAATAAAGTTACTATTCTTAGTAACCTATGAACCATGAATCAAAATCGACGTTAACTAATATGCATACAAGCTAACTAGCATCATTAGAACATCAAACAACCAACAATCAACATCCAATTTGATCAAAATTGCATCAAACTTTCGGCTAAGGGTTCATCACTCGAAAGAACAACCAAAAATCCAATCTTTATGCATACTTGACGTTAAATAACATGTAATCTATCTAGTAAACACATTAACATCAACAACTAAGCATTAATCGACCATCAATTGCAGGTTTCAAACCACAAACCCTCGGCTAACTACAAAGCATCAAAAGAAACACGAAATTACCCTTAAATTCAAAGAAAGAATGGAACTTTGATGCTTCTAACTTGATGTATTGCTTGAATCCGAACCAAAATCATGGTATTTGCTTGTTCTTGGTCGAATTCACAAGGGTGAGGGTGAGAAGAAGCAAGTCGCGGCCGTAGGGGGTGTTCTAGGGTTTGGTTTTTGTGTTTTAATCAATTAAGTTTTGCATAATTACCTTTTAACCCTTGCACTTTGTATTTTATAAAGATTAAGCTTTTAACACCCTTTTAAGATGTTTTTAACCAAAATAATAAACATATGAACTAATAATAACAATTATAAGCATTATCTTTACAAGTTACCAAGTTCACACATTAAATACACACGTTTCCACGTTACGAGATAAAATTCACAATTAATATTTAAATCACATAATCACAACTAATAATCAACAGAGTAATTATTTGTTTCACATTATTAATTATTATTAAGTCACCAACATTCAACGACAACTAGTGTGTGCTCCCGACACGTGTATGCAAGACTTAACGGAACTAACGGAGTTTGGTAATGGAAAATTACCGGATGTCACACATACAGATTGAAGTCATAACTCTTTGGATACCAAAGGCCAAGCTTGGGAGCACCTTTGAGATATCTAAGATTTCTCTTGACAGCAACCAGGTGTGACATCTTGGGGTTGGCTTGATATCTTACACAGATGCATACGGCAAACATGATATCAGGCCTGCTGGCTGTGAGGTACATAAGAGACCCAATCATAGCCTTGTAAAGATGTTCATCCATACACTCCCCCTCAAGATCAGGTCCAAAGGAGTGGTTTCTGGCTATGGGTGTCTTAGCAACCTTACAATCAGTCATGTTGAATCTTGTAAGTATGTCTTATACATTCTTTGACTGACTTATGAAGATGCAATTGTCAACTTGCTTCACTTGACTTCCTAGAAAGAAATTGAGTTCCCCTATGGCACTCATTACAAACCTATTCTTCATCAGCCTCTCAAAGTCTTTGCAAAGCTTTGGATTAGTTGGCCTGAAGATAATGTCATCCACATATACTTAAACCAGCGTTAAGTCATTCCCTGTTCCTTTGATGAAGAGAGTTCCATCTATAGTACCCCTCTTGTAACCATGTTGACAGAGATACAAAGATAGTGTCTCATACCACCTTTTTGGAGCTTGGTGCAGCCCATAAAGAGCTTTATCAAGCTTGCAAACATAATCAGGATGATCTAAGTTTGCAAAGCCAGGTGGTTGTTTGACATACACCTCTTCATCAATCACCCCATATAGAAAAGCACACTTGACATCAAGTTGGTAGACCTTGAAATCCTTGGATGCAGCAAAAGCCAGGAATATTCTTACAGCTTCAAGTCTTGCCACAGGAGCAAAAACATCTGTGTAGTCGATTCCCTCTTCTTGTGTGTACCCTTGAACAACTAGTCTGGCCTTGTTCTTTGTGACAAGTCCTCTATCATCCTTCTTGTTTCTAAAAACCCACTTGGTTCCTATGGTAATCTTCCCATGAGGAAGAGGACATAGGTTCTAAACCTTTTGTCTTTTGAATTGAAGCAGCTCCTCTTGCATTGCTTCAACCCAACTTCCCTCCATCAAAGCCTCATCAACTTTCTTTCGCTCTACCTGGGACAAGAAGCAACAGTATAGACAAACATTTTTGTCATGGGTTTGTCCTCTTGTTCTCACCCCTATATCAATATTTCCAATGATGTTTGTGGTGGGGTGTGACTTGTGGATCTTGAGTTAAGGGATCACAGTAAGTTGATTGGAAAGATCTAAATTAGAGAAATTCAGATTTGGCAGTGAAGTATCACCCACCACATCAGCACACTTATCAAGTGAGATTTGATCCAATAAGTGTGTGAAATCATTAATGTTGTCTTCTATGGAGAGGTTATCAGCATCAAGAAATTCTTGATCACTGTCACCACCTCCACTTCCTCCTACATTTGAAGCTCCTTCACCTGAGTTTTGAACCTCTGAGCTGAATTTGAAGGCATCTCAGATGTATCAGCTAAATTTGTTGTGTTTGTGCTGATAGGATCTTCATTTGCAAGGTTAGTCACCACTAGAGCTGAAGTAGTATTCTTGCTTGGTCTTCTCAACTCAAATCTTGGGTCACAATCTCCTGTTGATATGTTACCTGTAGATCCTGAAACATTCTTAAAAGATTTGTTAAAACAATTGGTAACTAAATCAAGATCAAATAGCCAATCCGGACCGGAACCTTTCACACTAAGAGTATGCTCATTGAAGGTCACATTGGCTGACTCCTCAACTACTCTAGTTCTGAGATTGTATACTCTATAAGTCTTAGCTTGAGAAGAGTATCCAATAAAGTGTCCATCATCTAATTTCTCAGCAAACTTGGCTACCTGATCTTTGGTATTCAAGATGGTGCAAGGACATCCAAATGACCTGAGGAAACCAATGAATGGTCTCCTTTTGTGCCACAGCTCATAAGGAGTCTTACCATGAGTCTTAACTACTAAAACTCTGTTCTGCACATAGCAGGCTGTGTTAACAACCTCTGCCCAGAAGGTGATAGGTAGTTTAGAGTCAGACAGCATGGTTCTTACAGCCTTAATAAGTGTCCTGTTTCTCCTCTCAGCAACACCATTTTGCTGAGGAGTCCTAGGAGCACAATATTGTCTTGTAATACCCTTTTCATCACAAAATGTATCAAGGATTTGGTTCTTAAATTCTATTCCTTGATCACATCTTATGGTCTTGACATTGTGATCAGATTGATTCTCAATTTTCAGAATGAAGTTCTTCAAGATCTCAGGAGTCTCATCCTTAGTTCTAAGTAAAAAGACCCAAGTGAATCTTGTGAAATCATCTGTGATCATTAAACAATATGAGGTCCTTCCTAAACTCATTACACTGGTGGGGCCAAAGAGATCCATGTGTAATAAGTGTAGGGGAGTAGTGATGGAGTTCCTTTCTTTTGGCTTGTAAGACACTTTGTGTTGCTTCCCTTTCAGGCATGCAACACAATGGTCATCACTTGTAAACTCTTTCTTTGGCATTCTAGTTACCAAATCATTCTTAATTAATTATTCATGTTCTTAGAGTTTACATGGCACATTCTTTTATGCCAGAGGAAAGACTCAACACTATTTGCTTTAGATAGAAAGCAAGAAACCTCTCCTGAGGGAGATGTTTCCTGCAAGTCCATCTTGTACATGTTCCCTTTCCTAGGGGCTCTGAGCATGATATGCTCTTGAGGAATGACCACCCCAGGCTTGAGAATAATGCACTCATGCTCGGTAAAGAGCATGTTATGTCTCTGATCACAAAATTAGGATACACTCAGTAGATTGTACCCAAGCTCCTTAACAAAATTTACCTTTTCAATGGTGAGCTTACCATTTGTGACCATGCCCCTTCCTGTAATCTAACCACCAGCATCTCCTCTAAAAGCAACTGGTCCTCCATCAATTTTCTCAAAATTTTGAAGTAGAGAACCATTGCCAGTCATGTGCCTGGAACAACCACTATCAATGATACATACATTTCCTTTGGTCTTTAGTTGTTCCTGCATAAAAGGAAGTGGTTAGTTACATTTAGAAACCCAAGCCTCATTGGTCTTGGGCTTTTCAAAGTGATCTGAAGATAATGTAACAGTAACTTTGAGGATCATTAGCTGCTGTTGATGAAGAACATTGAGTCACCAGGTCTTTCTTCATCTTCCACACCATCTTTAGAAGATTGGACTTGACCTTCAACACCTTTGAAGTTTTAACAACTTCTTAAGTTTTGGAGACTGGACCTTCTGAAGATCTTGCTTTCACTGCAGCACCCTTTAGTACTTTGGAAGCATTCCTTTCTTCCGAGACCAAATTTTCTTCTGAAGGCAAGTTTTCACTTGTCTTCTTCCTCACCTTAGAGCTTCCGAAGGAAACAGATTTTCCTTCCTAAGCTAGCTTTTCCTTCTTCTTCTTAGAAGTTTTCTCTTAGATCATGTGGATAGTACTTTTAGTATTGTAGATACAATCCTTAGCCAGATGAGAAGTACTACCACACATGATGCAGTCCATTTGCTTCCTTCTGAGAGTCTTCTTCTAAAAGGAATACTGAACTTGATCACTTTCCACCTCCATCTTCATCTTCACAGATAATGCAGCAAGCTTCTTAGGGAGAGGCTTGCTCTTGGAGCTGGATAGTTCAGGCTGTGTAGCAATGGTACACAGCTGATCAGCCTTCTTCTCTTTGCTGAGATGATTTGAACCTAAACTAGAACTCCTGGTACTAGAGTTCATAGTTGAGTCTTCAGCCTTCACCACTTCAAACCCTGCAGAGATAAATACTTGTTTTTACTTAGAGTTGAAAGTGTCCTTGATTTCTTGAGCCTTCTTTACCTTTATCTTGGCTCTCCTGATCAAGTTCTTCCTTTGAGACTTGGTTATCCCAGCTTTTTCATCTCTCTCCTCAGGAGAATAGTGTCCCTTCTTAGGATGGTCTTCTTCACTCTTCTCAGACACATCCTTCATTATCTCCTCCTTATCCTCTTCAGCAATGGGGTCTATGAGAGGAAGCTCATCTTCACAAGTTTCACACCTTGGAGATCTTACAAATAAAAGAGTGTGTGGAGGAGCTATCTCAGTAGATCCCAGTCCCTAATTATTTTTATAACAAACTTGTGTATGCAGAGATAAGGATATCATGTTCTTGAAGGTCTCTTCTTCAAGAACAAGTTTTTCTGCCCGGGCTTTGCTGATAACAAGCTCAGCCTGGCATTCAGTTAACTTTGTGATGAGATCTTTTATTTGAGTCCTGTAGTTGGTGTGTTCATGCTTTAGAGTTGAAATAGTTTTCTCTAAATCTTCTATTTTCAGATTGTAATCATTTTTAGCTCTTTTGAAATCAGCTTTTAAGATATTTAAGGACTCAAAATCAGATCTCATCTCTAAGTTATAGGACCTATATTTATTGAATTTAGCAATACATTCAGGTGTACAGAGATGTTCCAATACCTTGGCTTCATCATGATCTGCCATAAGTGCTTGGTTTGGAGATGCATCCTCCACCTGAAAGCCCCAGTCAAAGCCTCCTTATTCAACAGCAACTGCAGCTTGTTACCTGGGCTTCTCATTCTGGTGAGCTCCTTCAATGTAGTTTGGCTTGGCTTGTGCTTGGCCACCATTTGACTTTGGTGCCTTACACTCTTTGGTAAAGTGTCCCATTTGGTTATAGTTGTAACACTTCACCTTGCCTGTGTCCAGCCCAAACTTTCCACTGGACATATTGCTAGGAAACTTCCTCCCAGTCATCTTATAGAACTTCTTAGCCCTGTGAGTGAGAAGAGCCATCTGCTGGACTATTTCCATGTACTCCAGATCATCTGGATGGATACATTCCAGGTCTTCAAGAGTGAAGAGAAAGTTGCCTGTGGTTTCATCAGAAGACATAAAAGCTTGTGAAGAGCTTGTCTCCTGAAATGGGCTTCTAGGATGTAGTTCTTCCTTGGTGTCTCCGGGAAGGTGATGAAAGGACCCTTCTGTGAGTTTTCAGGGTAGCAGATGAGATGGTGCTATGGTTCTCTAAAGTCCCTTTCAACCATATGAAGGGCTGAACTCCGTTGGATGCTGGAGTTACCAGATGAATTTTGCATATTCATCTCCATCTGGTATCCACTGAGTATACCATACAACTCAGTAAGAGTAAGGGTCTTGAGGTTTTTAGTCCTCTTAATGACCACTCAATAGTGTGTCCATTGTCTGCGAAGAGAGGACATGAACTTCCTCATAATATCCCTGTTCTCAAGAATTACTCCAATATCAACTAGAGTATCCACAATCTCAACATACTTGAAGTATTGTTGAGTCATGGTTTCACCTGTTTTGAAGGTGAAGTTCACAAACTGTTGCTTCAAGAGGTCCTTCTTGTTCTCTTTAGCTTCATTGGTATACATCAGCTTCAGTGCATCCCACAGTTGCTTGGCAGTCTTGCACTTCTTGAAGCCTCTGTAGATAGAGTTTGGAAGAGTAGTTTGGAGGGCGGTCATGGCCTTCTGATCAATATCAATCTTCTTTTGGTCTTCATTAGAATAATCAGCCACTTCCTTTGGTATCATACCACCAACAACAGTAGCTGAAGGGGTGGATGGTACATTAGGTCCAAAGACTACTGATCCCCACATCCTGGAGTCCTGAGACTTGATGAAGCCTTCCATTCTTTGGTGATAGCTGCTATTTGAGATGTTAAGTATTTTGTGAGTGTGAAAGGATTAAATATGGTGAGATCTTACAATCAAAAGCCTAAAATGCTTTGATACCAATTGCAGGACGATGTGAAGGGTGGTCAATACAATCAGTCTCACAATAAGGAGAGATTTAGATCAAAGAACCAAAAAGGTTTGCTTTTTCTTGTTTTAATTTGTTTTGTGCTTTTTGTCATATGAAATTACACATGGTATTCTGTCTTTGTTTGAAAGATAACCGAGTCTTTCAAAAGGAGACAACTTCAACAACTTCTATTACACTAGGTGATACTCAATCTGAAGAAGGAACCTCATCAGCTAAATTTAGTCAGATCCTCTGAAAGGCTTTCCAAAACACTGAAAAGCAATCCACTTAGTAGTATCGATAGCCGGCATATAACAACCAAAACTACAATCAAGGAGGGTAAAACAAAGTGCAGGACCGTGTGAAGGGTGGTCAATATAATTAGTTTCATAATCAGGAGAGATTTAGAACACTTAACAGATCAAATGGGAAACTGGGTTTGAGTGAGATGATACTAAGAACACAAGTAAGTAGTGAGATAGAACTAAGAACAAGAACAAAGAAGTATGGTTTTCAAGGATGTTGTATATTGCTCTCAAGTTCTATTACAAGTATTACAAAGCATAAAAGAATTACAAGGACCTGAGACACTTTATATTACATCCTACAACCGTCAATACTTAGAAAGACAGTTGGAAACACTAATCTAGACAACAAGATCAATGTAGAGTCAAAAGGTAGATTGCCTTTTGACTAGTGACTATGACATGCCATAGCTCACATCTTTTTCTAATATAAAAAGGTTTACAGGTATATTAGTAGGAAGTTACAGACAAAGACCTTAATCTACAGTTTACAAAAGCATGGACTTTTCACCAACTTGTATAAGTTAGTGAGTCTTCAAAGTTGCAGCAGAAAGTGTGTCAGCTTTATGTAAAGTAGATCAGAGAAAGCATGTCTTCTCTGTCTTCGGAAGATTTCAGTCTTCATAGCAAATTGGCTTTGAAAGACTTTGTCTCTGAAGCTTCGAAAGACTTCCTGTTTGGCTTCAGAAGATTTGGACTTTGGCTTCGAAAGATTTTACACTTAGAGTATTTTCTGTGGAGAGTGTAAAACTTCTAAAGAAACTTCTACCTTGTACGTCCAGTGCATGCATGCAGGAAGACCCTTGGTTGTTTTGGCTTCTTTGGTTGCATCAGCCTTATAATCTTCTGATATTACCTTACACAAAGGATACCAAGGAGACTATCAACCGAATGTTGAACAAGAAGGATCAAACAACTCATTAGAAATCATGGATTTCCTTAGAGAGATAAAGAAGGACAATAAGGTAAGTGATTAAACAATGGAAGAACTAGCCAAACAAGTTGGGCAAAAAGCACAATAGATGGCATAATTGAGATGGAATTCGACAAGCTTCCTAGTGATACCATTAGATATCCTTAACATCAAACATCTAGCACAAGGAATACATAGAGTACAAAAATTAGCAAGGTAAGTATCCATTGATCTAGTAAAGTGTACGCTAATAAACTTGTCCCTCCACCACTATTTCATAAAGAGGTGGTGGAGGATCTTGGTGAGGATGGGAAAAGTGATGATGAGTATGAGCCTGAAGTGGACTTAGTTAAGAAATCTAAGAAAGTAACTTTTCAAGATACACCAAAAATGGTTTTTAACAAAGATTTATCTAAGGCTCAGGGCAAGGCGATGCATTCTTGAATCTAAAGTTCCAGATATGTAAAAGTATACATACTCATATGCATGCTGGGGTCATTTTAGTGGCTAGAAAACAAGACTCAAGATCTTATCTTATGGCCAACTATTTTTCATGATTCCTATGATTTTGCTAAGATCTATGTAAAATGCCAACAAATGGAAAGTATATTGATAGGAAATGAAATGGTCATACAACCAATTCTTGTAGTAGACATCTTTGATGTTTAGAAAATTGACTTTTTAGGCCCCTTCCTAAACCCGTATGGAAATTTATACACTTTGGTGGTAGTTGACTATGTGTCAAAGTGGGTTGAGGCAATTGCCACCAAAACCAATGACCATAACGTTGTGTGTACAATTTTTCATAGTAATACTTTTTTAGATTTTGTCTTCCCCATGTGATCATAAGTGATGAGGGATCTGATGTTATGAATTTCACTTTGGTAAACTTTAAAACATTATGGCGTAGACCATTAGATGGCAACACCGTGCCACCCTCAAACGAGTCGTGAACTAGAAGTATCGAGTAGGAAAATTAGAGAAATTTCACAAAAAGCTATACCTCATATTGCAAGGATTGGTCAACAAAACTAATTGATGCTTTGTGGGCTTATTGTACCACATTTAAGATACCTATTGGTACTACCCCTTATCAGTTGGTCTACAGGAAAGAATGACGTTTACCTATAGAACTAGCACATCTTGCTTTAAGGGCAATTAAAAATGTTAATCTTGGTTATAATACTACAGGGAATGCAAGGAATTGAGCTTAAATGAAATCGAGGAATTAAGGAATGAGGCGTATAAGATGATAGTTGGATACAAGTCAAAGATGAAAGAAGCCCAAGATGCTAAATTGAGGAACAAAACCTTTTAGGTAGTTCAAAAGGTTTGGCTATATAATTCATGATTAAAAATGTTCCCTAAGAAGTTGAAAAGCGAATGGGCCCGTATGTGGTGATATAGGCTTGAAAGTTTAGGGATGTTGAAATTAAAGATCCTAAGGATAGCCTTAAGCAAACTAATGAATGGACATCACTTGAAACCATATTTGGAGGGAAATGATGTGAACGGAATAGAAAATGAAGTGGTGAGATTTTTAGTAAGGGTTAGGTAATAGTCTAGTTGAAGACTTAAAGAACTTAGCGCTAATTAGGAGGCAACCAAAATTTTTATTTTTCTTTTTTTCTTTTATTTGTTTTTATTTTTTTATTATAATTAAGACAAAACATGCAAACACCCAAGTGTGGGGAAGCTCATGTATGTCCAAGGTAAGTTCTTTTGTCTTCAATTCCTTCGGCAAAGCAGGGTTACATGGATGTTTTTGTTAAGAAGTCACCAGATTCATCTTATCCTTCTTCTTAAGCACTACATTGCTACAAGGTATGACTTTTCTTACATGATTACGTGTTTTGCTACAAGATTTCCATGGTATGTGAACTCCTATACTAGAAAGTTCAAATTTGATAGGAGATTTACCATGTGTTCATGTGAAATTAGTAAAGATGTTGATATTCTTTAAGTTGTGCTACCTTGTGAATTATATATGAGTTAGGAAGCACGATGAGATTTTCATGATAATGGGAAATAAGTTGGATGACAAGTTGATAATAGGATTATTTCCACGTAATTGGGTGTTTCTTTTTATAAAGTAAGCTTAAAAACACTTACCAATTGTGTGGTAAAAAGTATAATCCAACAAATATGATTCTTTTATTAATGAAGTTTATGATGGATGATATGGGTATTATTGTGAGCTTTACCATGGGAATGTCAAACAATAGGATATGATGATAATGAAAATTGATGTTGTTGGATTATAAACTGATAACAATTATGATGTTTCATATAGTTGCTTTGGTGTCTACTTGCGTACGACAGACTTAAAATCCATTACCAATTATATGTTATAGAAATAATAATCCAAGAACACTTGATTAATTGCTCATATAGTTGCTTTGGTGTCTGGCCACATCAATCATGGTACTAAGATTTAAAATCGATCAATTGGGTAGCTAGTCATAGGAATACAAGACTGCCACCCATCATCAGTTATAAGATAAGGAAAGTGGGCACGCGGATGGTAGGAGGGATGATGTGCCATAGGATGATGAGATTGTTATAATTATAGGACAAGGTGAGCCTGCTACAGTAGAGAGGACAAAGGAGTAGGAAATTCAAGAACCAGTGATGAGGGCTAGATGATTTGAGTTTGCAGGGTGGACCACTGATCAAAGGAACATCTTTAATGAACAAACAAGGGAAAGAAAGAGACAAAGAAGGTGGAGAGAGATTCTGATAGAAGAACATGGGAGTATAGGCAAAAGAGGAGAGAAGCTTGGGCAGCTCAAGAGCAATGCGATAGAGAGTTACGAGAGAAGATGCGGATGTAAGCGTGGGATCCCGTGTATGCTAGTGAGAAAGCGATTAATTATTGTTTTACTTTTAATGAACAAGTACATCATTATCACGACTATCATGTAAGGCTACCTTATCAAGCCTATCCATAACCAGTGGAGTAGAGCACACTCCTAAAGTTCATGCAAAGGCAACAACATAAGAGATACCCACAAGCCCAACCATCATAGTGGATACCAATAGATACAACACATGATAAAGGTCCCCACATAATAGAACAATCAGGAAGCTTCGATATATGTACCATGAACCAAAGCTTGATGGAATCCTTTTATGGCCCACCATTGCCCCGTCCACTATTCATATAAGATAAGAATACTCTCTTATCACCCAATCATGTCCATGTGTTCTTTTTTCACTTTAATCTATATCATGTTTAATCTTTTTTATTTCTTTGTTTTTGGTGTGTTTAATATGTGCTTGGGGTGTAAGATAATAACAGTGTAATTAAAAATGTGTGAGTCTTTAGGTATGGCTGTTAATGGTAAGCCTCGAATGATGATACATTGCTAGCAATTATGATGAAATTGGTTAAGATGCTAAAAACTTCCTTTATTTCCACACCATTATATATGTTGGTTGGTATATTGAGGATAATGTACATCTTAAGTGTGGGGATGAAAGGATTTGTTAAAACTTAGGGAAAACATTGACCAAATGGATAAAAATAGATAAATTTTTTTTCCATTTTTGCAAATCTTCTAAGTAAAGTTCATTGTCAAAATATTAGTGTAGATACTTGGTCATTGTCATATTCTTTAAGTTGGGGGATAAAGTCTTTCTAGCAAGTATTTTTTGAAAATGTTAAGAAATGCCCAATTAGAGTTAGTAAGATTTTGGTATAATAAACGCATGCGCACATCGGCAACCCTAATTCCTCTTGGTGAGATTTTGAGCATATTACTTATAACAGAATCATATATATATATATATATATCATATATATATATATATCATATATATATACATATATATATATATATGTATATACATATATATATACATATATATATATATATGTATATACATATATATATATACATATATATATATGTATATACATATATATATACATATATATATATACATATATATATAGATATATATATATATACATATATATATATAGATATATATATATATGTATACATATATATATATACATATATATATATATATATATGTATATATATATATGTATATATATATATATATATGTATACATATATATATATATATATATATATATATATATATATATATATATTCATTTATTGAGAGTAGGCCATATGATACATCTATTGTAGAACTTGTATTGCTTGATGCACATTAAGACCATGACCTAGATATTTGCACATAAATAATAAAGGCAATTTAGGAACCCCCTTTACTTGTTACCTTTTGCTTATACTTATCCAAATTTACTCTTATTAGCCATGTTGAGCCTTAAATAAGTTTTTACCAAACCCGATGCATAGAGTCAAAGTTATTAGTTGATAACTGACCATTAAACCGTTCAAAGTGAAAAAGTATTTAGTGTTGAGCTTATATCTTAAATAATTTGAAAAAAAAGAATATATACATATATATATATACATATATATATATATATATATATATATATATACTAGTGGGTGAAACCCGCGCGTTGCGGCGGGGGTATAAATAATTTGAGGACTGTGTATTTAACTAACTCTCTCTTATTATACTAACTCATATTTTGCTTTTTTATTTGATTAATGTGCGATATTAAACATATCTATATTACAACAATGATGAACAAATTTATAAATAATAAGTTGTTTATGCATAATCACTTGTATCAAATATAACAAAAATGTTCTTAAGTAACTTAAAAATGGATTAAAATTACAATATTATCCAAAAAGTTGTATTATATAGTAGTATAGGTATAGATATTAAGATAACCTTAAATATAATAGTCATAATTTAAATTTAATTAGAAAATGGTGGAGTACAAGTATTTAAAGCTTAAAAGGGTATATTAGGAATAAATCTTATGACATTACATATTAAAGCTTACAACTCTTCATATGCCATCTTAAAAATAAGATAAAATTACAAATCTAGCCATTGTTTATGTATTATATAGTAGTTAAGATATATGTGTGTGTGTGTGTGATAGAGAACAAATGTTAACCCTTATATATTGAAATAACACATTAACCCACTAGTGGTCCACAATGAACGTTAGTTTTTTTTTAAATATAGCAAGATATAATCGAATTAAAGATATTAAAATGATTAATTTTATGGTGTAAGTTGTATAAAAATAACATCATATAGAAAAGTTAAGAAGGTTTTGGAAAAATGGTGAAGCTTTTTAAAAAGGAAGAGAAATTTTGAAAATGGGGGAAAATTATTACATTAGCGGTGGAATGCAGTGTAAAAATTAGTTACACTTTATAATTATAGTGTAAGTGTTCGTTATAGCAATAAAGATGGGTTAACAACCGTTCCTTCCCCCAATATATATATATATATATATATATATATATATATATATATATATATATATATATATATATATATATATATATATATAAAGAAGTTGTTTATAATAGGTCAAAGTTACTTAGCTTTTCTAGTCATGTTTAATAAAGATTGATTCACGATCTGGTTTGTCTTTTTGTTTTTGTAAACCACTTTATAAAGCCAAAACTCTCCACCTTTACCTAAGCCTAAAGACCCGTAAGTCCTTTAGACGTGTGCAATGTCTATGTAAGTTGATGGATGTGTGTATGAAAATAAAATCAGAAGCACATTAGCTCTAGTTGGGTGATTACTTTTTTACTTGCATATCAGTAACTTGCTAAAATATAAATCTATTGAACGATGTAATTCTTATGAATAAGGATTTGACCTTGGACCTGAACTGAGAATTGATGAGTGATTGGTAATGTGTGTTTATGACGATAGGTTGATAAACTACACTTATGCTTTGCTTGATGACAAGCAAAAGATAAGTGTGAAGATTGTGATCGGATGGTGAAATTTTAATTTTTAAAGGCTTTATTTCTGTGTTTTACATAGTAAATTATGAGAAATGAAGTATATTTTGGGACATTCTTGTGTATGTATGTTAAAAAAGAGGAATACGAAGAATATGAAATAATCGATATGTGAATCGGAAGTCGGGAGATGAAGAATAACTTGAGTTAGAAAGATAGTTACGGACCCATGACCTATCAATCAAAAACTCTCTAAAAGTTACATGTGAAAATGAAGGTTGATGTAGTAGGTGGTGCCACTGGCGCCACCATTATTAAAAGCCACCATCAGTCTACTGTTTATAAGGAACGTTCAGCACAATTGGTGTTGGGGGCGCCACCGACACATGGTATGGCGCCACCGACATTGGGCACCGTGTTTTGATGGAGTTTAACCTAAATTAGGGGATTTAAAAGAAGATTAATCCAAAAAACAAAAACCACCTTCTACCACAGCAATAAAGGATGAAAATTGGTGATTTTCAAGCATTCCAAAGGCATTTCTGACATCAAGATCATCTAAATTCACATGCTTAATTCAAGTTGCCTTAAAGAATCAATGATGAGGAAAGGCTAAACCATTCGTGATTCAGTTCGGGGGATGGGTTTGTGTAAATTTTAGGTTTTCTTACTTTGTAACCTAGTTTTGAGATTGAATTGAGAACCTTTTAAATTCTATTGATTCAACTTATGATTTGATCACGTAAACAATTTAATTGTGATTAAAACCTAATTCTAATGTCATATGAGTATATGACTTTAGTTTCTCTTAAATATAGTTTTATTGTTTTTGAAGTTAGGTTTATATTCTTGAACTGATGCTTATGTGATTGGATTCTATTAAACTTTGATCTATAACCATCATTTGGATCTTGTCACGTATAGAGTCACATTTAATGACTTCTCGCAGGGTTTAACTAATATAACATAATTTAGCTAAACTGGAATTCCAAAGTAAGTTGTATTTTCCTCAAGATTGTTAAAAGTCCAGACTTTTGCTAATTTCATAATTAATTAAATCATTCAATTAAGCAAGTTTATTTTCAATGGTTAATGTTTCTAGTTTAATTATTACTAGCATTTTCTATTGGTTTTCTGTGCATTTGACACCCTTGTTGTCATTTACTATTAAGGGTGATTAAACATTTTTTACTTATATTTTTGACCGACCACACGACATCAATCAAACCCTCCTAAATGCCTTCACAAGAACAGTGTGTAAACTAAAACGTATTCTAAGGTATGTCACTAGAAATATTAATTTTAGAACCATAACCTAATCAATTAAAAACTATTAATAGTTGAAATTAAAAACTATTAATAGTTGAAATTGGAGTCTAATAATAAGATATTTGGTGATAAATATTCGAAATTAAATAATATTCGTAATTGCCGTTCAAAAAAAATAATCTTCGTAATCTAAATAAATTTATGTCTAATGTAGCATAAAATCACCACAAGTATTCTAAACAAACAAATAGCACATCTAAACAAACAAATAGCATATCATGAATGACCTCTATTTTTAAGACTTGAGATAAGACACAATATTAGTTATCAAGCAATAAAAGATCTTACATCTTAGTTAACTAAGGTACGTGTTTGGTCATGAAGGCCTTTATCAAATGGATTGCAACAGAAAAACTATTTAGCTTTGGATTTGTAGTAATTGGATCTTGTACATTCATTTGTAGCTTTGTTATTTGCTTGTTCGGGTTAAATTGTTTGATTACTATACAAGATAAGTTTTGTGGTCCCTTTTTCATATTTTACTTGGGGAAAAGAATGCTCAAATGTTTTTTTTTTTGCTACGAAAAGAGTTGCGATGTAAGCTAGAGATGGATGTTTATATGAAGTTGTTGTACTTTGGGTGCTAAATGGGTCGTGTTCTTAGATTGTCAGGTTCGGCTTGGCACAAACCAGAAAATTTTACTAGAACTCAAACACGACCCAAATCTAAAAATTGTGTCGGGATGACACAAATACAACTTGATTGACCCGAATTTTTGAATTTTTATATTCTCTCCACATATTAATGCTTTGGAGTTACTATTTACAACAAAAAGTAAAAATTAATATAAAACAATCATATTTTAGTTATGAAATCATATATCAACTTTTTTATCTTGAGTTCTAAATTTCGAAATAAAACACTCATGAAATTTAATTTACGACACAAAATAAATAAATAAATAAAATATGAGTTAAATGGGTCAATCCGTGAACCCATTGAACTTGAACCCAACCTGTCTAGATAAGCAGATTCTCGAGTTCAACTTGAATCTGGCCGAATCTGTTTATATCAAACCCAAACTTAGGGGCTGTTTGGTAACATCTGATTGAATAAGTGCTGAACCAATAAAAGGTCTGAACCAGTAAGATGTCTGAACCAATAAGTGTGTTTGGTTGTAAAAAGGAAAATTAATAAAATAAACAAAATAAAAACCCCCAAACCCTTATTTGACCACACCTTTTCCTCTCACACACCACTATTTTCTCTCCACCTCCCGCCGCCGCAAACCACCACCACCACCGCCGCCGCCGCCGCCGGTCAACCACCACACACCCTTCAAGATGCAGCAACCCACGGCCACCGGCAACGCCACCACACCCCCAAACCCGATCGCGTTCTTCTCCCTCACCCCACAACCCCAAACCCGTGGCCGACCCGCTCATTCAAGAAGCCCACCGTCGCCGACCACCGACAAAAACACTGCCGCCCCGCCGACGAAAACATCCGCCAAGAAGCCCACCGTCGCCGACCACCGCCCTCGCCGTCGCAGACCGCCACCGCCGTGGCCATCGCAATCGCCACCGCCGTGGCCATCGTAATCGCATACTGACTTCATGTCTGACTCGGGTCAGATGTTTGTTCACGTCTAACCGAATAAGGGTTCGGTCAGACCTCTTCTCCAACAAGATGTAAGCAACCAAACAAGCCACATCTAATCGAGTCAGACTTGCACGTCTGACCGGGGTCAGTCAGACCCAACCAAATCCTTAGGAATTTCGTTTTAAGCAGCTGGTCCAATAGCCATACACCACGTGTAAGACGTACATCTGAAGCCCACAGGCCACAACGAAGTTGCGACACACACCACCAGGATCTAGCACGTGTAATCAGCGAGCTAAGAAGACAAAGAGCAATCAAATTCGCCCATGGCGACTCAACTACGTTTCCTCCCAACCTACGAGCATCGTTTTATCACTCCGCCACCGTCATCACCGGCACGGCGTTCGTCTCCGGCGAAGCTAGTCTTCATAACCAAATGTCAAAGTCAGAGCTCACAACTGCAAGGCGCTTTATCCAAGAAGAAGAAGCGTCGTCCAGAGAACGTTGATGGAGACTTCTTCGTTGGTTTGTGTTTTCATCCCTCAATACTTCTTAATTTCATATCTTGTGATTTGGAACTACCATAAGGCACATGCGTTTGTTTGCACACTTGTTAATTCGAAACCATCAGTCAGTTGGTTATGTGTTAACTGTTAATCGCACCAAAGTTGAACAAATTTATTACCCTTTTATCAAATTTCTACAACTTTCTTGCTATTGGAATATAAAATTGTGGCATTTAATTACAACATATTCCCGCCAATTTGAATGAAATTTTATCATTTTTAGGGTTTTTAATCTATCATTCACCATCCTCAAATTTGTTATGCAATGCTCAAGATGATCAAAAGGTTCTGATAGTGCCTCTGGATATGATGATGCTATAGGCTTTCAGTAAAATTCTTCATTGGTTGATTTTGAAACCTGGCCAATCTTGGAGTGTTTATTTTCATAATTTTAAGTTGTTGGCATGAATTTATCATATTGTCGATCCTTTAAATTTTTAGATATTTATGCCCAAAACTTAATCTTATCTTAAAAGTTTGCTCTTGCTAGCAAGGGAGATAACTAGTTTGATATCTATTTTAATTTGCAGATCATACATGCATTGATTGTGACACCTGTCGTTGGATGGCCCCGGTAGTTTGTCTATTTCATTCTAAAATAATCTATGTGATTTATGATCATTCTTTGTTTGAATTCTGCTGTAATAAAGTTATTTACTTTTGTGATCACATTTTTGTCTTCCAGTCAAAGAAAAAATGTTTTTTTTTGCCATCGTATGTGTTTCACATGCTTCAAGTTTCTTACTACAGTAAGTAGGCAACCTTCTATAGTTTGCAAATTGGTGATATGACACCAGCTTTTTGGTGACATGGTGGTGAGCCACATCACCATTTTACCAACTATAGTAAGTAAACTAATGGGAATATATTATTTTCTGAAGCAAAGACTATTTCAGAGATAGAATTCTTAAATTCGAATGAAGTGTGATTGCTTATAATTATGTTTATATGGAGTCTGGATGTATATTTTGTGCATTTTTGATATTTCAGGAGACTTTCACCCGTGTTGGTGACATGTCTGCTGTTTCAAAGCAGCCAAGCTGTCAAGATGAACGTATCAAGGCTCTTCAGGTAATGCGCCATATGATAGTTTTGAAGTATATATGGATATTTACTTTTCATATATGTTTTCATGTATTGTGTCCTATGAGTTGATATGAATGTCAAAGAAAAGCTATTTACCATACAATGGAGTATGCAGATAAAGAATTTCCCAACTTAACTCCTATTCACTAACAAACAAAAAACCAAGATATAACTTACTTGCAAGTTGAGGTGGCTATTTTGACCCATTTACGAGTTAATGGGCTGGTTTGGGTTGTGTTCTATCCCAAACCTTTCAAATATAAAGGTTTAGCTAAAAGGGGAATGGGTTAAATGTGGCCAAAAGTCATTGTTATTGTATAGAACCCTTTAAATCTCTTTTTATTCAACGATTTATGTTATTATTGTAATTATATTGTTTTTATACTTATGGTGTACACATGAATTCCTTATGAAAATACAAAAAGTGGACAAAAAATGTTGGGGTTCAACCCAATCCTACCCGCCCAAGGTTTAAAAGTACGAAATCAAGCCTCGAGACGTTTTCCCTTCGCGTCATGAGGCACCCTTGGAGGCGTCGCCTCATACTCGTTTTTTTGGCGCCTTACCTCGAGACGCATGCCTCAGCCATTTATATAAACTATGTACCCGCCTGCCTGCCTGTTTCTACTTGTTCTAAAACACCAATTTCAACCCGAACCTGTTTGACCTGTTAACCAACCATCCATATCGTGTCTTATATAAGTATATAGTGTTGCTTGTGGTACGAGCAAGCTTGTGCCTATGGAACTTTACTACCGTGCAACGTTGAAGATTAATGATTGTTGAAATATCATTTTGATGTTCTATTTGCAGGCATTACTTTCATGTCCCACAAGCTCAATCAGTACTGAGAAACCTGCTCATGATATTTTACAGGTCCAAAAAACATTTCCAATACCCGTTGACATGGACAGAATTCCGGTAATCCATTTAATCATCACTCTCTATCAATTTATTTCTGTTAAATCGTAATGCTGTTTATTACTGGATATAACATCCTTTAAATTTTGATTTGTACTTTGACTAAAAAACTACTTGCGTGCTTTATGGAGTTGATGGGTCTGTGGACTATAACTGTTGCCTGTAAAAATATGCTGAACACTAATATTTCTATTGAGATTTCATATGTCTCCCCAATGAATTATGCTTGAAAAATAACTCTTTCAGTAACTTTGCCTCCTCTATAATGTGCCTATGGACTATTATAAGGTTTACACGCCTGATGAAACACGTGGACCCCTGAATTTGCTGCAAAATTAAGAACTTTCATGATATTACATAACCAATTGGTAAAAAGCAATGCTCATATTGTGACCTTTTATGATAGAGGTTGCAATTTTAAACCTCTGTGTATGAAAACTGGTCGTTTCAGGTTGGGTTTATTTGGTAAAAGGTCCAACAGGTTAAAGAGAAAAAGTAGTTATCTGGTCGCACCCAACCTGTTTTTGACATGGCTTTGAAGATGATCTGTTTTGACCTTAATCCATTTTGAACAAATACCCAACACACATGTTTTGTCGTTCTAATTTACGATTAACGTTTGTGGTGTTATTGCTAACTCAAAACTAATCATTACATTCAGGGGGTGTATCATTGTGGTTACCACTCTGATAAATCATATGGAGCAGCATCCTATTTGTTGGTTCATCCTGAAGGGAACATTCTCATCGACAGGTCAAATAACCATCCAAGTTCTTGTAAATCATAGGATTATTGTCAAAATGCACATAGAGATATTAAAATTAAGTATCTTATTCTAAATTTGCACAAATAAATTGTTATACCATAATATATTGCAGTCCTCGGTATACAGAAAGGCTGGCTTCAAACATCGAGAAATTGGGTGGAGCTCGATACATGTTTCTCACTCACAGGTATGATAATATGGTTTGAGTACTGCTAAATGGGTTGTTTAGGTTCAGTAATGAGTCAAAATAAATATTGTTATTAAGGGTTAGGTCATAGGTGCTCCGCACTCACGCCAGGCAGACTAGGAACACTTTGTTTTATATTTTTTAAATTTGGGGTGAACCATGGAGCAGTGGTAAAGTTGCCTCCATGTGTCCTAGAGCCACGGCTTCAAGTTGTGGAAACAACCTCTTGTAGAAATGCAGGGTAAGACTACATACATTAGGCCCAAGTTGGCCCGACACCCTCTCGGTCCCGCGTGCGGAGCTTTGTGGCACCGGGTTTGCTCTTTAAAATTATTATAAATAATTAGTGTGATATATATTATCATAAAAAAACTATATAAATACGCTAGTAATCTCTCTACTTGAATAAAACAATTGAAAAGGTTTTGTTGATAAACACATTTTGGGTGACTTTCTACCCTCTTGATATGTTCACCTTTTAGCAATTTTTTCAATTTAACCTATTTTATCTGTTAATGATAAAATCTAACCAAAATTGACCATTCATAGGTAAACCGGTCGATATTGACACCTCTTTATAAGATAGCAATGACTTCTTTTTTGGATTAGGGATGATGTGGCAGATCATGAGAAGTGGGCAAAGCGATTAAATTGTGAAAGAGTGCTTCACTCCATGGAGGTATGTACGATGGCTAAATTTTGTTACTGGGCCCGTCATACTGTATATGTTCTAATTTTTAATGTTCAAGTAAACATGATGCTACCACAAGCTATCCTAACCTTGTTGAGTACCTATGTAACAAGCAACTTTATGTATTACACACTTATATGGTTTAGCTTCTTAAAATCCTTTTAGTTATACTATTAGTATAGTTGGAGTACTTTTTCATTGTCAGGTAAATGCTTCAACCAGAAATGTTGAGATGAAGTTGAACGGACATGGACCATGGAGTCTTAGTGATGATGTCCAGCTTATACACACCCCAGGCCACACAGAGGTAAGTAGACAAGTTAGTTTATTCCATTTTTATTCGTACTTTTACGACAAAAGATTCTTTTTTTCTTGTTTTATCATCCAAATTTCTTTATATACAGAGGGGAATTTTTTTCTACAAAAATTAATGGTGCAGATATGAATTATATGTTTTCTGCTACATTTTGCAATTATTTTAATAAATGATATTTTGTCTGTGTTGTGAATGGAATGACAGGGGTCAGTCTGCTTGTTTTATAAGCCCTTAAAGGTGCTTTTCACTGGAGATCATCTGGCATTGGATGAATCGAATTCTAAGCTGGCTATTTCTGAGAAGTACAATTTTTTTTCAGGTATAAGGATTTAATTTCCATTGGTTACAAAAAAAACCTGAAAAAGTTTCGAGAATTTGATTTAGAAGTTCCAGTGTGCAAAATTTGAAAACTGCTCAAAACAAGCAAGCCCGGCAGGTTGGGTAATTGGTCACTCTAATTTCCAGACGTACCTGTCAACGTTCATTTATGGGTTGATCTGTTTTCATATGAGCAGATTGAATTTGCCATCTTTTAATCTGATACATGTAAGCAACTAGAACAATTGGTAATGAGCCAAAATCTTTAGAGTTGGCGTGTTGACAGAACATTCAATTAAACTTTTAGTAAAGATATGCTTTTCCGGCCATTGAAGTTCATACAGTACTTTGTAATCCACTGCTTTTGTTTCCAATTTACAGTGCCTATACAGTTGGATAGTGTTGCTATGTTGCTTGAGCTGGAATTTGAGTTGATATTACCAGGTTGGTGTATTTTTATATTTGCATCCTTGAGAAAAAAAAAAGTATTGCTTTTGGTAATCCCCTTTCTAAGATAAATGGTCCAGGGCTCATCGGCTGTTGCACTATGCAACCTTCATGAATGCTAGTCGAGTATTTTTATGAACCCGAGTGACGCCTAAATAATGGTAGCAAAATGGGTGGGTGATAAAATAGGTAATTATTGGTTTGGCTGGTATGAGTTAGGTTGGGTTCATCCGTGACACTTCAAAGATTTTTTTTTTTTTTTTTGGATAAATTATAGTATGTTAATATGATTGACAAAATCATGTTCTTATGTGAATATGATTGACAAAATCATGTTCCTTGTTATTCAAAAGTTATAATATTACTGGCTAATACAGTTTTCAGTGATTATTTATAAAAAAATTGGACCAGAATTGTTGCAGGTCAATCCAACTTGAACCGACCAGTACCAAAACACTTGTTTCTGACCCATTATCAGCCCAACCTGCCATTATGTGAACCCTAAATGTAGTTCCATATAAAAGGATTCTATAGTTCCAACTTGGTTGGCTTAATGCTTTTGGCAGGCCATGGACGGAGAGTTGCCTTCAAGGACGTTGAAGAAAAAAACGCCAGCTTAAAAGCTTTGTTGACTGCTAATCATCATACCCATTCTCACTAGAGGGATCATATGTTAATGGTACTCGCTGAATGGATCATACGCTGAGATGCATACAAACTACGGCATATGATAATGATATATTTGTTGCCCTGACCTCACCGTATAATTATACTCGAGTCCTAAACGTAGTATTATGGTGTTTGTAAAATAAACAAGCTTTTGAGCATTGAGACAAATATTAAGTGAATATTACGTTAAATTGGTGGTATTACCCGTGGCGGAGCCATTATCTCCTATTCGAGTTTTTTTTAAATGTTTGGTGTCACTAGACATAAAATATGGAGTGAATTACAGGGATGGTTCTCAAGGTATATCTAAATTTCATCTTTTGTCCCTAGGTTTTAAAAATTACAGCTTTGATCGAGAAGTCGGGCAAACGTAACATTTTTCGTCTATTGCTTTGTTGTCTGTTAGATTTGTGTGATAAAATTTTCAAAATAACCATCATACCCCTCTCCTTTTGTTTGTTCAATGGAACAAAGAAATATTAAAAAACTTAGGCCCCCTTTGCCCCAACACCATCATTGAACCACCACCACTCAATCGTACATACCAGCAACCGGAATCCACTACCACCCCCAGACCTTCTCTATCAATTGTCTCTTTCTCCATCACCACCGGTCACTTTCCCCTCCTCCATACAACCTTTGCTAAAATCTTGTTTTACATCTGCTCAGATTGACCATCACAGCCACCACCACCATTAGTGGTGCAAACCCAATGGTTACTACTTTGACATCTATTAACATGACTCTTTCTCCAAACCCATCATCAAAATACTCTCTTTTCTTGAATTATCGTTTAAACATGGCCCTACGACTCTTTTTCTTTCCTCACTTGCTCAATTAACATACAATACTGCTAGAAACAAAACAGGGTTGTCAGAATCATCGCCATCTTCGAGTGGCAAGAACAAATGCTCAATCATCATCGTCGCCTCGTTCACGACTACCAAAGTTGTTTAAATCGTCACGAATGAAGAGGAGCCTGACGGGTTCATGATCAGAGTTGTGGCAAGAGTTAATGGAGAAGTAGCAATAGGAACGGAAGAGGATAAAGATGGTGAGTGTTTATGTTAGTTTGTTCTTTATTATGTAGATTTTATTACATGTTAATTTGAATATAAAGTTTTTTCTCTTCTATTAAAAGAATGAGTTAGTGGAATTTTATAATGGCCATCCAAGCCATGAACAAAAAAAAATGGTACATTTTTACAAACCTTTAGACCAAATGTGTATTTTTTAAAACTTAACGTCTAAAGGTCAAATTTAAGCAAAACTAAGGGACCATTCTCATAATTTGCTCTAAAATGTAAGATACTAAATCAAATAAAAACCATCAGTGTGTGTCATATTCCTCTTAGTAAAGTCTATATAGCTATTTGATCGTGTAACTTTACAGAATAGTAACCAAGTTAAAGGATATTTAAATTATGTTCACTTAATTTAAAAAGTATTTCAATTAAGTCGCTCACTTTTTATTTTTACTTAAATTATAGGTTTTAAATTGTTTTTAGCATGTTTTTCTTTTAGTTTCAATTAGAAAATCTTCATTATAATAAACTCTAAATTCATTAATGAATATGAAACTTAGGCTACCAGTGACCATTTGATTCACTGCAACGTTAAGGTCACAAATTGAATCTTACTTTAGCCCCAAAATTTTGCAGCTGTTAACAAAAGTTGTCAATAAACTCTCTAGACATATGCAAGTCACAAGATTTTACGAGTTAGTCAGTTACCTTCTAGAACATGTTAACGTTATCCCCGTATGTCAAAATAACAGTTGAAGGTTGAAATCCAATTTAAGGTATAAACAAAACTGGACTATCAAAAACATGTCACTGAAACCGAATTATCATCGCGTTTGTGAATTTAAGGATCGTTCAGGAATTATCAGAATTGATTTGAACAAGTATTGATCGCGGAATTATCAATACTTGGTGTTTAATCTATTAATAATACGAAAATCAACCAATCAAACAGATAAAATAAGAATAATCAAACCGAGAGAAATCAATAATGTTGATCGTAATGCTTTCTTGTTGCTATTGATATTGCTGATCTTGAATACAATACTAATGATTCTAATGAATCTCAACTGTTGTTTATGATTTATTGATTCTAATGATCTGTTGATGATCTCGTATCTATTTATAGAGATCTAATGCTGTTATATTGCTAGCTATTTTGTTGCTATAATTAAGCTAATCATCATTATCCGAATCTTCGCCATGTTTATCGGCTTAGGAATTCGTGATTTACAATGATTCTACTGATGATAAAATTTGTTGATGTGACGTGGAATATCCGTTTAAATAAAACGTCTTCAATCGTCATTAATGTTGTTGATGTTTTGCCACGTTGACTTGTTGACTTGATGTTGACTTCCGAGTTAATTGGCCTTCTGTAGGAATTTACTCTTCCGCAGGTAGTCTGTCTTCCGCAGCAAATGTTGCACTGTACTTGTTCTTGTGCTTCCGCAGGAGTTCTTGTCTTCCGCATCAATCCCTCCAGTAGCTTGTTCTTTTCTTGTTCAGCTGAAGTTGTTCTTTCGTATGAGATCCACGGATGTACACTTCAGTTATGTTCCTCAGAACATCTAAGGAAGAACACTTTATTCATCCGCAGTTGTTCCAACACTTGGTCAATTTTCCAAATTGACAGTGTTTAATGTTTCCTGCACATTCACACATATATTCTGAAATATATATCATAGATGAATATATGACGCGCAAAATAAATGTTATTTATATCATAAACATAATTATAATCAAATATATTCATATTATATCATCAAGAACAATAATTACAATTATGATTACAAGAGTGATCTTATCATCTAAACCTATACATGAGTTCTATCCCTAACAGTACTCCCCCTTAGGTTTAGACTCTAGTAATCATTGGTTTAGCACTCTAAGTTCATTCACTCTTGCTAAAATTCTTGATTTGAAGTAGTCAGCAACAGCTTTTTGATCTTCATATTTAAAACTAATCTGCCTTTGGCTCATTCTCTTCAAAGTTTTGTATTTCAAGCCCAGGATATCTTCTTCAGTGGTGAGTGTTGCATCAACACTATTATTGCACACCACTTCCAACTCATCCTATTCTGAAATTCTTAGTTCAGTGATTTGCTTGATTTCTGATCCTATTAGCTGGCCTGCTTCATACTTCCTTCGTTTACTTGCATTGGCATGCAGTTTGTCTATGACTTGAATTAGATGAACGTATAAGCATAAGTCATTTTGTGCAGTTTGATCTTGCAGCCTTGGGAAGTGCTTGTCATGGAGGTATGATGTATAACTTGGGTGCAGGAGTTTGATTTCCACAGGGTCAAATAATCTGATACTTTGTCCCTTTTTCTATGGATCATTCCTCTGTAGCACCAATTCTTTTGTTTTCTTAACATACCCCCATTCTGTGATTGGGCATGTAAACTGATTTCCTTTAATCACTTTGATTGATGCATTAGCTGAGTCTTTAGCACCAATTCTTTTCAAAAATTCTTTATCAACCAATTGAGACTTAAGCTGAGACTTTCTTAATTTTCTCTTTATATGCTCTGCATCCATCAGTCTAGCTTCCCTGAGAACATCTCCCTTGAACTTGTGACTCAGTTTGGTCACAAGTCCGGAGAAGTCTCTTCCTCTTGGACTTATGGGATAATTGGTGATGGGAATGGTTTGTAAAGTATGAAGGTCATCATCTGGCAGGGCTAGTAGAGTTTCTACTTTGTGAAAGTATTGAACCATGCCAGATGTCCTCCTGATGAGTGTGCAATCCCATTCCCCATCATATTTCCATCCTATGATCTCATGTTCTCCAGCTGCTCTTGGAAGTGTCATTTGATCAAATAGTTGAATTAGACTTGTTTTCTTCTCAGTTATTTCCCTCACAGTAGTTCCCAGAGGCCACACCTTATAAGGAATCACACCCCTAGGCTCAATTATCATTTGTGTTGTGCCTTGGTGGATGTCTTTGACTTGAATTACAGTTGGCTTGGGAGGAGATGTTGTTTGTTTATAAGCAGGATTAGGGGCTCCGGATCTAAATTTAACACCAGTTTCCAGCTCTACCTTCATCACATAATCCATCATTGCCCTTAATTCTCAAACAGTTCTTTCTTTAAGCTCATGTTGGCTATGATTGTGACTTTGCAGCCCACAGATCATGTTGTACCTGGTCAGCTTGGATGTATCATAGTGACTTAATTCTTTTCTTGTTTTCTCCATTTCCTTGAATTTTGAGAATGATTCATAATTGCACATTGGGATCATCATTCTCACTACATCAAATTCTTTGATTGTCTGCATCAGCTCAGACATATTCATCCTTTCTACCATGTCATATGAAAAACCATTATTAATTAGGTCCATGAACATGGAAGATTGGGGTATTTCCTCTAGGATGTCTCTGGTTGACAACAGATTTTGTTTGCTCTCATCAGATTCAAGGTCACTTTCTTTTACTTGTTTCAATGGAGTTTGATACTCAGGAGAATCTATTTTGATATTCTTTGATGATTCTCCAGTCGCATCAGCTAACTTCCCCAAATACTTCCTTTTTCTGTTGTAGGTGATCATTGTTGTTTCACCTTTAGTCTGTTCAGCCTCAGTCAATTTCTTCTTTAAACTTTCAATCTCATTATCTTTCATCCTCAGACTTGCAGCTTGCTCATCTACCAGATTGTTTAAAGCATCTATTACTTCATTGTTCATTCCTTTATCTTCCCTCATCCTTTTTACTCTACTCTCCAGGCTTCTAATGGCTTCAACTTTCTCATTCAACTCCTTTTTCATCCTTCTCAGCTTTTCCATCCTCTTGTTGCTCTTCAGTACAAGGTTGTTGTACTGGGCCACCAAGTAGCTTTTGCTTACATTGATTTCTTCTTCATTCAGGTCATTCTCATTGTAAGCAATGATATCAATGAAAGCACTCTCTTCTTGCTCAACTTCCTCTTCTTTATCTTTCTCTTCTACATCAATACAGACTTCTTCTGTATCTTTATCATTAATAGCTTCATCAACATCCTCATCAAGGTGGAGTTCTTCTGTTGGTGTTGGGCTGTCAATGGGTTCAGTAGGAGTGGGTGAGATGGTTGGTTCAGTTGGTGGTAGAGGAGATATGGGCTCTGTGGCACCAATATCAATTGATGTTATGGAGATTGGTGATTGTGGGAGTGAAGGTTGAGTCCCATCCTGACCAACTACTTTAGTAGAAGCAGAGTTGATTGATATTGGTGATTTGCCAGGAGAGATGGGTTCAGTATTATCACTTGAAGATGTCAAGTGGATGGGTGATAGTGGTGGCTGTGATTCTTGTTGGGGTGATTTGGGTGAGGTATGTGGTGGTGTTTGAGGCTGTGAGTGAGTAGCAGATGGCGCTGATGAGCTAGCAGTTGGTTGCTCTTCTTCCCACAGCAGCTCCTGAGGAATGTCCTCATGTTCATCCAATACATGAGTGAACATGTCCTCACCTCCTCCTTCATACTGCCCTTTTAGTTTATTGAGCAGGGATCTTCCTAGATGTGTTTGTACTAGAATATCTCCCTCTCTTTCCACGCCCGGCAGTTGATCATTAATGATGAGCTGAATGAATCTTGGGAACATAAACATCTTATTCTCTTTTTGCACTCCTAAGTGGTCACGTAGGCAATTGAGGATGTACTTGGCGTAGTTGTACTTTCTTCCTTCAAATATGCCGATGATTCCGGAAGATATGTGCCTTGAGAATCTGTCTAAACCAGATTTTTGGTTGGATAGGCACTTGAGGTACGTGTGACATAAAAAGCGATAGGGCTTGCATAATCTTCCCTTCTTTATCTCTCCGTGCTCGTAGTCACCATCATACCCCATAAGGACAAACACTTTCTGAATGTATTCATGATCAAATAGATCAGGATGCCTTGCTTCTTCATCTCCTAATTCTAATACTCTGCGTATTGTTCCTTCGTCTATCCAGAGGGGTAGATTCCCTATGAATGCGGTGATAACAGATCCTTCTCCCCCATTTCCTACTTGTGCGGAGCTCCAAAAGTCGATCATGTGAGATTGAAATATGAGGGGGTCTGCTGTTAGTGCATAATGGAGTCGTGTTCTCCTAAGGTATTGTATAATGACCATGCACTCGTCATCCACATCTGGGTTCAAGAAAGCACACACATTGTGGTCCTTTACGAATCTGTTCGCCATGATAGCAGAGATGATTGGTGTTTACAGTGATTGATTTTGGTGAGTTGGAAGGGGGTTTTGGATGATAAGTTTTTAGGTCAGTGTGTTTTGCAAATGAATAGAAAGGCCAAAGGTCGAAGTGCCTTTATATACCTTTTTGGACAGGCTGTCTAATATGTGGGACCCATTTACACTTTTTATCCTTCCGATGTGGGACCCTTTTACCCCTCCGCGGTTATTAACTATGCCTAATAAATCATTAATAGTAATTATTGATCATATAATTAAGCAAAGTATAATATCCACGGAAATCATAGTTTCTATTTCTTCCGTACTTTATCTACGAACTGGACCCATTCTCTGTTTCTTCCGTACTTTATCTACGGAAGTGGACCCATTCTGTCTTCCGCAGAAACATCTGCGGATGAACAAATTTCACATTGAACAGATTTCACTGTATCTACGGAAGATAGCTCATGTCTTCCGTAGTTATACTACTCAGAAATAATTAAGCTAAGTATAATATCCACGGAAATCATAGTTTCTGTTTCTTCCGTACTTTATCTACGGAAGTGGACCCATTCTCTGTTTCTTCCGTACTTTATCTACGGAAGTGGACCCATTCTGTCTTCCGCAGAAACATCTGCGGATGAACAGATTTCATTGTGAACAGATTTCACTGTATCTACGAAAGATAGCTCATGTCTTCCGTAGTTATACTGCTCAGATTAAGGGAATTAATTGATCAGTTATACTTACTCCCCCTAAATTTGTGATTAATCATCTATGGATGAGTTTATCAAAAATTTATACGAAGATCGCATGATCAATATGTGTAACTGAAAATCTAATAAGGATAGAGTTCTGTGACAGGCAATTGATTAAGAAACTAAGGATCATACTATAAATCAGACACATTTCTGCTTAGTTTGGTTGAGAAAAGCCTACTAGATCTAGTGTAAATTGTAAATATGGTGGTCCGTAGAAGTTCAACCTAGAGTGTATGTTGGGCATGTCCGGCTAGTTATCATGTTTTGGTATGAATTAAAGATAAACAAGGATGAATGCATCATGCAAGGTGTGTGAAAGTCTGTCTCCCAGATTGTGATCAATTCATCACTTTATCACACTTACCATGTTTCGTAGATTATAAGCTCTATCTTAAGATTTCTTTGAAATCTTATTAATGCCTTTTATGAATGCTCTTTGAATACTAAGTATTTGATCCTTTAGGATTCTTTTGGAAGCAGTTCCTTTTTTGGAACTTTTAATGATTAGCATCAGGGCACCAGGTCTTTACTTACGTAAAACAAAGGTGTCCTTTGACCTAGGTCTTTGCTTACGCAAAACAGAGGGTCATGATACGCAAAGATAGAGGTTATAAGGTGTTACAACATAGTAAGTGATCATAAGTGATGATTTGTGTACTTTCTGATGAGATTTACTTGTTAACTCCTCATAATGACTTATCCATACTAAGTCATCTTGGCTTTATGTTGAGCATGACATAGATTTCTTTGAAATCTTATTAATGCCTTTTATGAATGCTTTTTGAATACTAAGTATTTGATCCTTTAGGATTCTTTTGGAAGCAGTTCCTTTTTTGGAACTTTTAATGATTAGCATCAGGGCACCAGGTCTTTACTTACGTAAAACAAAGGTGTCCTTTGACCTAGGTCTTTGCTTACGCAAAACAGAGGGTCATGATACGAAAAGATAGAGGTTATAAGGTGTTACAACATAGTAAGTGATCATAAGTGATGAGTTGTGTACTTTCTGATGAGATTTACTTGTTAACTCCTCATAATGACTTATCCATACTAAGTCATCTTGGCTTTATGTTGAGCATGACATAGCTTATTTTCCACTCAGGATGTACCTGTTTACATATTCAACACATCAGTTCAGTAGATAGTTGGTTGGGTGCAGGCAGGATATATGTCATGTTTATAGCATACTATCATATCCGTAGGTTATCAAAAGCCTTACACATAAGTTTATGTTGTATCCTCATATGGGCACAGTTAATGAGCCTATATACCTGTTTGTTAATGTTTTGAACTTATTCTAAGTTGATCATGCCTAATGATTCAATTAAGAACTGAAATCTTACTGAGTCAAAAGCCTTAGTGAATAAGTCAGCAAGTTGATTTGTTGTATCTACTTTGATCAACTTAATTAGTCCCTTTTCTGAGCAATCTCTTAGAAAGTGGTATTTGATTTCTATATGCTTAGTTTTACTATGTTGGACTGGATTAGCAGTAATAAACATAGCAGCTGAGTTGTCTATATATATTGGTGTATGGAGAAAATTGTAACCATAATCAAGTAATTGATTTTGTAACCATAGCACCTGGGAGCAGCCTGCTGAAGTAGCTATGTATTCAGCCTCTGATGTGGATACTGAAACATTTGTTTGCTTTTTGCACTGCCAAGACACAAGTCTTAGACCTATGAATTGACATCCACCTGTTGTTGACTTTCTATTGGTGTTGCATCCTCCGTAGTCACTATCTGAATAGGAGTAAAGCTTGAAGTCTCCTTCTTTGGGATACCATAATCCAAGTGATGGTTTCCCTTTGAGGTATCTGAATATTCTCTTTACTGCATTCAAGTGGGACTCCTTTGGTTCTGCTTGATACCTAGCACACACACACATAGCAAACATTATGTCAGGTCTACTAGCAGTTAAGTATATTAAGGATCCTATCATAGATCTATATAATGTTTGATCAATAGACTTCCCTGTTGGACTTGGTATAATTTTATCTATAGTAGATGCTGGTGTTTTGCATGATGTACAGTCTGTAAGATTATATTTCTTTAATGTTTGAAGGATATACTTTTCTTGATTGATGAAGATGCCATCTGTTTTCTGATGAACTTGTAATCCTAAGAAGAAAGTTAATTCTCCCATTGAACTCATCTGAAACTCAGATTACATTAAGGCTTCAAACTCTTCACAAAGTCTCTTGTTTGTTGATCCAAATATGATGTCATCAACATATATTTGTACAACTAAGATGTCTTGGTGTTCATGTTTGAGGAAGAGTGTCTGGTCAATTGTTCCTCTCTTGTATCCATGTTTTAGAAGAAACTTGAACAGTGTTTCATACCATTTTCTTGGTGCTTGATGAAGGCCATATAAAGCTTTGTCAAGCTTGTACACCCTGTGAGGGTGATCAGGATCTTCAAATCCTGGTGGTTGAGATACATAGACCTCTTCATCAATTTTACCATATAAGAAGGCACACTTTACATCCATTTGATAAACTGTGAACTTCTTATATGATGCATATGCCAAGAACACTCTAATTGCCTCAATCCTTGTAATTGGTGCAAAGACTTCATCATAGTCTATGCCTTCCTCTTGTGTGTAGCCTTGAGCAATTAGTCTTGCTTTGTTTCTGATTATTATTCCCCTATCATCTAGCTTGTTTTTGAATGACCACCTTGTGCCAATAGGATATTGGCCTTCAGGGAGTTCAACTAGGTTCCACACCTTATGTTTTCTGAACTGCTGCAGTTCTTCTTGCATTGCATCAATCCAGTTGTTATCTTTTAAGGCTTCTGGGATGTTGGGTGGAACTACTTGAGATAGAAAACAGGAGAATAGACAAGTGTTTGTAGTTCCCCCTTGTCTTCTGGTAGTTCTGTTGTTGAGGTCACCTATCATGTTATCAATTGGGTGATACTTATGTGTTCTAACTGTTGGTACATCATTAACTTGGATGGATGAATCCAGGTTTGTGATGTTGGTTGTTGGAGATGAGGGTAGTTGTGATGGCGAGTCAACAAACTAGTTCATCTCATTTTCTGGAGTAGCTGACTGAGTTTCCGCAGGAACATGTATGTCATCCAGGGTAGTGGGCATGTCTTCCATAGCAGGTACTTGATCAGCTACGGTCTCTGTCCAAGGCATATCTGTGTGTGATAATGGTGTGGGATGATTTTCTGATATGGTTTGATTTTTGGGGGGTCTTCGTTCAACATCTGCAGTAGGGAAATCTACGGAAGTAGAGACATCTACGGAAGTAGAGACATCTACAGAAGTAGAGAGTATTGCTGCTGATGTGCATGGAGTAAAAACATCTGAACCATCTTTGTGTGTTTGTGCTGATGTTCTAGGATCAATATCACTTTGGTTTTCTGGAGTAATGACTCTTGGTGGATCAGCTGTCAATGGTACACCCATATTTGGAGGAACATAGGGGTAACATGTATCCGCAGCACCTGTCACATTAAGAATACTCAATTCCAAAGGTACTAAATGAACTTAAATTCTGATAATTTTGATTCTGATTCAGATGAATTAGATTCAGATGACTTATACAAATCATGTGTATCAGATGTCTCATGTTTGTTACTGGATACAAAGTGATTAGTTAAACTGTTTGTCATTGAATCAGGTAAAGGAATGTAATTGTTGTTAACTAGTGGTGCAACTGCATGAAATCCCAATCCTGATTTGTTCTTAGACTCAATATGAGAGTTTAACAATTTCTCATATTGTTTTGATGACAATTGGAATTTCTGCAGTTTCACCTCAGTAGATGCATGCTCTGACATAGATTTGGTTAAAGATATAGTCAGATACTCAACTTGTGCTTTTAGATTGTAATTTTCAGACACAAGTTTATCTAAATCCTTTTGTAAAGAATTAATTTTAACTTGATAAAGTTTGTGTTCTCTTACATGAGATTCATTTAGAAGTAAGGTTTCTTTTACTTTATCAGCTAATTGTTGAGCATGAGATCTATATCTTTCTACTTCATCTATGCAAGCGGGAGAGCACAACCTTTGTCTTACCTTAATGGCCATTGGAGGCACTTTTTTTTCCATGTTGGCCATTAAAGCTTGATTTTCAGCAAGCACTTCCTTCTCATACATGCTCCAATCACAAGTACCATCCTGCAAAATAATCAAACCAGTTTCTTTAGTGTTAGGGGTACCTGTTGTATTGTTTGGTGGGGATGCATTGGTTAGTTGTGGGTGTGTGAAACTCCTTTGACTGGGCTGTCTTGATTCAGTTGTTTGCTGTTGGATGTTATTGCACTCCCTTGAAAAGTGTCCAAACAAATTGCATTTAAAGCATCTTACTTTGGACTTATCTACCCCAAGTTTTGTTGTTCTGCTTCCAACATATAGTCCTTTGTTTCTTTTCATATTCATCTTGGCTCTATAGGCAATCATTTTCATTTGCCATTGCAGATCCATCTTTTTCTACTTCATCAGGATGAAGTTCTTCTAGATCTTGTTGACAAAAATGAGCAGGAGTCAAGGTGCTTCCTAGATATGCCTGAAAACTTGAACTGAAAGTTGCAAAGGCGACTTTCTGTTCTTCAGATTCTAGAACCACCGTAATTGGTTCCGCTTGATTGATGATCTTCTTGCTTTTGGATTCTTCAGCCTTGCCTTTTTCCTTTTTGTTCTGCTTGTTTTGAGATCCTGATTTTGAAGGCTTTGCTGCATAGAAACTTGTTTCTTCTTCTGGTTCACTTTCATCACTTGAGTTGCCTTCACCTTCATTGCAGATGAATGCACTCCCAGTATTCTTCAGCTCTTTGAATTGATAAGGAGCTATAGGTGCTTTCACACTTTTGTTTCTCGTCTTTTCATCTAGCTCCAACGCTTCTACCTTAGCTACTAGTGTATATAGTCCTATTGCTTTTAGATCAATAGTATTTTTAAACATGGACATAGTCTGTGTCCAGTTTTTTGGTAATGAATGAAGCATCTTTTTATTTAATTCCTCATTGCTGTACTTAAGTTCAAGAATATTTATTTCTGTAACAAGTTGCATAAATCTATGCAATTGTTGAGGGACTGACTCTCCCGGAATATGATGGAAGGTTTCACATTGTGCACGGAGAGTGTCCTTTTTGATACTTCTAATCTCGTCACTGCCTTCACACAGAGTGTGCAGGATTTTCCATAACGAGTTAGCAGTTTTGTATGATTCACACCTGATCAAGAGTTCTTCAGGCAAAGCCATAGTAAGCATACTATAGGCTTTGATGTCAATCTTGACTCTCTTGGAATCATCAGGTGATAGATTCTTTAAACTAATGGGCTGGTTATTATCCTTATAATCCGCTCCTAAGGCAGGTGGAATATAAGGTCCTTCGGTAATCGAAGCCCATAAGTCAGAATCTGTATAATTAACATGATTCCTGAACCGGATTTTCCAGGTTTTAAAATCAGATTTGTTTTCTAGTTTAGGAGGTTGATAAGCACCAACAACTGAGTTACTATGATAGTTAATTTTGAAAAACAGAGGTTTTGTTTTAAAACAGAATTCGATTAAACATAATCAAAGCTGATAGATCAATTGATATAAATCTATGAGCACCAAGCTCTGATACCACCTGTGAATTTAAGGATCGTTCAGGAATTATCAGAATTGATTTGAACAAGTATTGATCGCGGAATTATCAATACTTGGTGTTTACTCTATTAATAATACAAAAATCAACCAATCAAACAGATAAAATAAGAATAATCAAACCGAGAAAAATCAATAATATTAATCGTAATGCTTTCTTGTTGCTATTGATATTGCTGATCTTGAATACAATACTGATGATTATAATGAATCTTAACTGTTGTTATATGATTTATTGATTCTAATGATTTGTTGATGATCTCGTATCTATTTATAGAGATCTAATGCTGCTATATTGCTAGCTATTTTGTTGCTATAATTAAGCTAATCATCATTATCCGAATCTTCGCCATGTTTATCGGCTTAGGAATTTGTGATTTACAATGATTCTACTGATGATAAAATTTGTTGATGTGACGTGGAATATCCGTTTAAATAAAACGTCTTCAATCGTTATTAATGTTGTTGATGTTTTGCCACGTTGACTTGTTGACTTGATGTTGACTTCCGAGTTAATTGGCCTTCTGCAGGAATTTACTCTTCCGCAGGTAGTCTGTCTTCCGTAGCAAATGTTGCACTGTACTTGTTCTTGTGCTTCCGCAGGAGTTCTTGTCTTCCGCAGCAATCCCTCCAGTAGCTTGTTCTTTTCTTGTTCAGCTGAAGTTGTTCTTCCGCATAAGATCCACGGATGTATACTTCAGTTATGTTCCTTAGAACATCTACGGAAGAACACTTTATTCATCCACAGTTGTTCCAACACTTTATCAATTTTTCAAATTGACAGTGTTTAGTGTTTCCTGCACATTCACACATATATTCTGAAATATATATCATAGATGAATATATGATGCGCAAAATAAATGTTATTTATTTTATAAACATAATTATAATCAAATATATTCATATTATATCATCAAGAACAATAATTACAATTATGATTACAAGAATGATTTTATCTTCTAAACCTATACATGAGTTCTATCCCTAACAACGTTCAACGAAACTTATTAGGATAATAAAATAATGTCTTCTTCTGTGATTTTTAATAATAAAAGTGTGAAGTTGTCAACACACAATTATTGATAAAATCTAGTGATGGAGGGGTTCCTAGAGTTAGGGTTATGCACGTGGTTGCATCTCCACTCACTCACCTGGTTCATCATCATTCATCGCCGTCGTGTCACACTTTCGAACCACCTTCGTCGGTTGATTTCAACAAATCTTTCTCCGCCCCCAAACCCCTCCATTTCCCCACCGCCACCGACGTTTACCCCTTCTCCAAGCGTTCAATATCTGTATTTTGTTATCTCTTCGTCTTTGTATTTAAGATCAATAATACTATTTAAGAAGATGTCCATTTATCGAGGAATTTGTCGGATTTCGAGAACCGCGAGCAGCTTCAACCGGTGTCGATGGCTGTACGGCTCTACTCCGCATCAACAATGGTCTCACTTGAGATCTCCCATGGCGTCTTCTGAACAGGTGAACCTTTCATGAACATTTAGTTTCAGTTTACAATTGATGCTTTCTTTATGTTAATTGAATACCATTTTTGTTATTTTTCTAGAGTTGCTAGTTATGGTTATTATTCCTACAATTTCATCGCCAAATCAAGCATTCCAATTTTCTTGGAACCATAGAGGACCATTTGTTGTGTTTGGTAAGTAGTAGGTTTGACATGAAAAGGGTGTATGTATGCATCATATTTAAATGATCATACTTCCATGTGGTGGTTGTATTGTTTAGAACGACTAACTCGCACACGCTCTCTAACCTTGCTCCTATGTCTAAGATATTGTTCACTATCAGAGTTGAACCCTCCACCACTTGTGATGCTAGGCCACAGACCCCTTTGGTATTTGGTGGTTGTTATATACCTTGGGATGCTTGTGCGTGCTTTTATGTTTAATTTTATATGCACAAAGTGATGGCATTGTGGTTTAGGAAAAGATGTGATTTTTAGGATTGTTTAGGGATCTTTTCAAACATATAGTTGTTGGTAAAAGATTTGTATATTCACACGAATTGATAGTCAAACAAAGAACCGAGAATTACTTAGGAACTTTTGAGTGTTTATTATGGAAAAGCATGCATACAATGGAGAAGTGCATATAATTAAATAATAGAAGAAAGTATGTAAAAGACTCAACAAACAATAGACTACTTCAGCCTAGACTAGACGTTAGGCTTTTATTCAAAAGAAGACTCCACATAAGCAACTCCACATACATGAATTAGTCAGCCAAGTTCCTAAGCAGATTGGAGAGTTTGAATCATTCTATTTTTTGTCATCCTCCCTTGATTCAAACTCCTTTACTCCTAGCATGTGTTTGAAGTACACCAATCTTTTCCTGGGCAATGATTTTGTAAATACATCAGCAAGTTGATTGTTTGTGATACAAAATTTCAATCGAACTTGATTATGCATGACCATCTCCTATATAAAATGATACTTCAATTCAATATGCTTGGACCTGTTGTGCAGAAGTGGATTATTTGACAAATTAATTGTTGATTTATTGTCACAGTAGATAATAGTAGGATTAACTTGCTTTAGCCCAAGATCCTCTAACACCCTTCTCAACCAAATGGCTTCACAAGTAGCACATGTAATTGAAATGTATTCAGCTTTGGTGCTTGATAATGCAAGAGTGTGTTGTTTTTTCAAAATACCAAGCAACAATACCACTGCCCAAAGAAAGAACAAAAGCAGAGAGGCTTTTGCGATCATTAATGCTGCTGGCCCAATCACTATCACCGTATTCAATCAAGGTGGTTCCTTACTTCCTTTTGTCTTCTTGTACAAAATACAATACTTAAATGATCCTTTTGCATACCTTAGGCTTCGTCTTGCTACACCTAGGTATATCTTGGAAGGTTGGTGCATGGGAGATCAAGCTTACAACATAAGCTAGATCTGGCCTGGTGTGACTATGTGAGTAAGATAGATAAGACCTCCAACCAAACTTCTAAATACTTCCTCATTAGTTTTGTCAACTTCATCTTCAAGACAAAGCTTTTCATTGGAGTTCATAGGAGTTGCATCAACCATACTGTTGTTCATTCCTAATCTAGTGAGCAAACTAGAAGCATATTTTTCCTAATGTAGAAAAATACCTTCCTTTGTTTGTTTGACTTCAAGTCCCAAAGAAGGCCCATGTTTGTAATTTTAAATGTGCTTTTCATCCCTTGCTTGAATTTTGTGATTTAATCAACACAAGAAGTATTACATTATACATATCATGTCATCAACATAGACACATGTCATTTCAAATGTGCCTTTCATCCCTTGCTTGAATTTTGTGATTTAATCAACACAAGAAGTATTACATATCATTTCATCAACATAGACACACACATAAAGAACATCACCTTTGTCATCATGTTACACATATAGAATTGGTTCATTATGGCTCCTCTTGAACTCATGCTTAACAAAGTACCCATTTATTTTTGCATACCAGGCTCGAGGAGCCTGTTTCAAGCCGTATAAGGCTTTCTTGAGTTTGTACACCATATTGGACTTTCGATGAACTATGAAGCCTTTCGGTTGTTCAACATAGATCTCCTCGTGTAATTCTTCAAGTAAAAACCTGACTTGACATCAACTTGATGCACAAGCCAACCCATTTGAGCTGCTACTGCCAAGATTACACTAATAGTTTCAAACCAAGTCACAGGAGCAAATGTTTCTTTATAATCGATTCCTTTCGACTGTGAATAACCCTTAGCTACCAATCGGGCTTTATGCTTCAATACTTCACTAGATGAACTAAGTTTGGTTTTGTACAACCATTTAACCCCAACCACATTCTTGTCAGGGGGAAGATTTATGAGTTCCCACGTTTAATTCCTTTCAATAGCTTGAATTCTGTCTTCATAGCCTCTTACCATTTGACATCCTAAGCAACTTGTTCATATGTAAGAGGATCTGAGACATTGAGAGTGAACTGACAATAAGTGAATAAATTTTCTTCATGAGACAACCCTTCTCCACTTTGATAATCTTGTAACAATATTGGAGGTTTGGACACTCGTTTTGATGGACCAGCTATAGTTGGGTTTATGGTGGTTGAAGTGGTGGTGTGTGAAATAGATGATTCGAGTGAGCTGTGACCCTCATTCTCGGTTTGAGGTATAGTATGAGAAAGGGACATGGTTATAGGAGTAGTAGGCTGAAAAGTTGATGAAGTAGGTGTAGGTGATGTACTGTTGGACAAAGAAGACGAGGAGGTACTCTGATGAGAAGTGCCATGGGTTACAGTGGAGTTTTCAAGAGGGAATGGGTCAAAGAACGTGTTCACCGTCACTGTTGATGCTTTTAGCTTTCCAATCTCACTTTGTGTCCTTTAAAAACAACATTTTTTTTTTGTACAAAACTTTTTTGTGTCTGGGTTGTACAACCGGTATCCATGGCTTTGAGTTGAATACCCAATGAAGATGTTTCTTTCTGATCTATTATCTAATTTCCTTCTATGTTGAGAAGAAACTAGACCATAGCAACACAACCAAATACCCTTAGGCGCCAAATAGAAGGTTTTTCACCGGTCCATGCATGCATCGTGTTTGATTCAGTGGAGCTTTTGTCGGTGATTGGTTGATCAGATGGACAACAATGGTTGCAGCTTCGCCCTAGAAATAAGTAGGTAGTTCTCGTCCAGCAAGCATACATCGAACTAGGCCCATGATTGTGTGGTTCTTTCTCTCTACCACCCCATTATGTTAGAGGAGTATAAGGGATGGTTAATTCTCTACAAATGCCAGCTTGCTCACCAAGAAGCATCAAATTCTTGAGAGCAAAATTCACCTCCACGATCAGATATCAGGACTTTAATCAAGCTGCAACTTTCTTTTCTACCATGTTTTTGAATGATCTAAACTTCACAAACGTTGCAGAGTTGTTAGCCAAGAAATATATCCAACACATACGGGTTAAATCGTCAATAAATCACAAATAATACCAACTATAACCCTGACGTGGGACTTGCATAGGTCCACATAAGTTAGTGTGAATCAATTCAAGCTGGTGCTTGGTACACCAAGATGTAGAGTGGAAGGGCAATCTTGCTTTTTGCCCACATTGCGGGCTTCACAAGCTAGAGGAGCAGTAAGCTTAGGTAACCCTAGCACCATCTCAGAGTCATGCAGTTTTATTAGACCATCAAAATGAAGATGTGCATACCTAAGGTGCCATCAAAGTGTTTGAGCTTCATGCTTGTTTGTTGGAGTATCTTGAACCACGCTCATGCATGTCGCATCCATAGTTGTCAATAGCGAATAACGGTAAATAACGACAAGCCACCTATATGCTACGTAGCGAATAGCGATAAATAGCGCCCGCTATTTCGTGTTTAGCGATAAGGTAGTAGAAGCTTTAAGAAATGTTTTACATTCAATAAATAAACATGTTTAGCTATAAAGCAGTAGAATATATAAGCAAACACCACCAAATTAGCTAAAATACTCTATTTGTGTCAATTTTATAGTAATAAAGAATAAAAAAAATAAATAAATAAATAAAAATACTGCTGCAAGTCGCTATATACCGCTATATACCATATAGCGGCCCTTGACCTATACGCGACGTAGCGCGCGATCGCGACCGCTACGGTCGCTATTGACAACCGGGTCGCATCAAGAACAAACATATTATTAGCAGCCACGACAGTCTCCATAAGTGTCTTGCTAGTCTCTTTGTTTATGATCAAACACTTCCCATTTTCATAATGAATGGCATACCCCTTCTTCATAAGCCGACCAACACTAAGTAGATTATACTCAAGGTTGGGAGCATAGTAAACATCATCGAATATTTTGCATGAGGTGGAACTGGTGCGTATCTTTACAGTTCCTTTGCGTTCTATTGAAAGCTTCTTTTTGTTGCCCAAACGTACGTCGGGTGTGAAGTTTTCATCAAGAGTCACAAAAGTTTGTCTGGTGCATGTCATATGATTAGAACAACCTGAATCAATAAACCAAAGATGATTAGTGTTACCATATTGGTTTGTGTTGGTCATAAGCACAAGAGATTCATTAATAGTGGGTTTTTCTAGGGTTTCAACCGCCAACAGAAGGCTTTCAACTTCATTTTCAACAGCTACAACCTCTTCTGTGTCTTCGTTTTCAACAACATTTACTTGTGTCTCCTCATTGTACCAACAACTTTTTTTGCAAGTGGCCAAATTTTTTTGCATATATAACACTAGGGAACCTTGCTGCGATCAAAGTCATCAAACTCGACACGACCGTCTGCTAAGAGGACTACGTCCACGTCCACGCATGGATCTGGTGTTGTCTTGAAAAGCTTGTAACGCCTGCTCATCTTTATGTTCAACAGGTCTATTTTCACGACTGGATCTACAGTTTATTCTTTCCTCTTGCGACTGTAACATACCCATTAGTTTTACCGGAGACATCGTAGAAAGATCTAAGGCAACTTCAACGGAGGAAATAACATAATCAAACTTAGGAGATAAACTCCTAAGGATCTTTTCCACGATCTTTTGATCCATAACATCTTATCCATATGAGCGTTGTTGGCTAACGTTAGCCATTACGCGCAAAAAATAGTGTCCAACCATCTCCTCATCCTTCATGATCAGATTTTCGAAGTCCCGACGAAGACCTTGAAGTTTAACATCTTAACCCTGCGAGTCACCTTGGAACTTCACTCGAAGGACGTCCCACGTTTCTTTTGCTGATTCAGCTGCAACAATACGTGAAAAGAGGTGGTCATGAACCCCTTGCCAAATCAATGCTATCGCCAGTGCGTCTTTTTTCTTCGATTCTTTTTTGTTGATCACGTGGTTGTAATGCCCATGTAAACGACATCCTACAGCTCACGAGATTGAAGGATCGTCTTCATTCTCAGACTTCAGTGTTCATATCCCTCACCCTTGAATACAGGAACAAGGTGAGTTGAAGGATTTGTGATAGAAGGAACTTCAGCCATGAGCAACAATAGATAATAGAAGTATGAGTGTACAGGCTCTGATACCAAAAATGTTGGTAAATTTGTATATTCACATGAATTGATAATTAAACAAAAAACAAGAGTTGCTAAGGAACTTTTGAGTGTTTACTAGGGAAAACCATGCATACAATGGAGAAGTACATAGCTTTAAATCATAGAAGAAAGTACGAAAAAGACTCAACAAACAATAGACTACTTCAGCCTAGACTAGACGTTAGGCTTTTATTCAAAAGAAGACTCCACATAAATAGCTTCACATGCATGAATTAGTCAGCCAAGTTCACATATAGTGGTGGATAGTTACAAGGGAAAAGATTCATTATTAAGAAACTATGACGCGAGGGTTACTTATGAAGTGAAGTATGTAAGTTCTATCATTTTGCGGAGAAAATGCATGTGTAGCACTTTAAGTAAGCAAACTACTTTAGTCACAAATATATAATATTTTGGACAAATTTGGGTTCACTTAAATGGCAGGTCTATATATTGAAAGTCTACAATCTCAAAAGAATTCAAAGATCACAAACTGTATAATATTTTAAGACACGTTCCCATGAAAATTGTCGCCGTATGTCTCATCATAAATGTGAGAGGCCGAGAATCGTTTTCTAGGGATGTCTCAATGCTTACCGTAGCATTCTTTTTGGGTAAGCGGCAACCGAAACTCGCTGATGTATCTTCTAGTGATCACAAATGATTATTGTTAGCGTTGATTTTGGTCAACAAGGATCTATTTTGTCATCATTGTATGATGTTTTATATATTATAGTATTCCATTGAAGATCATATCACTGAAGATCATATAGTTTCATCAAACTATGTGTGCAGTCTAATGCTAACTTCTGTATATTTTTGAGGGGTTGATACAAAGTAGAGGGATGTTTTTATCCATCATTGTCTCTAAGTGGATGTGTTTACGCCCACACCCCCTATGGAAAAAGAAAACAGAGAAAAAAAATCCCTTATGGGTTACTTACAATTACATACAGGAATAGTTTAAACCGCACATTGGGTTACTTATAGACTTAAATGCCATTTTCTGTATTTGTTATTGTGTCATTCAAGTTACTATACAATTTCCTGCATCTTGTTTCCCTAGACCCTACAAATAGCCCTGCTATGAGTGGGATTTTACCGGATATGTTTGTTTGTTTGTAGTATTCTTGTTTCTGGATATTTAGTTTTTTGCTTACTGGTAGTTGATTCGAGAGCCACTTATATGACTTGTTATTGTTTTCGGTAATTAGTAGGTTTTGGATTGCAGAGTAACCTCTCCTTGGTTTTCCCGCTCTTTTCGTTCTGGTGGACCACAACCCCAGTATGAAGAGGTAAGTGCATTTTTGGATATTCTTCTTTCCCATTTGTCATTTGATCTTCTTCTTGTTCTTACTATTATTATTATCATATTATTAATTTTCTGGTATGACATGGCGTGCATCTATGTCTAAATGTGGATTGTCTGTTTTTCAGAATAGATTTTTCAGCAGTGTTGAAACATTGTTGTTGCTATATGAAATTGTATCAACCCTTTAAACCTTTTCCTTTAGCATGTCTGCCAATTTTATTGGTTGTTCCCTTATCCTGCTTTTTCTAATGTGCTGATATTGCATCTTTATTTTTAAATTTTTATGGTTTACTATTACAAGTATAGTTTCTTCTTGGAAATATCTTCACTTAGTTTTGACATTTGTACATTCTTCTCTAGTGTACCTAATAGAGAGATGCAAATCTTCCGCCATTTTTTAACGTTTCCTTCTTTTTATCCAGGATCAAGTGGACCCATTTTCACTTGTTGCCGATGAATTATCTATTGTTGCTAATAGGCTGCGATCAATGGTTGTTGCGGAGGTATGGATGTAATAACTACTTTCCTTAAGATATGGCTATTTTAATTGCATTCTGGATATGCTTTTGGCAGTTACTGACTTCAAATATGTGATCTTTTGCAGGTGCCAAAGCTTGCCTCAGCTGCTGAGTATTTCTTTAAAATGGGTGTTGAAGGGAAGAGGTTTCGCCCCACTGTAAGTTTATTGCTTACATTTATTTGATGCCTTAGGTGTGGTGCTTACTGATGATAGGATTTATTATATTAGAATGTTGAGTTGTTATTGTCCCAAAAGAAAAGAACTATCATCTTTCTTGGAGTAAATTTTTTACTCTACTACTCAACAATACACAACTCCCCACAGTCAAATGTTTTGTTCCCTTCTTATCATATGATGATGTTTAACATATATGTTTTTATTTCATTAGTTGAATACATGTTACCATTTAATATTATCTAAAGTAACAAGTGAGATAGAGTTAGATATGGAAAAATGGATAGGTAAAGCCGGTTAAGTTATAACTCTTGTTTCAAGAATTCTCATTCAAATTGATAGTTTTACCCGACCTATAACAATCCGAGATAGACCAAAATGAGTCTATATCTTGCAAAGCAGATATTGATTTTTTCGATGACAATGGAGCAGTAACCTTAACTACTTGAACAACCAAGTCTTCACCCAAACTATCAATTATCCATATACCTTCTTCCACATCCCCCCCTATACATCATACACTAGTGGAGAATCGTAATTAAAATAACCCCATGAACATGAAGGATGCTTCCCCCCCCCCCCCCCCCCCCCCCCCCCCCCCCCCCCCCAAAAAAAAAAAAAAAAAAAACCAAAGTACTCGCACGAGACGAGTTGTTCTGGTTCAGTTTCTTCCACACACTCTTTCTTTTGCAACTTGAGATCTTGGATCCTTTAATAGAGTCCTTTTATCTCTTATCACCTTTCAAGATCTTGGACTCTTTTTGGGATATCCTACGGGTCGGTATAGACTCCACAATTGCCTCGATCGATGGTTCTGTGAATAGGTAGTTTGTTGTCACCATGAGCACGTGGGTCCTAACTCGTTAATAACTTTGTTGTTGCCTCGACCGACGAACCTACAAACGAGAAGTTCTCTTTCTTGTAGAGCCATTTGAAAACCGAAAGCTCTAATACCTAATGATGCAGTTAAGGAAGCAATCAAATGGGCTCAAAGTTCTAATGATAATCAAAGAGATAAACTGAAGCCAGAGGTTCCATGAACAATGTTCTTACATTCAAGTTAAATCAAAAACTAATAACAGATGACAGCAAAACATAATGTTTATACTAGTTCCTACCAACTTATAGATTATGATAAACAATAAAAAAAGATAAACTAAATATACCAAAAGGATAATTAGAGAACTAATTATTCAAATCCGGATAATATTCAATCTGGTTCCCATTGGATCTCATTCCAGAACATGTTTAGCTCTTAGGTCGTCATCCACATCAAGTTAGATATAGAAAAATAAGGGGTCAGGCCGGTTGGGTAACATGTCAAAATGGGTTCGGCTCAGAAACTGGTTATTCTTTGTATGCGTCAGTATGGACCTTGTTGACCTTACGTAGTTCCCCACGGTGTTAGTTATCCCAAAAGTTTGTTTCTTAATATATGAGGCAATTTTTTTAAATTTAAATTTTAATAGCTATCTAATAATAAAAACAAGATACGCAGGAGGTTTTATGCAAGTTGCATGTCCTTTAATCTGTCTTGACTCATTGGTCTGTTTCCTCTTAAATGCCCTATAGAAAATTTAATTGTTTGACTTGTTAAAAATAAAACATACCTGAATTGACTCATGGAAAAGTTGAAGGGTTGAAATTGCCACCTCTTTTTGAAGGCATGCTAGAATTTCCACTTTGTGCTTTGTTTACCTTTTTGCTACGTTGATCTATAATTTTTGATACTCTAACTAATCGTGAATTGCCATTTTGTATCTGTTGGGTTTGTGAAGGCTTTGGGCTTGGGCCCATGTTTAAGTTTTCTTGTTCATTAAGTTGTTAACCCTAATTAGTCTCTATATATATCCATGTCATGCATTTGTAATCTTTGTACTGAGCGAATAAAGAAAAACCCTAGTTGCAGCCCGTGGACGTAGGTCACACCGACCGAACCACGTTAAATTCTCGTGTTCTTATTGCTTTCGTGTGCGTACGAGTGTTTTGTGTTTATTTCTGCTGCGTAAAGATACCTAACAACTGGTATCAGAGCATCAGGCTCTTGAAGATTTCGTACGAAACACGCCGCCGTGTACCTAGGGTTTCTGCCGCCGCCTAGGGTTGCCGTCGCCGCCGTCTAGGTTTCTGCCGTCGCCGTCGCACCGCCTAGGGTTTCTGCCGTCGCCGCCGTTGCCGCCTAGGGTTCCTGCCGTCGCCGCCGTCATCTAGGGTTTCAGCGCCGCCGCCTAGGGTTTTTGGTTAGAAGTACCGGATCTGGTTTGTTTATCCTTTTGTTGACTGGTTATCAACTGTTTAGCGTGCCTGTTTCTTTTGGTTTTTTTATCTCTGTTTTGCTATTATGGCTGAAGACGGGAAGACTGTGATCGAAAAGTTTAATGGCACTGATTTTGGTTGGTGGAAAATGCAAATAGAAGCATTACTGTGTCAAAAGGATTTGGATATGGTACTGGAAAAGAAACCGGAGAGTATGGAGAAAGCTGAAGAAGCAGTTTGGAATTCCAAGGACAAGAAAGCTAGAGCAGTTATTATGTTATCTTTGACGAAGAGCGTTGCTTTTAACATCATGAAAGAAACCACTGCAAGTGGTATGATGTTGGCTCTGTCAAATATGTATGAAAAGCCGTCTGCTGCTAACAAGGTGTTCTTGATGAGGGAACTGTTCATGACGAGAATGAAAGAGGGAAGCTCAGTCACCTCTCACATTAATGATCTGATGTCTATTCTTACCAGATTAGAATCAGTGGGAATAAAATTCGATAATGAGACTCGAGCTCTGGTGTTGCTATCTTCACTGCCTGACAGTTGGTTCGGGACTGTAACTGCTGTTACAAATTCTATGGGGGCTAACGAAATGACATTTGAAAAGATCCGAGACATTGTGATAGGTGAAGACACACGTCTGAAAAGTGCAAATGTTAGATCATCTTCTGAGATGTTACATGTTGGCAGAGGAAGAGAAAATAGCCGAGGCAATAGGAGTCGGGGAAAGAGTTCAACTCGGACTCGGAAAAATGTGAGGTGCTGGAACTGCAACGAGGATGGACATGTTAAGAGTCAATGTCCAAAGAAAGGTCTAAACACTGCTGCTGAGGATGTCAATGATGGTGACGTGTTAATCCTTGAGGCTGAAAACAGTGTGGATTCTTGGATCATGGATTCTGGTTCTTCGTTTCACGCCGTACACAGCGGTGAAATGATGGTGAATCTGAAAACAGGCGATTTTGGGAAGGTACGTCTCGCCGATGGCAGAATGCTTGATGTAATGGGCATGGGTGATATTGATTTGGTGACTCCATTGGGAACTACATGGAACTTGAAGAATGTCAAGGTGATTCCGGGTTTGAAGAAGAAATTAATTTCTGTTAGTAAACTGGATGAACAAGGATTGGAAGTCAGGTTTGGTGATGGTAAATGGAGGGTAATCAGTGGAAACCGGGTGATTGCTCGTGGTGATAAGCATGGGTCATTGTACATGGTGCAGGTACCTGCTGAGGGATTGATCAACCCGGTTAAGCAAGTCAAAGTCGGGTTCGCTAAATCTGCTGCTAAGAGAGTTCATTTTGCAAACATGAAGTCTGGAGCAGAGATTGTAGCTGAATGGGGTCAGAAGTCTAAACCAGTCAGAGGATTTTGTGACAGTGGGAGCATGGGGCATGTTTCGGGTACAGTCAAGAAGAATCGTTGGGTTTTGAAGACTAAGACTGGAAAATTCTCTCCTGGTGATTGTTTGCTGAATTTGGAGACTGTTAGTGGTTCTCGGTGTATCTCTGAATCTGGTGGATCGTGTAAACCAGTTGAGACAGAGGATGGGTCGCTGGTGGAATTTGCCACAACTGAGTTGGAGCTCGGGAGAGCTTCAACTGGCCCTTCTGGTACTTGATGATGAGGGGTTGCTGCAACTAGGAGATGTGATGGAGTCTTAGCTTGTTCTTTGGGAACTAGAGGCTTGGAAGACTTGTTTAAAGATTACTGAAGTTACTAGACGACTGGGTTGCTTTGTACTTGAATGGCGGGCTAGAATTTATCGCAAAGCCTTCAAGTGGGAGATTGTTGGGTTTGTGAAGGCTTTGGGCTTGGGCCCATGTTTAAGTTTTCTTGTTCATTAAGTTGTTAACCCTAATTAGTCTCTATATATCCATGTCATGCATTTGTAATCTTTGTACTGAGCAAATAAAGAAAAACCCTAGTTGCAGCCTGTGGACGTAGGTCACACCGACCGAACCACGTTAAATTCTCGTGTTCTTATTGCTTTCGTGTGCGTACAAGTGTTTTGTGTTTATTTCCGCTGCGTAAAGATACCTAACAGTATCAACTGAAAGATTGTTATTTGTAACGATGCAAACAGATGCGTGCTAATATGCTATGCTTTTGCTTGTGATCATGTTATTTTTGCAGGTTATATTGTTAATGGCAACAGCTTTAAATGATCAAATCTCTAAACCTGCCTCAGAAGGGGTTGTTGATCTGTTTTCAACAGAATTGCGCACGAGACTACAGTCTATTGCTGAAATTACCGAAATGATTCATGTTAAGTTTCTCTTCATTTTGTTGTACATATGCTGCCAGCTTTAAAATCCAAGCTTACCATGTCAATGCGTGAAATTTGTACAAAAACAGGATTAACGAAAAAGGAAAACAATAGATGATCAAAAGCTACAAGAGCTTTGACTCTAGATATTAAACTTTAGGGATAGTTTGTTCTTGACATTGTTGGTTTTAGAGACCTTATTTTAAAATCTGTTTTATCTGGTGCTTTTTGATCTATCATGTTTGGAATAGGATAGTTGAATTATAATTAATAGGCGTCATTTAGTTGAAGATTAGTTATTGGAACCAAACATGATATAGGTCTTTAAGCACGGTGCTATGGTTCTAACTCAAATTTGTTTTTGCGTATCCATCTATCTAGTCAATTATCTTAGTCATATAATTTGATTTTTCTTTAATAAACTTGAAATACAAAATACATAAACACATGAATGCTGTAGATAGAAAATAACTATGTCATCTCAGGTTGCCAGCCTTCTCCATGATGATGTACTGGATGATGCTGATACAAGACGTGGAATTGGCTCTCTTAACTTTGTGATGGGAAATAAGGTATGTTGGCTCGCCTTTTCTTTTCCGGTAGCCTTAAATTATTAATAGGAACGATATTATTATCAAATAATATTGCAAAGATACAAAAGGATGATATGTTATACCTACTTTGTGAGAGTATGCACTTTCTCAAGACACTCAATTCACTCTTAATATTTTCTGAGATAAAATAACACAAAAGGTCTATTCTTCCAACTCATTATAGATCACTTATATTGTGGTAACAATATAATTGCTAATTTTTGTAAACCACTTGGCACTTGGGGATAGCAGTATGAATGGTATATTCATGATGCGTTTCATCCAGACCGCTATTCTTAGGCCTGAAATAATACTATTGTTTTGTTATGCAGATCTCGGTATTGGCTGGAGATTTCTTGCTTTCTAGAGCTTGTATTACACTTGCCTCCTTGAAAAACACAGAGGTATCCATCTCCCTCTCTTTCACCCTTTTTCAGTTTCTCTCTATATATGTTTGTTTGTGTGTGTATATACATGTGCGTGTCCTTTATTCTCACTTCATCGTTCACAATTCCTCACTGCTGATTCTTTTCTATTCTATTGCTGATTTTAGGTTGTATCGTTAATAGCTACAGCAGTTGAGCATCTTGTTACTGGGGAGACAATGCAAATGAGCTCTTCAGCTGAGCAACGTAGTAGGTATGTTTACTTCTTTTCTGTTTCTTTATTCTGCATGGCAGAACCTTTTTATTGTTATTTTAGTTTTTTAATTTGTATCAGCAAATAATTTTGATGAGCAAAGCTGTCCTTAGAATAACATTGAAATTTTTTTTTTGTGAATAATATTTTTAGACATAGTTGCTTAAAAATTCATGTTTTAATTTTTCTATATCTTAAATAATAGTAATTCACACTGCTAGTGTCTGAGCTAGTAGATTTGCAATATTTTAGTTGGTTTGTTTTTTTCTGTTGCAGCATGAACTACTATTTACAGAAGACATACTACAAGACTGCATCTTTAATATCCAACAGCTGCAAATCTATTGCTCTTCTTAGTGGGCAAACTGCAGAGGTCGCTATGTTGGCATATGAGTATGGAAAAAATCTGGTATGTGAGAATCAGCAATGTCATTTTTTGATTGCCGGGTCGTACCAGTTGGGTAATGATTAAAATAGGTATATTTTGGTGCTGGCAGGGTTGGGGATCTAAAGCACTCTCTGTCCATTTGTTTTATTTCTATTGACAATTGACGTGTCAAATTTGATTACTAAAATTAAATCTTTTAATATATAATGACATTGAATAAAATGAGTTTAGGCGGTCTGATGCATTGAAAATGCACTTTCTGCTATCTTCAACTTGACCCATTGTTTAGGTATCAGACACGCGCGCACACACAACAGTAATTGAAAGATAATTTACACAAGGATTTAACGTGGTTTGGTCTGCGTGACCCACGTGGCCACGTCCATGGGCTGCAACAATGTTTTATATTTTATTAAGGTGCTCAAGGAATTGCAAGTACAATAATCAGTATTTATAATACATGAATTAGGGTGAACAACTTAATCAACAAGAAAACGTAATCATGGAACCATTTCATAACCACAATCGAGTAAAGGCTAGGGCCGGCCCCTACCTCCATAGTCAATATCCATTAGCTGTTTTATGCCTGTTTTTTGCATTAGAGATACGACGTATCCTGAATCAGTCTCATTTATAAATGGATGTGTCGAAGCTCACCAATAAGATTGTAACACTGGCTCTGTTGCTTTCCGGCAGGGTTTGGCATTCCAATTGATTGATGATGTTCTAGATTTCACAGGCACATCATCATCTCTTGGGAAGGGCTCATTGTCTGACATTCGCCATGTAATTCACTCGCTTCTCTGTCAAATTGTTTTTATATGTACATGACTTTTCTTTAACTTTCTGATAACTAATATTGCAGGGAATTGTGACGGCTCCACTATTATATGCAATGGAGGAGTTCCCAGAATTACGGTCAGTTGTTGACAGAGGGCTAGACAACCCTGCTAATGTGGATCTTGTAAGTTTTCGTTAAACTGATTTGATTAACCCCAGTATGTGCGTTGTAGGTGACAATTCCATTCCATCTGTTTGTGGGTGAGTTAATTTGGTGACCTATATCAAACAGTTCAAATAAGCCTTTTCAGCTAAAAACAGAAGTTGAAATACCACACTTACATTCATAAGTTATATATCGAGGGTCAACACAACCTGACCCATTTTCACCTATTCTATAAGAATTGCATGTTCTGAAGTAAACCCATTTTAACCAGGGTGTATATTTAAGGTGTGAATTTCTGACACGACATGACGACATGTAACTTACATGAAATTTACAGGTTTGGGTTTAGTATAAATGGGTAGGGATTGAGAACTCACATAGACGTTTAGCTAAATGTGCCCTGTTGGGTGACGTGGCCGGGTTGTGGGTTTGCCTGTTTAGCTATTTTTTTTAAATGTTTAAAAAATGTGTTCTATGTCATAAATAAACTGATTAGGCTTTATACGATGAAAATATAAAAGGAAAATGATAATTAGCAATAAGGTTTTATTGGTTCAAATGTAATCATTTTATGTACATTCATATTTCTGGTTCCAAGTTTTCTTACTTCACTAATTTTGTCTGATATTTCAGTTTTCAAGTGGTGTGAGGTTTGATTTTGAGTGTCAACATGCCATGAACAATAATCATCCTCATTGATTTGGGTAATGCAGGCTCTTGAGTATCTTGGTAAAAGCCATGGAATACAAAGAACAAGGGAACTGGCAGCAAAGCATGCCAGCCTGGCATCGGCAGCCGTCGATTCGTTTCCCGAGAACGATGACGAGGATGTTCAAAGATCACGACGAGCACTCATCGAATTGACACACAGAGTCATCAACAGAACAAAGTGAAGAAATGAAAATCAAGATACATATGTTGATTTTGTTTGAATGCAGTTGTAGGACATCACCCACATCCCAGTGGATTTAGTTATCATTTTTATTGTTTCATATCGATTGCTTAATAATGATTTTTTGCTACCACACAGTTAAAAAAATTCTGTTCTAAATTTTAATTTATCAATAATTTAGGATAAAAAGGTTGATTTGAATCATATAATAAACCAAGACACTAAATTTAATGTAATAGATAAATTGATAAAACACCAAAGATATATTGCATTCATTAGAAGCTGATTGGGATTAAATTTTGATCTAACTCAAAACACGAGACAATTGCGTCAAAGCATATATGCATAATTAAGTTCTCTATTCACCTATATCACAATAAATAGTTATAATATGATGGCTTACTCAATCCCTATGTTGTCAAAAGCGCATTAGGCGTGCGCCTAGGTGCTTAAGCGCAGCGTAGCGCAAGAAAAAAGCCTCTTGACAGGTCAAGCTCAATTCCGGCAAGATTTTGGCCAAATTCCGGAGAAAATCTACGAATTCCGGCCAATTAAACTTGCAGAGAGAGAAGAAGATAAGAAAGAAGACGAGAAAATGAAGAATATTAGTACTTTAGTAAGTATATTAAGGTCCAAATAGTGACAGAACATGCTGTAGAAAATCTCTCTGCAGAAAAGAAGACATCTAATTATTTTATGTCCTTTATTTTTTGTTTTGTTGTGTTAAATAAATTTGTACTGTCTATAACTTTTTTATATTGATTAGATGGTTATAATTGCTAATTTTATTAGTTTTATAAATATATTTAGGCAGTAATATTAATTCTATACACTTGTTATATATATATATTTTATTTTTTTTAGTATTGCGCCTAGCTTACCTCGGGCTCTCGCTTTTTTAGCGCCTTGCGCCTAGGCTCAAGGCTCTCACCCTTTGCGCCTCTGAGCGCCTTCCGTCTTTGACAACTATGATCAATCCAACAACTAATGATAGATGATCAATATAAAAACGATTGTAAATTGAAGGCAATTTGACAAATCAACATGGGTTCTTCAAAGAATTAGTTAATTTGGGTAAAATCCTCGTTGTATATGGGTTAATTTGATAAACTTAAATTATAAGATGGGTAAATTAAGTTTACTCAAATTATGTGTGCCAAAACTTGCTAATTTAATAGATGTCTAAAGGGCCGACCCCGGCACTTTGGACTCCACCACCAACTTGTCGTCAGCCACAAACCACCACCATTCGCACCACCACCACCTGGAGCCTACGCCAACATTACTATCATCGCTGCCCTTGATCATCATGCCCATGACAAAAACTATTACTTGAAATTCACAACACCCCATCAGTCAATGCATATTCTACACTCGCGCTGTAAGAGAAAAACTATTTGTAATTTCACTCATTAGTATGTTATAATAATATGTTTGAAAGTTCATGTATTACCTTTCCTTTCTTCAGGTTCTGGTTTAAGTCAATAAAATCTAATTCCCTCAGGTTTTAGTTCAAGTCAATAATATCTAATTCAAGAATAGGATATCTAGTTTGGTTTTGCTTTCTTTTGATTTGATACAAACCCTCATGTGTCATATTTAGTGAGCTAAGTGATTCATACAGTAGATAGTTATTAGACCATGCTTGTAAGATATAAAAACATGTTACTAGATAGTTCATAGGAAAGTTCTATCATCTACTAGTTTTTAACTTGACATAGGTTTTTTGTTAACGCCTTCACTTTAGCTAGTTGCTTGATGTTGATATCTTTGGAATAAGTTTTTTGTTTCTCATCCACTACACCAAAGGTTTAGCAGCCACTAATCTACGAAGTTCTTAGTTCTAAACATCCTAAGGTTGGTTTACTTTAAGTTACATGTTTTCCAGCAAATGGATCCATGATGCAAGTTTTATTATAAATGTTTGAAAACTTTGTATATCTTTTCGTCTTCTGTTGCTTAAACTCAAAAAAGCGATATACAATTCCCAAAAATAACACAATCCAAGGTGGTTCATTTGTGGATACCAAAAGCTTCCGCTGTGATTCCTTGAAACCTAAAACATGCATAGTTTATATGGAACTTCGATAAGAGGCGATCGATCTACGTTGGTTTTGCCTGTTGATGAAAAAGAACCTTTAAAATTTTAAATTGCTTTCTTCTGATTAGATCCAAACCCTATAATATGTCATATGATGCCACGATGTATTGAGCTCTATTATCTATCAGTTTATTGTTTCAACAACGATGGAGATGGAAAGTAGGCATGAAGATGGATTTAAGAATGAATATGGCATTTGTATATTGCAGTATACTTACATGACATTTTATTAACAAGGCCTGTGTTGTTTTCTTCAAAACAAGACGATTATAATCCATAATAGCGACAACAGTAATAAATGCATTCAAAGTAGAAGTTAGTAAATATCACAATTTGCAAATTCAAGAGTTTGAATTGATCAAGGCGCACCATGAAACAAGTTACAATAGTCCTATTAAAGAACTAGGATTTGATGCTCAAATCTTACAATGCATAAGCATGCATATAGTTGTCATACATGATAGAAAATAGAGTAAACTACATAATTCAAGATGCTGACAAATTTCACTTACCAAAGAAGAACCGTACATTAGTCGGATTAAATGTACTCTTGTTACTTTTGCCAAACTTGGATATGTATGTTGATGAGAATAGATCTAGGATAAGGGGGAACTGTAGAATAAAAAAAAACGAAATGGGTACGAAAGCTAGTCCACATATTGAACCGAGCACCCAAAGTTTATGATGAGAAAAGACAAGGTACAGGGTGGCACTGAAGGCTACCATCATGGCAGTTGTCGAGATCAACAAGGTGCAAAGACCAATAATGAGTCGTCGTGGCAAACTGACTAGAAAATCTTGCTCAGCAAAACGTGCAGTGAGGATTGATAAAAACACCAATAGTGCAGTAGCGGAAAAGAATAATGAGATTGCGTCTGATATTGCAAAAATAGTGAAGGCAATTTGTTTGTCGAACAAAGGGATACCCGTCTCTTGATTGCTTCCACCTGGTACTGTAATGGCTGCTGCAAACACGATTGTGGTAATAAGTGCTGCAGTGATACTGCTTGATTCTGCTACGGTTTTCATCCATTGCTCTCCATCTTTCACCAAAGTCTCGTGTTCCTTTGTGAAGATCATGTCTGGTGTTTCCATAAAGATGTTCTCTTTAGTAACATATGTCGGAAACACGAGCTTCTGCACTTCCTGTATAATTTAATAATCAATAACGCTACTATTAAAGTAAGATAATTAAAAGTTCTCTGATTGTGGTAAATAATAAGTTTCGTGGGTACCTTGTACCATTGAAGCTCTCTTTGTAGTTGCAATGCTGCGCCTGTTTTAAGTTTGAGTTTACTTGAAGGAGCTAATCTTGCTGCCAAATGCAACATATTATTCTCACAAGAATCTTCAGTTGTTCCATAAACACTCCTACGCTCCCCTATGATATAGATCAGGTTGTAGATTTTTTCTGAACGGTATATTGTTGCTAATTGAATGATGTCATAACCATTTTTATCTTTGCACCGAATTGCATCGGGCCATCTCCTTAAAATCTCAACAACAACTTCATAAGCATCTTGACATGCCGCCTCAAGAAATGGTCGTGTGTATAAATCACAACTGCTATTTGGGCGAATCTCTAAGATATTCCAGCATACTGATTCAAGTACCTTCTTTGCTCCCTCATATGCCTTCTTTTTCTGCTCGATATTCTTAATGTATGGAACTGCAAGATTGAAAATATCAGCTAAAAAGGATCATATGATAGAATATAATTTTATTAGGAATAAGCATGGTGTAGCAGTCATACCTACTCGCGCTGCAAACTTCCACGGTAGGAAATAAAGCATAAACAATGTGAAATATGCCATCAAAAGGAGTAGGAGAGCTAAACAATAAATACAATAAACCATCGCTACTAGAACTGCATCAAGACACATTTTTATTAGAATGATATATGTTCACAGTTGACTTCTTGAGCTCAAATATACAAGTAGTCCTAGAGCAGCATCTGATTATAACTAGCTTACCACTTAAAATAAACACTAGCCCAGTGACAACAATATCTTTTAACTTGCATTTCCAGCGATGGGTATACATAAGCCACTTCATCTGTTGGACAAATATAGGTGGTATATATATGTATATATGAAACAACCATTTAGTTGTCTCCACTATCATTTCAGGTATATTGTTAAAACCTGAAAGAGAAAACCGGTAAATCTCTTAGAAGCAAAAGGAAATAAAAACAAAACTTATAGGACATGAAACTTACTTGGATGGATAAGTGTTTCCCAATTGTCTAACCCACGTGGAAAGGTTTTAGCAATAGCCATGAGTACGTTATCATTGGACACGGCATATTCAGGATTTCTGCTCATTAACGCTGATGCAAAATCTGAAAGGATGTATATTTAAGAGACCGAAAATGTATTTGGGTGATCATATGTAACCCAGATTTATATATGATTCACTTTAGAAAAATTGAAAACATGTAGATCGGGGCATCAGGCCCCTTGTCTAATCAAGATCGAAGAAAGTTTTATGTGGAAAACTCCTCGACAACCTCTTATTAACTTTATAAAAAAGAAGCCTTAACCCTATTAATAATAATACACCCTTACCAATTCTAATCCTACTCAAACATGAATAGTAATTCTACTCTAACTCAAACGAAATGGCCGGCCTAATTTCGTTTCTTCTGACTCAATTAATACAAATAAACAAACTAACCCCTCAAGATATCGAATAATTACATGATAAATTTAACAATCACACTCTAATCTTGTAACACCAATTACACAATAATGTCAGTGTGTCATCCTCGTCTTGGGTCAAGTTAGTCTGACCTTCTTTTGTTCCCACTAAGGACATTCCAACATGTAATGTTTGAGCCCATTGCACTTGTAACACATGATGTGACTTTTACCTCGCGGAGCTCATTCACCATCACCTCGACCTATCCTGGATCCCTGACTTGTACCCCGGTTATATCCAAATTCTTTCCGGTTTGAGCTCTCATAACCACAATGTTCACACGTGTACTTTCTCCTTTTCATTTCCACCTGCTTTGGTGAATAATAATTTACTTTCGCTCTCAGTTTGAATCTCCGTGTGCTTTATTCTTTCTTTGTAGGCTTTGAGGTGATACACTACATCTCCAAATCTAATAGTATGTAGGTGTACTACTTGCTCGACTATGGCTACCATTTGTATGAAAGGTCTCGGTACCCCATTGAGGAACCTTTTAACAAGCTTTAATTCTACCATCTCAGATCCTGAAGGAAAATTTTGAGGTTGAATATTTATCTTTCTAGCAAAGTCATCTATTGAACTTGAATACATCATCTTTAGACCGTCGTAGGGTTTGAAGTCTTGCTTCTCTTATCCAGTAGGCACCTAAAGGTAGGGCTTAAATGACATCCCACCTCTCATTTGTTGTTGGAAGATTGTCAACTAGTAGTATCTATTGTTTGGGTATCAGTCGAAAAAGAAGAGCCATGGTCATGTTGTTCTTCTTGACATCTACACCTACTCCTAATCCACAATACCCCAAACCCCATGAATCTTGAAGATCGCCTTCATCCATGTAGCACATATCGTGTAGTTTTTTAAAGACAACAATAGAAATTGTAAGGATGATGTATTATTCTCCTTAAAAATAAATAGTGTTCGGTTATCCTATTGATCACCCATTTGAGGTCTTCCTTTTCACCTACTGAAAGTGACTGTTGTACTTAGCCCTTGATCGCACTTCCTGATGTTGCTGACATAAGAACATGTTGCAAAGCTAATTGAGGTCTTCCATAATATTGTTGTTTTACTTATGCTAAAAGCGCTCATTGTGAGAGTTTCTAAGGCGTTAGATGGGGTGATGCATTCCTTAGCCAATTATCCTTCATCTTCAATTTGAAACATACTAGTTGATACTATATGAAGTCTTCCAAGATGGAAGGTTTTGATTAATATAGGCTCGAACCGCATCCTATTCTGCTGGAAATTCGCGAACAAGTTATAACACCAATCGTTGTTCGTTAACCGGGCAGTGCACATCATTCAATTAAGCACCAAGTCTTTCTAGTTATTTATAATAAGAGTCAAAAGTTGCACAAGACTTGAGGGTTAAGTTATTAAACTCGTGTTCAAGAGTTGCCGCTCTCGTACCCTTGTTGTTAACCAAAATAGTTTTGATGTGTTTCTAATCCTCAATGTTGTTTATTCTGATTGTAATATACATATCAGGAGATCGTCAAACATCATGATCTTGTAGATCCATTGTAGGACTATCTCTTCAATTTTCAACTATAACACGTAGTTCAGACTAGCCTTGTCTATTACGGTGTATCGTTGATGTGGTTTGTCACCTTGTAGCCTCGAGCATTTACTTAGCTGGAACAATGAGCCCAAGACGAATATGAAACCTTCAACCCATAAAGAACTCAAACTTTTCGTTAGATTAAAGTCACCATGTAGGCTAGGTGGAGTGTTTTAATAGGAGTTATGTTTTATTACCTCTTTGTCTTCCATCATGATGGAAAGATTAAATGTTGATGAAGACAAAAAAATGTCATCAAAGGTTAAAGAAGATGATATGTGTTGGCTAGGGTTTAGAATAGTATTAGGCTCTGATTACCATGATAATTGGTAAGTTTCAAGTAGTTTTGAACACAATATAAAATCAGATTATAAACCCCTGATACAATTGAATATATAGAGGTGATGATGTTTGTACAATCCAAATATGAGATAAAAGTAAATTAAACAAGTTGTCTAAATTTTAATACAAGTATTCATTGGTGGGAGAAAACACCTTATCTATGATTGAATTAGTCACTAAAAATATATAAATCAACAATTTTTGGATGGTTACAAACCTAGATGGTGAGGGTTTTGAATGAAAGTTATTAAATCAGTTTACTTGGCTAACTTTTTTCTAGAATTTTTATATGATTATTTTTACATTAGGCAATTCTTAAAATGCACAACCTCTTGGTTGTAAGACTAACCTTTTACACCTACGCCCTAACCATGTGGAGGTCAGGAGGATAATCAGTGAGATGTTCACATGATTGAGAGGATAAAATTCCATTGCTGGAGAAATGAAGTTTTCTGGAGCGGGTAGTTGTCTCTCTCTAAAGGATGGTACAAAAGAACACATGATTTATGTTCTAAGTAAGAGGAAAGTTATTGTTAGCAGAAATGTGTATTTTGAAGAAGTCAAGCAATAGAACTAGTCAAAGTATGCTAAAGCCAAATATACAATGATATTCCTAGTTGAAGTGACTTTGTTGTGGCCAATTATTTTGTGTACCAATCTATGAAGCATCAAGAAGACATTAAGGATACTAAAACTAAAGAGAGTGGTAGTGCATCAAATGTTAGTCAAAAGGTTGTTTAAACTAGTGAAGATACAAGTCATAGTACCATTAAACAACCGGAATTGAAGAGATCCAATAGAATTCATAGTATGCCATCTAGATTTAATGACTGTGTGTTAGATGAGAAGTTACTCATGGTGCTATTAGATAATAAGAGAATGAAGGTGTTGAATTACTTCTTATTCAAGAAGGGAAACCTATGTCTTATCAAGAAGTTGGCAATGAAATAGTTTAGAGGAAAGCAATAGATGAGGAGCTTTAAGATATAGAGTGAAACAATACTTGGGTCTTGACAAACAGGCTATTAAAGTGTAATCTAATAGATTGAAATGTGTGTATAAAGTGAAAAAAGATGCTATGGGAAATGTTACCAAGCAAAAAGGTAGACTGGTTGCAAAAGGATATGTATAGCAGTTAGGAATTGACTTTGAAGACACTTTTGCACTAATTGCAAGGATTAAAACAATTAGATTCATTCTTTCTTTATCAGCTAAACTTGGGTGGAAGGTATATTATGGATGTGAAAGCCACATCCCTTCATGGTGGAATAGAAAAAATATATAGAAGGATCATAGACAAAAATGTATAAGTTTTCTAAGGCTCTGTCTAGGTTGAGACAGACACAAATGGATTGGAATCTAAGTTTAGATGAAGTCTTAAAATGAGTTGGGCTTTAAAAGGTGTCAACATGAACAAGAAGTATATGTAAAAGCAAAAAGTGCATCACTCTTAAGATCTACTTGTGGTAGAGAGTGATCAAAGTGTAGTTGATTGTTTTAAGGCTCAAATAAAGACAAGATTTAAGATGTCAAACCTGGGGTTGTTATGCTATTACTCTAGAATCAAGATTGCTTAAAACAAAAAGGGCATTGTGATTAAATAGTCGGGTTATGCTACTAAGGTAGTATAGATGGTAGGGTTAGAAGGATGCAATGAAACTAAGACACCAATGGAGTCTAGATTAAATTTGTATAAGATAGATGGTGTTGATCTAGTGGAAACAATTGTCTATAGAAGATTTGTTGGTTCTTTGGGGTATTTGAGTTAAACAAGACCTGATTTGAGTTGTGTTGTTGGTTATGTAAGCATTTTTATGCATGACCCCATGGAGGTACATTTGAAAGATGTAAAACATTTGGTTATATATATGTAAAAGGTACCGGTCATTTTGGTGTCAAATATGGCATTATTGAAGGTGGAGGCCTTGTGTGATACAGTGATAGTAACCACTTAACTAATAGCGATGATGGAAAGAGCATCTCATACAATGTATTCTATTATAACGGTTCATTAGTTTCATGGCATTTCGAGAAGCAACAAACTACTATTCTATCTACCTTTAAAGCTTAGTTTATGGTTGCAACTTCTGCAACATGCTAGCCTATTTGGTTACATGGAGTAATTGAGGAGAATACTGGAAATAAGTAGGAAGTAGTGATTTTATATTTGATATTAAATCTACAATTCCTTTCATTAAAAATCTATTTTTCATGGTAGTAGTAAGCATATTAATACTAGATATCACTTAATAAGAGAATGCATTTTAAAGAATCAAATTCGAGTTGATTTTATAAGTAGTGATATGCAAAAGGCAGATGTTTTGACAAAAGCACTCCCTAGAATGAAGTTTACTGAAATGTGGTTCTTGCTAGGTGTTATGGATTTACAAGGGGAAGCTTGGAATAAGAGGGGAGTATGGCTGGAGGCTTACTTTGTAATTCTAAGATTGAGGAGAGTTGATTCTATCACATTTCCTACTTAGTTTAGTTTTGTTTGATATAACTACATAAGTGATGTAATCAGTTGCGAATGTTCATAATCAATGTTCAATCTTCTTCTCCTTCCTTTTAATTTTTTGGTAATATTGGTATCCGAATTTTTCAACTATTAGATGAATTAAATTCTAACATAAATGGTTATTGAGCTATAGCCATTCATAATTTCTTTCTATGCTAACATATGTCATTCCATCAAGATCCACCTAAAAAAAGAAATCGTTGATTTAATGATTTGAAGCCACTAGCAATCAAGTCCAATTGCTTTTTAATGTTGTTGGTTAAATTAGGATCAACAAAAGCATCGGCCCTCAAGTAATAGCTTTATTATTTTAACTGAAGAAGAAGAAGACACATGTTTGGTTGGCAATACCACTGTACAATGAGGTGGCAGCATCAGAATTAATGAAAGGGATTCAAAGAAGAAGGTTGTTAGTGAATAAGATGAATTAGGATGAAACAAAGAAGAAGATTTATTTAAACCCTACTTATAATGAATCAAGACGATCCAATGAGGAAAATGGTCGGGGCTTGACAAAGTCGATAGAGAAGAGATTTGATGGGAGGCTATTTAGGGTTCTTATATGTTTGTGTTTTATTATGATTTTTTTCAATATTAAAGGTTGCAAGACCGGCTGAAGGGTGGTCAATGTAATAGTTTCACAAGGAGGAGAGACTTGGAACACTCAGCAGATCAAATAGGAAACCGGTTAGGATGACACAATGAACACAAGTAAAGAACAAGAACACAAATACTCAAATATGGCTTTTAAGAATGATGTATATCGCTCTCAAGTTCTTACAAGTGTTATAAAGCTTCTCATCTAAATACATATACTTGAGATACTTTATACTACATCTTATAGCCGGCCATACTTTGAAGGCCAGCTAGAAACACTAATCTAGACAACAAGATCAATATAGAGTCAAAAGGCAGATTGCCTTTTGACTAATGACTATGACATGCCATAACTCACATCCTAATATATTACAAAAAGAATAAAAGTACATAGTTGGAAAGTTACAGACAAAAGATCTTAATCTATAGTTGACAAAAGCATGGACTTTTCAACAAACCATGCTGGTTGGTGAGTCATTAGTAGTGGCAGCAGAAAGTGGTTCAACATTTGTCAAAAGGTGATTCAAAGAAAGCATGTCTTCTCTGTCTTAGAAAGAAATCAGTCTTTGGCTTCGGAAGATTTAGTCTTTTGGCTTCAAAAGATTTGATACTTAGTATAATTCACTGAGTTATATCAAATCTTCCAAAGTAACTTTCTTGTCCTTCATATATGCATGCTGAGAGATCTTTGGTTGTTCTTTGGTTGCATCAGTGTTTAAGTGTATTCCCTACAAACTCCCCCTAGGATGATGCTACCATACCTAAGGAGACCTTTGAATCTTGATCTTCACCTGTTGACAGTCCTCATCAGAATCAAGACCATTCCCTTCATCATCAGTTGCGCAGGATTCCTTAGAATCTCAAAGTATCTCCTCATGTCATAGAGATCATGTAGAGGGAGGTCAAGTATGTTTTGCCAGAAGTAAATGTCTTGACCCCCTTGATCTCTAGTGACATACCATCTGTCTGGTTTGGTGGCAAACATTCAAGACACAATGGGTCCCTCAGGATGTTCTGACCCATCCTGAGGTGTAGAGGTGGATGCCTTGGACTTCTTCTTCTTCTTCTTGTCCCTTTTAATGGCCATCCTCTTCTTCTTTCTATACTTCAACTGAGGAGACTGGCCTGCAGTACCAGATTATTCTTGTTTGTCTTTCCCAGTTAGGTCCTTGTCCTTCATAGGTTCAAAAGGAGAACGATCAAGACCCTGCTATGGATCAAAAGATGAAGCTAGCTATGATGCAGCACTAGGTCCAGGTTGTGTTATCTTTTGGGGTTCAACCTTGACCTCAACTGTAGGTGCAGCCTGACTTGGTGGAGAATGCAAGTCAACCAGCTCACTTATTTTGATCTTCTGCTTGATCACTCTAATGTGCTCATCCATGGTGGATTGAGACATTGGACGAAGTCTCTTTGCGGAGAATACATACAGCTTCAAGAAGCTCACCATATTTTGTCTGTCAGTAGATTTCTTTAGATTTACTCTGATGGTGGCTCTTAACTTTGTAGCCTCTTCCCTCATCTTCCTCTTAGCAGTTTTTTGCTCATTTAGCACTTGTTGCTCAAGCTGCTTGAGGTATTCAAATTCAATGTAGTCATATGGTAAGGGAAGAAGGTCTGCTGCTTGATAAAGACCTATGGCACTCAGGTAGGTTATCATGTTTTGCCTGTATTGTTCCCTTCCTACCTGAGTTTGTTGCTCAGTAGCCATAGTCTCTTTCTTAAGACTTTCTTGAACTGGGGAGAGGGTAGGAGCTTTGTAGATTCTTTTTCTTCTCCTTTCTTCCTTGATCTTGAGGAGCAGTTCTATAGCCTCAGCTTCCTTCCTCTCCTTTGATACTTCCATGTCAGCCAATTCATTTAATTCCTCTAAGGGAAGAGAGATGAGTTCATCAATGCTGTAGTTCCTTGACCCCAAATAGTTCAATCTGGCTGCCCTTGTCTCATCATCTTGAGTGCTTGGCCTGGGGCAGCCCTGATTGCAGCTTTCATGAAACCATGGGTCCTACTTGAACTCTCTCCCCTTTCCTTCCTCTTCCTCTCTCTTTTCTCTTCCTCAATCTCCTCAGAGGTCATTTTCCTCTTCCCTTTGTCACTCACAGGCCTGTGTGACTCAGGGTGGAGAGAGCTTTGGCGTTCAGTGCTGGGTGCTGCACTTGAGCTCTTGCTAGAGAGAGGCTGTGATACACCTTCAACCGCTGGTGCCTCACTGAGGGTAATGGGTGCAGAAGCAGTTCCTGTCTCAAGGTTCACATGCTCAACTACCGGGCCTTCAGCCAAGGTTTCCCCTTCGAAGCTAATTTTAAGGTCCACCTCAGCATCCAGTTGACCAACAGTCTTGCCTGCTACCCTCTACTATATAATCTGGTTCTCAGCTTGAACTCTTCAAGCACCCTTTTTTGAATCCTATTAGCCAACCTTGTAGCTTTCCTATTTTGATTTGGGTTGGCAAGTGGGAGGTAAACTAGATAGGTGCTCTCATACTATCTCCGGTTGTAAAAGTTGAAGATCTCTTGTTGTCCCTAAGACCTAGAGATTACCAGGGCTCTCCTTTGATCATCATACTTCCATCCCATTATTGGGTTGATATGGTCTAAAGTATACATACTAAATATAAAATATTTCCTATGCTTTTGAGTTACATTTGAATGGTTTTATAAATAATTTTACCCATATTTTGTTTATATTCGTATTTTAGAGTTTTCAAAAGACCATGAGCTCAGAAGATATATTTTTTTAAGATCACCAGTAATAATAAAATAACTTGATTAAAGTTGATACTTGCGAATATTTAAAACCGTTATTATAAAAGCAAATTTAAAATACAAGTTATCACAATATAAACAAGATTGAACGTGGCTAGTACTCAAACATAAAATCAATTACTTGAATTAGATGAGATGTATATCACTCAAATTTTATTAATATGTTTGTGTGCATGATGTGTCAGGTTTATAAAGAAAAAGACAACAAATAAACGAAGTGGAAGAAAAAAAAGTCAATGTTGACCGAAGAATAAAAGAAGGATAACCCATCAATTTGTTGAAGTTCAAAAAAAAAAAGGTCACAAAACATTTAGAAACTGGAAAATAGAGTTAATGGGCTAAAGACCCATTATGAAGATCAACCCATTCACTTGGAGATATGCACGTAAAAGGAAAAAAAACCTAATGCGGAGGAGATAAATATAAAGTGAATGAAGCAACGGCAGGGGGAGACGAGAAGAAAAGAAAAATAAAGGTTTTTAATTTTGGATTTAACTTGGAGTTTTGAGCACGAGTAAAAAGCAATTTTAAAGCGGAGAACAAGATTTGAAGGCATAGGATTGATTCAAGCATAGAAGACCATGCGGTTTCAATTCGTTCTTGATTATTTTCTTTGTTTCATCAATTCATTTGTTTATGTTTCTAAAGTTTAAATCTTTACCATTGTTCTTAATGTTTATAAACGTTGGAGTTTTGAGCACGAGTAAAAAGCAATTTTAAAGCGGAGAACAAGATTTGAAGGCATAGGATTGATTCAAGCATAGAAGACCATCATGTTTCAATTCGTTCTTGATTATTTTCTTTGTTTCGTCAATTCATTTGTTTATGTTTCTAAAGTTTAAATCTTTACCATTGTTCTTAATGTTTATAAACGTTATGAGTTGCTAACTTTTTAATACAACATAGGTTGGGTTGAAAACTATTCATGTTTTGATTAAATATTTGATTTTAATTTCGTATATTTGTTTATTAATCTTAAAACTTGATTTTATTTTAAATAAATATGAATATGTGTATTGTTTTATGCTTGAAAGTTATTGCCATGCTCATGTATGCTTGATCTTGATTGATTGCATGACATCTAGATTAGGTTTTACACGTTAAAATTAATTACTTTGTGTTTTTAATTTTATACTTTGATTAGAGATAATCTTAGGAGCATTGGTTGTGATTTGATAGTATTTTTCAATGTGTCATCTTATCTAAAACCTAGGGATGATAGATATTGCTTAAAATCTCGTACTCATTGCTTGTTAGGTTTGGATTTCGCGAGAGCGTGTTTTGCCTTTCATTCGTGATGTTAGTGTTTTAGGGTATTTAATTTGAAAAAAATTAAGTTGTTCTTTATATTAGGGTTAGAAAATATAATCTTAAAGATAATGTGGTAGAAAACCTAGGGGCGATCTTCCATTAGACATTTTAATAAACCTATCTTGTGCTTCACACGTGTCTTTGGTTTTCTTAGGGAGTAGCAATATACCTATTTAACCCTAGATTCGTATTTTTAGAGATAGTCATACGAGTCATTCCTTTTATGTCATTACATGTTTGTTGGATTCCTACATAGGTAGTTATTTCACATATTTGATCGTATTCAAATTTCCAAATTTGAATTCTGAATTGTTTACTTCTATCGTCGTGCTTAGATTAATTAATTTTAGTTAAATAGTTTATTTTTCATTAATAATTACTTAATATATTTCTATTAATTAGGTTACAAGTCGATAGAGGTTTAGTAACGAAGGCCGCCAAACGTGTCTCTAGGGTTCGATATCCGGACTTACCTAAACTTTACTATACCATGACCGGTACACTTGCCGTTTGTGTGAAGTTTAGTTAGGAATTTCCTTTTTAAAACTAGTTTGTGAAAATCGTTCTTTATAATAAATTAATATATATATATTTTCACACATCAAGTTTATGGCGCCGTTGCCGGGGACATTGATTTGGCGATTTTGAGAACGACCCCGAGTCGGGGATCTAATAATTTGTTTTCTAGTTTAGATTTATTTAATTTATAGTTAGGTTTAATTTTCCTTAGTTGTTAATTGTGTCTTTAGTTCGTATTTTGTGTTTTTATTTGTTTGTGCTTAATCACTTAGGTAAATTTTCTTTTATTTTTCTTTTAGTTTATGCGCCACACTCGTTCTGCCAGCCCACCAGAATTTCAGCCACTTGATGATCCAGAATGTGCGCTCAATCGACATTCAAACAAGTCTGAAATGGAGCTTAAGACCAAGGAAGAGTCATACGACAGCGAATCCACTCACGCCCCAGAATCTACAATGGCCGACGAACAACCACCAGTGAGGAGAGTGATTGCCGATTACGCCAAGCCCACAACTGCCAGAGCTAGGTCTAGTATTGCACGTCCACCTGTCACCGCCAACAATTGGCAAATCCCTCCCCAAATCATTTCCATGGTCACTAATACTGTTCATTTCCACGGTTTGCCTGCTGAAGACCCTAACTCTCATCTAGCTCGCTTCGCGAGGATCTGTGGCACCTTTCAGGTGAATGGTGTTTCCGAGGACGCATGCAAGTTGAGCCTCTTCCCATTCTCTCTTGCTAACCGCGCCTACAACTGGCTTGAGTCCCTACCCACAGGATCTATCACTACTTGGGCTGATATGCAAGACAAGTTTTTATGTTAGTACTTTCCCCCTTCAAAGACCGCTCGTCTGAGGAACATGATTCATTCATTTCAGCAGAAGTCGGGAGAGATTTTCTATGAGACTTGGGAGTGTTTCAAGGAGCTAGTGCATAAGTGTCCACATCATGGTTTGGAGGATTGGGCGTTGATTGAGAAGTTTTACAATGGAGTTACTCCTGCGACGAGGAACATGCTGGATTCTACTGCTGGTGGTAATCCGATGACCACCAAAACTATTGAGGAGTGTAACACCATGTTCGAGGACCTAGCCATGAGTAGTTACAAATATCCAGACTCCCGAGCCCCGGTTGCTACTCAACGAGGAGTGCACCAAGTTGATTCTAGCACTGCTTTAGCTGCCCAGGTTGAGGCATTAGCCAAGATAGTAGCAAACCTGCAGAGGAAGAAGGAGCAGGCATGTGAGATCTGCCGGGGTGGTCATGATACGATTGATTGTCCTATTTCTGCTGATAGTTTTCAGAAGCAGGTTGACTTTGTCAGTAATCCCAACCGGATGCAAGGAAATGCCTTTGGTAATTCCTACAATCCGGGTTAGAGGAATCAGCAGAACTGGAGAAGTGGGAACCCATCGGGTTTTCAACCGCGTACTCAAAGTTTGTTTCAAAATCAGAGTTTAAGTAGCAGTCAGACCAGTGGCATAGGTCAAGGCGAGAAGAAACCCACCCTTGAGGAGATGATGATGCAGCAGTCACAAATGTTAAATCAATTCATGGCAAGGGATGACACTAGGTATAGGGAAGCACAGGCTAGATATCAGGCATATCAAGTTAGGTTCCAGGAGAACGATGCCATGATCAAGAATCAAGGAGCATTATTGCAGAATATAGAAAGGACTTTGGGTCACTTATCAGATATGTTTTAGGAAAGGCAACCTGGAGGCCTACCTAGTAATGTAGTGAAGAATCCAAATGCGCATGTGAAGGTTGTGATGACAAGGAGTGGTAAGTCGTCTGGCTTGGTTGAGCCTCCTGTAGTGATTGAAGAGGAGGTTGATGAGGAGAGAGAGATGGAGGCCCCAGTTGGCAAGGTGTAACAGAGGCTGCGCCCATCAAGTACAGCACAGCCAATGGAGCCAGTAGAGAAAGTTGCTGGGAAGAAGAAGACGAAGGAGTCATTAGTCCATTTTGACAAACTTCCATACCTAGGACGTTTGGCTCAGCATCGGTCTGAGGAGCAGTACGAGAAGTTCCTTGAGATGTTTAAGCAACTCAAGGTGAACTTACCTTTTGTGGAGGCATTACAGCACATGCCTAAGTATGCAAAGTTTCTGAAAGGATCTACTCACGAATAAGAAGAAGTTGGAGCAGATCTCTACTATGACATTGAGTGAGGAGTGTTCGGCTACTGTGTAGAATAAACTACCACAGAAGATGACCGATCCGGGTAGTTTTACTATTCCATGTATCATAGTTGGTTTGTCTGTGAGTAATGTGTTGGTAGATTTAGGTGCTAGCATTAACTTGATGCCTTATTCTATGTTCGCTAAGCTAGACCTAGGTGAGCCAACACTGACATGCATGAGCATTCAATTGGCGGATAGGTCGGTGAAGTATCCATGAGGGATCATAGAGAACATGCTCGTTAAAGTAGATAAGTTCGTTTTTCCTATTGATTTCGTGATCTTAGATATGGATGAGGATGAGAAGGTCCCATTAATCTTAGGATGACCTTTCCTGGCTACTGCGAGGGCATTGATCGATGTCCTTGACGGCAAGCTAACCTTACGAGTTGCTGATGAGACAGTTACCTTCGATGTGAAAAAATCCATGAAGAACACACAAGATCAGGATGATGCCTTATACTTCATAGATACTATTTGGACACAGGTGACTATGAGTTTTTGAGAGTTTTATAGATCAGATCAGACAGACTCACAGATCCTGGTTAGGGAGAACCAAGAAATTGGGTTGACCGCTTTTGCCTTTGAGCATGACACAAGGAAGCCAACGTGTGTGAGGTGATTACGAGAGAGGAACCAATAGAGAAGCCATCGATTGAGATCCCCCTATCCTTAGAGCTTAAGGAATTGCCATCTCACCTAGAGTACGCATTTTTGGATGAGGGATCTCAATTACCTATCATCATTTCTACTGGATTGATAGAGGAGGAGAAGAGGAGACTGGTAGATGTGCTGAAGGCACACAAACAGGCTTTAGCATGGAAGCTTATAGATATTAAGGGTATCAACCCTTCATTTTGCACGCATAAGATACTCATAGAAGATGAGTATAAGCCTGTTAGATAGAGTCAGAGGAGATTAAATCTTAACATGCAGGAAGTAGTTAAGAAGGAAGTGATTAAATTGTTGGATGCAGGATTAATCTACCCTATCTCTGACTCGAAGTGGGTGAGTCCCATGCAGGTTGTTCCCAAGAAAGGGGGGATGACAGTGGTGACTAATGAGAAGAACGAGTTGATTCTGATGAGGACTGTCACAGGGTGGCGAGGTTGCATTGATTATCGTAAACTAAATGATGCCACAAGGAAGGACCATTTTCCGCTTCCCTTTATCGATCAGATGTTGGAGCTTTTGTCAGAGCAATATTTTTACTGCTTCCTTGATGACTTTTCAGGTTATTTCTAGATCCCCGTTGCTCCGAAGGATCGGGAAAAGATGACCTTCACATGCCCGTCGCATGCCATTTGGGTTATGTAAAGCTCCAGCTACTTTTCAGCAGTGTATGGTATCTATATTCCAGGACATGATCAAGGACTCAATGGAAGTTTTCATGGATGACTTTTTTGTGTTTGGGAGTTCATTCGATTCATGTTTGGAGTGTTTGGAGAGGATGTTGGCTCGATGTGAGGAGACCAACCTCATGCTAAACTGGGAGAAGTGCCACTTCATGTTGAAGGAGGGCATCGTTTTAGGGCACAAGATTTCACACGCGGGGCTTGAGGTTGATAAGGAAAAGATTAAGACTATTAGCAAGCTTCCGCTACCCACATCGATGAAATCTATTAGGAGTTTCTTAGGCCATGCTGGTTTTTATCGACGTTTCATTAGATATTTCTCTAAGATTGTGAGGCTGATGACGCAACTTCTAGAGAAAGATGTGCCTTTTGTGCTTTCTATGGAGTGTAAGAGAGCTTATGAGCTTCTAAAGGAGAAGCTGGTGAATGCTCCGATTATGGTCGCCCCGGATTGGAGTTTACCTTTTGAATTGATGTGCGACGCTAGTGACTATGCGATAGGAGTGGTGTTAGGTCAGCGTAGGGAAAAACATTTTCACCTGATCTATTACGCAAGTAAGATGCTCACTGATGCGCAGGAGCATTACACCACGACGAAGAAGGAGTTGTTAGCAGTAGTCTTTGCATTCGATAAGTTTAGATCTTATCTCTTCCTTTCTAAGACTATTGTTTACACAGACCATGCGGTGCTTAAGTATTTGTTTAGTAAGCAGAATGCTAAGCCGAGATTTATACGATGGATTTTGCTGCTTCAGGAGTTTGACATTGAGATTAGAGATAAGAAAGGAGCAGAGAACATAGCAGTGGATCATTTGTTACGTTTAGAGGACTCTGGGCGTGAGGAGATTAGGGAGGAACTGATTGACGATAACTTTCCACATGAGACACTGATGTTTGTGAAAGCACAGGAAGAGGGTTTTCCATGGTTTGTAGATCTGGCTAATTACTTAGCGACAGGGGTTCTAATGACAGGCATGACACATCAGCAAAAGAAGAAAATCTTTACAGATGTTAAGCATTACATTTGGGACGACCCCTACCTCTTCAATATTGGAGTAGATCAGATCGTACGTAGGTGCGCACACGGTGATGAGGCAAGGAGGATATTGAGGCATTGCTACTCAAGACAAACAGGTGGCCATTATGGAGCAAGTTTGACAAAGAAGGTATTCGATGCTAGGTTTTAATGGTCGACGATCTTTAAGGACGCGCATGAGTTTGTGAGGAGTTATGATGCGTGCCAGAGAGTAGGAAATATCTCATCCTGGAATGAGATGCCACAGACTACCATTCAGGCATGTGAGGTTTTTGATTTGTGGGGCATCGATTTCATGGGCCCGTTTCTGCCATCTCGCTGGAACAAGTACATCCTAGTAGCCATAGACTATGTTTCCAAGTGGGTGGAGGCTCAAGCCTTACCCATGAATGATGCTAGGGTTGTAGTGAGATTCATTAAGTAGTTATTTTCACGCTTTGGTACCCCAAAGCCCTGATTAGAGATCGAGGGACCCACTTCTGCAATGCACAAATGAAGAAAGCTTTGCAATGCTATGGGGTCACCCATCGGCTTGCAACGGCTTATCATCCACAGACTAGGGGGCAAGTTGAGGTAAGTAATCGGGGTATCAAGCGGAATCTAGGGAAAACAGTCGGATCAAATCGCAAGGATTGGTTCGATAAGTTAGATGATGCACTCTGGGCTTTCTGCAAGGCATATAAGACACCGACCGGTTCTACACCGTTTCAGATGATTTATGGAAAAGTGTATCATCTACCGGTGGAGTTAGAGCATCGCGCATATTAGGCATTGAGGACAGTGAATTCAGATATGTCCATGGCCGGACAGAACTGATTTCACCAGTTGTACGAGCTGGAGGAATTGAGAGATCATGTGTACGCACATTCGGCACGATACAAGGAACGTACGAAAGAATTACATGATCGCCACCTGAAAGGTCATAAAGAATTCAAGTGTGGGGATCAGGTGTTGCTATACAATTCACGATTGAAATTGTTTCCAGGAAAATTAAAGTCCCGATGGTCTGGACCATACACTGTGCGCGAGGTATTTCCATACGGGATAATTGAAATCGAGGAAATGAACGGGGAGATGTTCAAGGTAAACGGCCATCGTTTAAAGCATTACATTAGCGGGCCGGTGATTGAGAACGAGGATGAAGTGGTCGACCTCGCCCCTGTAGGAGCCTGATTGAGAGGTTCGAGTCAAGCTAACGACTCATAAATAAACCAAGCGCTTCCGGGAGGCAACCCGAGGGTTTTTTTTTTTATTTTTTTGCATTTTTGTTTACTTTTTATTTTTAATTCTTCGTACTGGATGCTTCTGTGTTTGTCTTTGATTTCAAGTTATTGCTCGAAGCTGAATGATCATCTACTTGAGGTTCTTAGTCAAGTTAAAGTGTGAGGATGACACATACATTTTCAGCGGACTTTCTGCCGGTACACGTTACATATCAGGAGAGTTTCAGTTTTCCCATTTTTTGCACTTTTATTATTTTAATTGCTTATATCTATTTGTTCGAACATTAGGGACAATGTTCGATTTAAGTGTGGGGATGGGGTTAGTTGGCAAAACTGAAACATTTTGCATTCTGGTTTGAAAAAAAACAAAAAAAAAAAAAAAAAAAACAACAAAAAAAAATCAGAAAAAAATAAATCAAAAAAAAGTAGAGAAAAAGGCACTAAGTACAACTCATCCACACATAAAAAACACGACTTGCACGAATCATGGTGTGAAGCCAATTAGCGTTTATTAGTTAAACCTAGAGCATGATTTAATTATTTAAGTCACATGATTAAGTTAACTTAACAAGCGCTTTTCAAAATAAAATTGCATAGACGTCTAATTAAGTGAGGTAAACCGAGAGATGATAAACATATAAATTCCACAACTTATACCCTGATTACCTCCGTTTTCATGTGAGATTGAGCCTTTAATTCTTGATTATTTTCATTTCACATGCATTTCTTTGTTTGAGTTTATATCACACGATCACATGCATTTTAGAACTTGTCTAGGTTATACGCATTGAGACCATGAACTTTCAACTTGCACAGAAGTGATAGAGGCACCTAGGATTTAGCCTTGCGTTTAGCCTGTGATTACCTTACCCTGAAATTATCCGCTAGTTAGCCATCTTGAGCTGTTTATTTACCATTTCCTTTTGTTTACACCCATGTTAAACCTAGCCTTTGTTTAATTAATCCCTTTTGTGTTAACCTGTGTGTTTTAGAAAATCCGGCCAAGTTAGTGTTTAAATAGTGTGATTCAACTATTATGTTTGATTAGTTAATCTCAGAGAAAAAAAAATGAAAAAAAAATATAAAAAGAGGGTGAAAAAAATTTGACCCAAAAAAAAAGTCTATTAGTAGTTAGTTTGTTAAAGAATTCAAGTTTTGTCCTTTGTTTTTGTTTATCATTTGCGTATTATGTTCGCATTTACGCTAGCGAAGTCGGATTTCTCTAAACACCTTAGCCTTGTTTATTCCTATCCCTCACCCTAACCACATTACAACCAATGTAAGACCTACTTGATTTGTGCAAAATTCAATTGTTAGTTGGTGTAGATGTGATACCTTTACAAGTTTATGACAATGTCGTGTCGTGATGATACAAGAGTACCACATATATAAACTAGTACATCTTATACTAGTCCACTAAATAAACCGAAAGGAGAGAATATTGTGAGAAGTTATGGATTACTGTGTGTTTAAAGTCTTTAAATGAATTGAACTTAGTTAGCGCGTCTATTTTTTCAAAATTGGTATCACGGTTGCTTCTTAAGTTGTAATTTATTGATTGTGACTAGATAGTCATTATATCTTTATGAAAAGCGGGTGGCGTTAATTGATTTTCGCATTCACGTATTTAAACTTGTTGATGTTAAATATGTCGTGTGATGAGTTTGCTTAGGGACAAGAAAAGTTCAAGTGTGAGGATATTTGATATGGTCTAAAATATACATACTAAATATAAAATATTTTCTATGTTTTTGAGTTACTTTTGAATGGTTTTATAAATAATTTTACCAATATTTGGTTAATATTCGTATTTTATAGGTTTCAAGAGATCATGAGCTCAAAAGATATATTTTTTTAAGATCACCAGTAATAATAAAATAACTTGATTAAAGTTGATACTTGCGAATATGTAAAACCGTTTATTATAAAAGAAAATTTATAATACAAGTTATCACAATATAAACAAGATTGAACGTGGCTAGTACTCAAACATAAAATCAATTACTTGAATTAGATGAGATGTATATCACTCAAATTTTATTAATATGTTTGTGTGCATGATGTGTCAGGTTTATGAAGAAAAAGACAACAAATAAACGAAGTGGAAGAAAAAAAGTCAATGTTGACCGAAGAATAAAAGAAGGATAACCCATCAATTTGTTGAAGTTCAAAAAAAAAAAAAAAAAAAAAAAAGGGTCACAAAACATTTAGAAACTGGAAAATAGAGTTAATGGGCTAAAGACCCATTATGAAGATCAACCTATTCACTTGGAGATATGCACGTAAAAAAAAAAAAACCCTAATGCGGAGGAGATAAATATAAAGTGAATGAAGCAACGGCAGGGGGGACGAGAAGAAAAGAAAAATAAAGGTTTTTAATTTTGGATTTAACTTGGAGTTTTGAGCACGAGTAAAAAGCAATTTTAAAGCGGAGAACAAGATTTGAAGGCATAGGATTGATTCAAACATAGAAGACTATCTGGTTTCAATTCATTCTTGATTATTTTCTTTGTTTCGTCAATTCATTTGTTTATGTTTCTAAAGTTTAAATCTTAACTATTGTTCTTTTTGTTTATAAACGTTATGAGTTGCTAACTTTTTTATACTACGTAGGTTGGGTTGAAAACTATTCATGTTTTGATTAAATATTTGGTTTTAATTTCGTATATTTGTTTATTAATCTTAAAACTTGATTTTATTTTAATTAAATATGAATATGTGTATTCTTTATGCTTGAAAGTTATTGTCATGCTCCTGTATGCTTAATCTTGATTGATTGCGTGATATCTAGGTTAGGTTTTACACGTTAAAATTAATTACTTTGTGTTTTTAATTTTATACTTTAATTAGAGATAATCTTAGGAGCATTGGTTGTGATTTGATAGTATTTTTTAATGTGCCACCTTATCTAGAACCTAGGGGTGATAGATATTGCTTAAAACCTCCTACTCATTGTTTGTTAGGTTTGGATTTCACGAGAGTGTGTTTTGCCTTTCATTCGTGATGTTAGTGTTTTAGGGTATTTAATTGGAAAAAAATTAAGTTGTTCTTTATCTCAGGGTTAGAAAATATAATCTTAAAGATAATATGGTAGAAAACCTAGGGGCAATCTTCCATTAGACATTCTAATAAACCTATCTTGTGCTTCATACGTGTCTTTGGTTTTCTTAGGGAGTAGCAACATATTTAGTTAACCCTAGATTCGTATTTTTAGAGATAGTCATATGAGTCATTCCTTTTATGTCATTACATGTTTGTTGGATTCCTGCCTAGGTAGTTATTTCACATATTTGATCGTATTCAAGTTTCCAAGTTTGAATTCTGAATTGTTTACTTCTATCGTCGTGCTTAGATTAATTAATTTTAGTTAAATAGTTTATTTTTTATTAATAATTACTTAGTATATTTCAGTTAGTTAGGTTAGAAGTCGATAGAGGTTTAGTAACGAAAGTCGCCAAACGTGTCTCTAGGGTTCGATATCCTGACTTACCTAAACATTACTATACCATGACCGGTACACTTGCCGTTTGTGTGAAGTTTAGTTAAGAATTTCCTTTTTAAAACTAACTTGTGAAAATCGTTCTTTATAATAAATTAATATATATATATTTTCACACATCATGGGTTCTAAGCAGGGTGAGATGGAGTAGGCATAGCCCTTGGTATATCCTCCTCAAACAAGCTTTGAATGAGTGAGTGCACATCAATGTCGACCTGAGGGGGTGTTGCGTATGGGCAACTGCAAGTAAGGGTGGTGAGTTCTCCATGTCCATACTCTGAGAGGAACTCCTAGGTTTTGTGAATGTAAGTAAGACTTTCTCCCCCTTTTTGGTAGCATCACCCACTTGCATAGGGGAGCTATGAGTTAGGTCCACCATATTCACAGGTTCTTATGGGCCTGGTTGAGTCCTCTGAATGGGTCTCTCAGCTAACATGCCCTTGAGATCGGTGATCTTAACTCTGTAAGGTAGTCACCTAAGAGGTTATAGGTGAATAACCTTGAAAACTAAATAGGTGCAAAGTTAGGACAGTTTGTGCACCTTTAGTTGCAGACTCCCCTCATCTTCATCAGAAGAATCACGGGGGGATGAGAGAATAGGACCAAGGTCTTCTTCCTCATCACCAGCTTGTGTTTCTTAGCTGCTGGATTTTCCTTGCACACTGAGAGCTTCAAAGGAAGTGTCAATAGGCTGGGTTGCTATAGTTGAGGTCTTAATAATATAATCACTTGCAAAAGTGAGAACCTCTCCTATATGGTCCTCCTGAACAGGTTCAGGAAGGTCCACCTCAGTTGTGGGTGGATGATGTGGGCTAGATATTGGTGATTCAGGAGCACTCATCTCTTCTTGAGCAGAGATGGAGAAGAGAGACTCATGGTACTCACTGAATCCAATATCTTCATCATCAAAGAATTCAAAGCTTGGAATTGGTTAGTTAAGATCCAAAGGCTTGGGGTAGTAACTTTCCTATGAAGGTTGATTACTAGAGTTTTGAAACTCTGAGTGAAGGTTTAAAGCCAGGGTTATGACCTCATCAGGCTAAGCATGAGAAACCTTAGCACTGATTATAGAAATGATGGGAGTGGTCTGCTCCTCAGGAGAAGTGTGAGCTCCGGTGTCCACTTCTTCCTGCATGGTTGGTGATTTGGGGGCCTGCTCAACCTGAGTAGGCTGAGCAGGGGTTCGTTTGGATTTTCTTTGGTAGGTAATGGTGATTTGTAGCTGTGTGGGTGGTGCAGATGTAGATGGTGTGGGTTCAACATTGACTTGTGTTGTCAAGTTGTCACCTTGAGCAATGAGCTCTAATATTTTTGGGACTAGGGTTGTTCAACCCCTGAAAAGCCAATAGTAGGCTTTCTTATTGTCTTAAAAATACCAGGCTTCATCTATCCCAATTTAAGAATATTACCTGTTTCCCTTAACTGTGAGCGCAGTTTACAGTTAAGAATGTATTGAACATATTTAGGGAACATAAGGAGTCCAAACTCCAAAGACAAAACACGTCCACTATAAACTTCTCCAATAAATCAAAATAAAATGCAAATAATATTACCACATATCACAAGCATAATAAATTAAACATTTAATGATAATATAAAATGTTAATAATATTATTTATACTCTTTTCAAATTATAAAATTAAAATTTTAATAGATTACAATCATGTTTCTTTTTATTAAATAGACGTAATTTCTTTAAAAATAACTTTCTTTTTATGAAATATGAAGTTTTTAATATGAAATATTGTTTTATTACTTAATATACTTAATTATACGTAATTTCTATCGCATCCTAACTTAAAAATTATTATATAATTTATATATATTAATTATTAACTTTTTATTTAATATTTTCATTAAACGAATGTAGTACATAACTTTTTAAACTAGTTAATAATGATTAAGAACAAAAAATGAAATCTACAAGAAAATTTTTATTGGTGTTTAGGCTATCAAATAAGTTCACCCAAAGATGTTTGAACGTGAATCTCATTAAAACCTTTCAAGTCAATTTGGAATTTTTAAAAGCGTAAACCAAATTACGAATTCTATTACTGACCGTATTGCTTTGCAGAGATGGCATTCGCAAGAAGGTCAACGCCTCTTTCGACAGTAGGGAGAAGAGAAGACTTTATGTTGCCTGTTCCCTCAACAATGGCCACTTGCTTTAAGTGAACTTCGGTGGCGTCCAGTAAATATACAATGGTATCAAGATGCATATTTTCGTAAGCTTTATCCAATGGTGTTTGGCCTTTATTGTCAGGAGTATGTAACAAACTTTTGATTTTCAATTTTTTTTCATTGTCAACCAAGAGCACCGATGGAGTTTGGCCTTTCTTATCAGGAGTATTCGACAACAATTTTTCTTTCAGTCGTTTGTCATAGGAAACCAAGAGCTCTGATGCTTTTCTGTTCCCAACAATGGCAGCAATGTGAAGGACTGTGCTTCCATCCTTATTTTTTAGCTCAGTCAAGTCATAATCTATCTGCCATAATATTCTTTTGATGAAATCGTTACGACTTATTCCAACCGCTATGTGCAGTGTCGTATTGCCCTCACTATTGAATTTTTCTGTTATCGCATCTCTGTTATTTATTAGTAAGTCGTATACATTATCCCACTCTCCATACACAATATGTCGCCGCAACCGCTTGACTAAAGATTCTCTATTACATACATAAGTTCCATCTTTGTATTGTGTTGTTGTTTCTGTGTTTTCAGCTTTGGTCTCTGTATTCTTATCAGCTTCTGTTGGAGCTGAATCTGCATGCGTACGGTTTTGAAATTTCAGTAAAACTAACGAGGACAATGTAACGAACAATGAATCGGTTGGTTACTAATACCACCCAAAAGGAGTTTAAATACCATCAAATATCCATTGGTAACTAACGTTGTTAGTTCCATCTTGCTTCAAGGTAGCATGATCTTGTCATTACCTTTTGTTTCCACTTGAGTAGCCTCTTTGCCCTTTGCTTCTAACTCTGCAGGGTTCATGCCTTCTTTGTTAGTAGCTATTTCTCCTAAAACCACGTTTTTGTCTTTAATTTTTGTTTTTGTGTCTGCCTGCGTTGGGGCTGAATCTGCATGTAGAAATTTATTAAATAACTACGCACATGGGCAGAACTATGTAGTTGACATCGGAAATACAGTGAATTTTCATAGGTATATAGAGATGTATATTAGCTTTTTGAGGAATAACAATGTTTTTTGGGACACAGTGACTCCTTATGATTTTGATTTTAATGAAAAATACAAACTTAAATTGAAATAAAAGAAGAAAAGTAAATAAAAATGTTCATCAATTTTTTTTTACAAAGACCACAAAACTTGCAACCAATTTAAGAGTAGAGAGACCAAAGAGTTATTTGAAGAAAATAAGAATATATTTGAAATTTAACAATAGATTAATTTAGCGTTTTTTTTTATATATATACTGCAACCAATAGTATAATCAAGACATACGTAACTTTATAGCACTCTCAAACTTATCTTCTTCTTAACATGAATAGGGTAAGTGATCTTGCCAAGAGAATCATAGAAACAAGAAAACATAATGATTATCTATTAGTGTATTGTTTACTAAAGTTATCACTAGTTTACCATTTGTAACGACATATGCTTTTTGCACTGTTTTGTATCGTACATTTATTATGCGCTCAACCTAACCCCGCTCGAATCGACCAGGAAATTTTTATGTTCGTTTTTATGAAATTAGAGTTTCTAAAAACACTCACTTCATATATATAAATTCATGTATCCGCTACACAGCCATGTATACATACATACACACATTCTAAGAACAATAGATGATGTTGATGTTGTGATGAAGCTTATAATCACAATCATAACAACAACAATAATAATAAACTAATGAAAGTCCATGCTATCGTCAAGAGCAGCTTGCACATGTACTCACGAAGGCACTAGAAACAGAGCAATTCAGTGGTCTAAAGTGAAGAAACGTTAAGCACTAGATTATCTAGTTTGTTTTATTGAATTAGTATTTGGGTTGTTATTTTTCCTTTATATTTTGGTGTGTCATCTGTTATTATATGAAGCAGATCTCTTGATTAATAATATCGGTTGATATGGGTGTTTTCACTTGAAGCTTCTATGCAATATAGATTTTTATGAGCTATAGAATATGATTTTCCGCATTTTAAGCGATTAAATTTACCAAGGATTTCTAATATCACAAAACCAGGGGTTTCCGTTTTCTCATATTTTGTTTCAGCCTCAAACTTGTTAAAATTTTTAAAGAAGGATAAGGTTCATTTGCAAACCAGTAAAAATTGAGAAAAACTTTTAAACTAAATCTAAGCATTTGATTTGTTATAAGATCTATAGTTCTAGTTTTATGTTATTCTATTTTATATATTATTTTTTTAATATAAAAGTACTGATTTATAATTTGGGTGGAACCATTTCAACATTATATACAGAAAATATTTTAACCAAAATCAAGGGCTTAAATTTAATTCAAAAGTTTTTTTAATTTATCTTTGTTTGCAAATGAACTCTATTTTTATAAAAAAAGAAAAAAGGACTTGAGGGTGAGTGAGAAAAACAAAACAATGATCTGATCTTAAGAGAGGAGAAAGTGATCACTAGAGTGATTTCAATTCACTCATTCAAACCTCTCTCCTAGTACATCAAAATCATTTAACACGTTTAAAGGTGGAAATGATTCTTATTTGAGTGACTCCACTGCCTACCCCAATATATGAGATATATAGCACAATGTATGTCTATACTATTTTCCCACTATACGACTTAAACCCAACCACATCACTTAGGAGGGTTCGTGTGACATTGGTACCTTGTGTAAAACTCATGGCAGAATCATCAAAGCACGATTCCAGTGTCCTCCAAACATCTCTAGCCGATTTATCATTGACAACAATACGAAGTACTTGTTCGCTAACTGATCCATAAATCCAACCTTGGAGAAGACTCTCGTACTTTTCAACAAGAAGACTGTCGTATATGTTCATGTTCTCTTTACTGTCATCTACAAGGCTACACATTTCATGAGCCTTCATGAGGCAAAGCATTTGCTTTTTCCAAAGATGGTAATTGCCATCACCTGAAAGCTTCACTGAAACAAAGTTGGATACATTAGTATTTGATGCATATAGATACTCAATTTCTTGTTTTTTCAGTGAAGCGTCAGGAGGGTTTGACGAACAGGCCATGTGAATGAAGTACAAATAGATAGATGGAGAAGTGAGAAATGAATATATGGAGTTTGTGTCTTAACTTCTTGGAGATGAATGCATTATATATTCACATATTTCAAACCAGGTTAGGTGTGAGAAATTTAATAATAATAATATCTTACATCAAACATAATAATATATATTTGATCAACAAATGTAATTGAATGACAATTTTGTAAATATCTTAATTAGTTAGTATCTAATTTTAATAACATGAGGGTATTATTGGCATTTAGTGTGTAGAGTAGCAATTAATAAGGGAACATTTATTGTGAATATTAGCAACTAAAAATGACATTCATGAGAATTCTCCAATCACTTTGTCATTTTTTTCTCTTAGGAGAAATTACGTAGGAACCCTTTATGGTTTGATTGGAGTTTTGTGTTTGTGTAGGAAATGATAAGCATGTGTAGGAAGCATTTTTTGTTTGTTTCGGACAATTATAAGCACATTATAATTAGCATGTGTAGGTAATAAGTTTATGTGTAGAAAGTGATATATATGTAGGAAAGTATTGAATATTTTGAGTTTTATTTAGTGAAGGATCATTATTATAGGATTATATGTATGTGTAGGTGGGGTCATTTGTGTAGATAACTAAGTATAAATTATATGTAAGGTGTATATCAAACATTGTAAGTGATATTTATGCGTACGAAAGTTACATATGTGTAGGAAAATATTTAGATGGGATTTTGGTTATTTGTAGTGTTGTTTGTGTAAAAGTGGTTATTAAAAACGATAGATCTACATGTTCGTGAAAAATTACAACATATGTATGAGCTGGTAGATCCAAAGTGCTTTTTATATTACTGTATAGGTAGCAATACTAATGTGTAGGTAACAACCTACTTTATGTAGAAAGAAATACAAAGAAATCTGATATGCATATAAATAATAATAAAAGATATCATCTTTAATGATATGGAATAAACCCTCATGGGATTTTGAAACTAAATTTAAAAATATTAAATACAAGAAAATAGATGATTGTAGAAATTGATTTTCAAATTTGATGGTTGAATCTCGTTATATTAAGTACGTAAGTTCAATTTTTTTTGATTCTTGAATAATAGATAAAGTGATGTTGCAATTTAAATTTAAAAGTAGAATAATTTAATTGAAAATAATGATTGATAATTTCTTAAATTAGGAAAGTTACATAATTAATAAATTAATTAATTTTGGTATGTAAATTACTATTATAACCTTCTATCAACATTAATTACAAAAAATAAAAGGAAAATTTTAATTGGTTGATTGTTGTTCTTTTTGTTCTCATATTTTTGTTGTTCCCATTTGATCTTCATCTTATACATACATACATACATACATACATACATACATACATACATATATATATATATTATACTAATTAACAACTTTATTATGTATCATTAGTTGTAACATGTGTTTGGTGGGTTGTACCAACCTTTTGTTTCATTTAATTTTTAACTTTTTTTTAATCAAATACTTTAATCTTTTATAAATTAGCCTCAAGTTTTTTTACTTTCAACTTTAATCCCTTATACTTTTCATATTTTATAAATATTTTGTTTTTCGTTCCGCTCTAAATTTTGTAGTTAACACGCCAAAGCATGCGTGTGTGGTTCAACGTTTTTGCGCTTATTTTTTCATCGTTTAACATCTCCGTAGCAACATGCTGGTCCTAAATTGACTTACTTATTGTTTTATACGTTTTACGTTTCGTCTGCGTGGCTCAACGTTGCTACATCTACTTTTCGTTTGATTTTAATATTTTATTTTTTTTAATACGAGCTTTTTCGGTGTTAATGATTACTAACGCTGGTGTGCCATGGATGCTACTTGACGTGGTTTTACGCCTCCTGTTGCAACGCGAGGGGTTCGGTACAAGTTAATTTTAACTTAGAAGTTACAAGGATTGATTGTTCCAGTTGTTCTTTGGTACTCTAACTTTCAGAAATTATAACAACAATATTTATATAAAAACGTAATATGTCTGTTAAATAAAATGGATGCACGTTAAGTTTTGTTAAATAAGTGATTGTTTGGAAAACTTATGTTGAGTTATTAACATGTATAACTAAATAAGAAGTAGACTTTGAATCATTTGGTGTGTTTCTGAAACTTACCTTTTAAGAGACTCCATTAACCATTAAGAAGTGATTTTTAAGTGAACCAAACACGAAAGGTAGCATCTTAATGAAATCATTAATTGGCTATCAAACATCCCTATGTCAAATAACCAAAATACACATTAGCATTAAAAATATATAAATATAAATAGTAAATATTCTTGGGCTTGTGTACGTGCGAACCTATCGATTGCTCTAATCTAGAGTTTGTCTTTATATATGTTTATTAGGTTATAGTCGTGTGTATTACACTGTTTTGAATAATAATATAAATAAAAATAAAAGTTTACTAATGTTAAAAATTACATTACATATAGTTGGAGCTGAAAGATAAAGAATTGGCTACATAAAAAGACATTAAATTAGAAAAGGAAAAAAAATGTAACAGATTCAAAAACATATTTAAAATTACACTTAAATTTATGACCAACCAAAAGAAAAACTTATAAATCAAACAACACTTGTATCTATATGTGGTTGTATTTAAGCAAAAATGCATGTATGAATGCATACACACACATATGTATGAATGTACATATATATATATATGTAAATCATGTCTTGAAAATTTAGTAAAAAATATGATTTTTCACTCATTATGGACATTAATAATTAATTGTATTTGTTACAATTTAATTACCAAACCATTTCGTAGGTGTTCTCCTAAGTGAGAGGAACACAACGAACCAAACCGTGTCCAAAATGGAGCTAAGATGAATGAGATATCGATACTTAAAGTTGTGTGGTTGAAACACAAAAGTTGTGAAAAACTGTCACACCCTCAAAATCCGCGAGCGGGGTTTTACCGCGAGGCGCGTGACATACCAGGATCTCAGTCATTAGTTACCAAGAACGACTCTATATGATTAACAAACAAAATCAGAGTTAACGTTTAAAATACTGCGGAAGCGTTTTTAAAACTAGAAAACTCAAAACAAGTAGTATGTAAAGAGAATGCGCAAAACATACGCGCCCCAAACACAAATGTTTAATAGGAAAATAAACCCAAATGTGTAAACAAACAATGTAGACAGCTCAACGATGCTGATGTGCGTGCTCCTAGGCAACTGGCAACCTTAACCTGAGAATAGCATACTAAACAAGTCAACACATGGTTGGTGAGTTCAAGAGTTTGCGTTAAAATATAAACCAATCAACAGTTTCCAGAGCATAATTAGTGTATTGCAATAGATAGCTAGTCTATTAACATAAAAATATTAACCATAGTGATTTCGCGATCGAAGCTGACTGTGTTACGTTTGTTGCCTCCCGTCACGACTTACCAGGTCGTGACGAATATGTGTTAGGACAAAATTGCACCCGTTTGACCTCGAGTCGCACAGGTGGGGCTCGTCAGACCCAGTAGTACTACCCAAGATTTCCCCGCTATTCAATATTAACAATCCGAAAGTGTGAGGACTTTCCATGGTAAACAGCACTATATCAATATTATACACACTCATATATAAAAGCGTTTATGATCAACAGTATGCTATCTCCCCCAAAAGAGATGATGTAAAATGAGTGGGGCAAGAACTCACCTGATGCGCGCAAGAATTAACCTAGAGCTTAACTTGAAAGAAAGAGGGGAAAGACAACCTTCAAAGGTCACCTAGAATACAAGAGTACATAAGCACGTGTACACAGAATCAACATGAAACCCTAAGTATTCTACAAACCAAGAGACTCAAGGTTTAAGAAAGACAAGACACATTTGACCCAGTTGACCCGCTTGACCCGTTGGTGACATTATAGGTGATAACTCGTTAATACTAACACAACAGCATATCATACATGATCAACATACAACCCATCAATAGTCCTAACATACCCATATGACCCATTACCATGAATTCCCACAAACATGCCAAATCAGATAACTATCCAACTAAACATTCTTACAACACAAACAACACATCTAGTCACCTTAGAAATCATCCATGAATACACTAGCATGATCCTAATATCCCAAACATGCTCAAATCATCCAAATCAAGGATTTGCACAAATAAAGTTTCCCTTTTGGGAAGGTTCATCCCAAATTCATCAAACTCACACTACATTCATGAATTCATCAATTGTATACCAATTCAAGTCCATGACAATATTTAAACATGATCAACAACACCTAATCATCATGATTCATCCACTTTCATACCCAAAAGTTACTATCTTTAGTAAGGTATGAACTACAACATGCATTCTTGAATTCCTAACATTCATATCAACCATCTAGCATCTAAACATCATTACAAACACATCCATAACATTCATACATCAACCAATCATCAATTCATGAAAAATAAAGTTACTATTATTAGTAACCTATGAACAATGTATCAAAATCGTAGCTTTCTTGCATAATCGACGTTAACTAGCATATATACAATCCAACTAACATCATTACAACATCAAACAACCAACATTCAACATCCAATTTGATCCAAATTCGCCTCAAACTCACGGCCAAGATAATCATATGAACAAACAACCAAAATCCAAACTTTCTTGCATAATCAACGTTAATTAACATGTAATCTATCTAACAAACACATTAACATCAAAAACAAGCAACATTCGGCCTCCAATTCATCCAAATTGCAAATAACTTTCGGCTAGAACAAAATACATGAAAGAAACACGAAATTAACCTTAAAATCGCAAAGAGGAACAAGCTTTGATGCTTCTAATGTCTTCTAACCCTTGAAATCGATCCAATCCGAGGCTTACTCACTTGTTCTTGGTCGAATTCGAAGAGGAGAGGGAGAGGGAGTGCAAGTCGCGGCCGATTAGGGTGATTAGGGTTAGAGTTTTGATTTTTATTTTATTAAATAATCCATAATTACCCTTTTAACCCTTATAATTTGTATTTTATAAAAATTAAGCTTTTTGAATAGTTTTTGAATAGTTTTTAACTACTAAACACAATTATTATTAATCACAAATAACAATCATGCATAATTCCCATTTATCACAAAACACACGAAATAAATATGCACGTTTTCACGTTACGCGATAAAATTACAGTTAACATCTAAATCACATAAGCATAACTTAATAATCACATTGTTAACTTAATTATCATCAATTTAACATTACTGATTACTGTTAAGTCACCAACGTTCAACGACAACTAGTGTGTGCTCCCGACACGTGTATGCAAGACTTAACGGAACAAACGGAGTTTGGTAACGGAAAATTACCGGATGTCACAAAAACTAAGTGAAAGTTGTTGTCCTACATTGGTGGAATGATAAACCATAAAGGTGTTTATAAGTGGGACTTTCCAAGGGATTGTGTTCCCACATATGTTGAGGGACACCCAAGGTCAAGCACAAGGGTGCAAAGCACCCAACACTCCCGCGCCCGCGCACGGGCTAGGGTCGAGGGCGATGAGCGTCGAGGGCGATGGGCGCAATGTGGCGCTATGATGGCGCACTTTGCACTTTAAGTGCTGATCTGATTGCCTACTGAACTTCCTCTGTTGTAACAGACAGCCTGTTTACTTTCTTCTTAATAATTCAGGCTTTAACAAAGGGACCTTTGAACTAATCAATTGGTAACTGCCTTAGAATTCACAGCATATGCATACAAGACTTGGTGTCTTGTAGAGATACGGGTGCTTTACATGTTTCACAACACACAACAAGAAGAATTCCCTACTTTCTCATAACTTCGTACTCTAGTTTCAGGTACCTGTTTCAGGTGTTAGGCTGACTCCGACAATACTTCTGCTTCGGCTATAGTACCCTTGGAGACAGACGGGACTCACTTGGGTGGCCCGGAATCTGTTTTAAGGGACCTCTGTTCAACAGAAATCCTCAGCCATTGTTCTATTTACTTTGTTTTGATGTGATATTTCTTTTAAATAGTGTAATCAGTTTGTTTAGTTTCATTTGCATTGTAATCAAAGTTCTTGAACAATAAAGTGTTATTTAATTTTGTGAATGATGTTTCTACAAGCTTAAAACAGATTTTAAAACATCGTTCCTCTTATGTTTTAAAATTTTATACTTTGATTTCTGCTCTATTTTGAAAACAGCTTTGTTTATAGCAACATAGCTTTGATTTGGAATTGATTTGTTTCGATTATATTGTTTCAGAAATGTCTTCTGCTTTTACTACTTCTGCTACTTCTGACACCAGTATAGGACCATTAGTTGGTTCCGATGCTGTCCGGGCTATGGCCAGCCATGCTGAAAAACCAAAGAAGTTCTCTGGGTTGAATTTTAAGAGATGGCAGTAAAAGATGTTATTTTACTTGACTACCTTGAACCTTGCGAGGTTCTTGACTGAGTCTCCTCCTACACTTGCTGAAGGGGCTGATGCTCAAGCAGTGAGTGCACTTGATGCTTGGAAATATTCTGAGTATTTGTGCCCAACTATGTGTTGAGCTACCTTGAGGACACTTTGTATAACGTGTATTGAAAAATAACAACTGCCAAAGAATTATGGGAGTCGTTAGAATGAAAATACAAGACGGAGGATGCCAGCACAAAGAAATTCGTTATCGGCCTTTTCTTGGACTATAAAATGGTTGATTCCAAGACTGTGATCAGTCAAGTCCAGGAGTTGCAGGTTATACTCAATGACATTGCATCAGAAGGAATGTCACTGGAGTTGCAGGTTATACCCAGGAGTTGCAGGTTATACGCAGTGACATTGCATCAGAAGGAATGGTTCTTAGTGAAACATTCCAAGTGGCCTCCATGGTTACAAATTTGCCTCCTACTTGGTCGGATTTTAAAAATTATCTTAAACATAAATGAAAGGAGATGACAATTGAAGACCTAGTGGTTCACCTTCAACTTGAGGAGGACAACCGTATGGCACACAAGGGGCCTCAAGTTTAACCACTTGCTAAGGCAAACTTGGTTGAACATGGTCAATCATCTCGGGGAGGAAAAAGGTTTAATAACAAGAACCGAGGCAAGGGTAAGGTTGTTGACCTTGGGCCTTGGAAAGGTGTTGTGAAGAAGAAGGTGGCTCTTTTCAAAGGGAAATTACAACTGTGGTGAAGCCGATCACCGTGCCGATCAGTGTAAGGCACCAAAACATGACAAGGCATTGATGATAGATGATGGAATGCCTCTTGTTGCTATGATCTTGGATCTCACAACAATGAACGAAGAGGTGAACATGGTATCTAACAACCCTAAGGGTTGGTGGGTGGATACCGGGGCTACTCGCCATGTTTGTCCTAATAAAACTCTTTTTAACATGTTTAAAGAGTTGAAAGGTGATGATAAGCTGTACGTGGGAAATGCAGCAGCAGCCAACATCAAGGGTGAAGGCGAAGTGATCTTGAAGTGGACTTCGGGGAAAGAGCTCACTTTAAGCAATGTCCTTTATGTTCTGGATTTACGTAAAAGCCTTGTATCAGGGTGGTTGCTTAATAAGTTTGGCTTTAGATTAGTTTTTGAAAGTGACCATTTTGTTTCATCAAAACATTGAATGTTTGTTAGAAAGGGCTATGCCCAGAATGGTATGTTTAAACTTAATGTAACTGCTATCAAGAAAGATATGAACAAATCTAGTTCTTCTGCTTATATGATCGAGTCTTGTGATTTATGGCATGGTCGTCTTGGTCATGTAAATTTTAATTCAATGCGTTGATTGATTAAATTAGATCACATTCCATCTTATTCTTTTGAATCAAACTCAAAATGTAAAACATGTGTTGAAGCCAAACAAACAAGATCATCATTTTAATACGTTGAAAGAATAACCGAGCCCTTGGGCTTGATTCACACTTATGTGTGTGATTTCAAGTCGATTCCCACACGTGGTGGAAACTGTTAGACGTCTTGAAAGATTAACATTCTGTGTTTATGTTGTTGTTTTTTCATAGTATAGGGACTTATTTGTAAATATATGTTCCTTTGTTTTCTTGATAGTATAAATAGGATATTTTATGTATTTGTAGGTAAGAGATGGGAGTGAGTTAGTCACTAAGAATCAGTTGAATGAACTGTAACCCCACACTTGTATCCTATGCTTGCTATCAATGAAATCTATGAATTTTTTGATATGTTTGCATTTGTTTGATTACTTGTGTTTGATTTGATCATTGCATTACCAGATAATCATAGATTCGATCCATTTTGAACCTATCAAATGGTATCAGAGCTATTGGTTCGGTGATCAGAGCTTGTCGACATTTTGAGCTTTTTGAATCACTTGAAATCTGTGATTGATTTCAATTTGATCAATTAATTGTTGTTTTCAGTTGTGTTTCATCCATAGAAACATGATTTGAATCATAATTAGGTGTTCAATTCGTTCAAATCTGAGAAATTGATCAAATTAGTGTTCGAACTTTGTTCTTCATTTCGGACTTCAATTCACTCAGAATACTGATTTGTTGTTGTTGTTTGATCAAATTGAAAATTGAGGATTGTTAATCGACCTAATTACTACCTAATTGGAAGTTTTTAGATCAATTCAAAAAGTTTTTAAGATTTTCATAAGATCTGAGTTTGTTGAAGCTGATGAATTAGGCGCATTTGGTTGAAAACTGCTAAAAATTGTCTAAGTGTCTAGACGCATGACAACTATTCAAGTGTTTTAACACTATTTAGGCGTTACTTGGTGACTTTGCTGAAAAAAAGTAATTCTAGGCGCATTCAAACTGTTTAGGCGCATTTGAACTGTTTGGACGTTTTACACCCAGGCGTTTAACAACTGTTTGGGCGTATTTTGACTGTTCAGGCGCATTTCAGTTGGGCGTTTTTAGAATTCAACTAAGGCATTCCCTTAGGCGTTTCTACTTCAAAGTCAGGTGTTTGAGAACTGTGTAGTCGTTTCACTACTGTGTAGGCGCTTGACAACTATTCAGGAGCATCAGCTTTCAGACTTATCATTTTACACTTAGAAGTTTTTTTTCCAGAAACTAAAATCCAAAAATATTTTCATTTCATAATTTTATTTCAAAACTTATAAACAATAAAAACAAGTCTTTTTCTTAAATTCAAAAATACAAAATGGTTAAGTCTGAAGATTTTGAGAACAGGGTTCCAAAACTAAAGAACAGAGCTGATTTCAAGAACTGGTCTTTAAGACTGAAGCATCATCTAAATTCTATTAACTCTGACTTGTGGAAGTCAATAGAGAAAGGATCTCATATCCCGATTACATCTGATGGTCCGGATAGAGCATTTGTTTACATAAAAGACTCTCAAGAACCTTATCCTAAGGATGGTCTGCAAGGTGATGACTTAAGGAAAGTAAAGAATGACATCAAAGCGTATTCACTGATGTGTAAGGGATTACCATTAGAAGTCTTGACTAGACTTGATGGTTATCAAACTGGGTACACTGTGTATAAAGCTTTGAAGATCATTTGTGAAGGTGGTAAAGAGATACAAGATCTTAAAAAGCAGAAACTCAAGAGGCAATTGGAGTTATTTGAGCATCTTTCTGGGGAAACAATTAATCAAATAATGAACAGATTTGTGCAACTAACTAATGAGATGTCAACTGCTGGTATAAAAATGATCTCAAAGATCTAAACTACAGACTTCTCAATGCTCTTCCATCTTCATGGAAACAGACAGTTATACTGTTAAAGCATACTGAAAAATTTTCTATGGATCTAGATCTTTTGATTGCCAAGATTGAATCAGTTGAGATTGATGAGAGCTCCAGAAATAATGATAGAGCTGCTTCAATGTCTCAGTATAAGTATGTTGCATCTCTAGTTAACACAATGGACAATGCTTTTCTGGTCAAAGACAAGAATATTCCAGAAGTAGAGGGTGATTTGTTTGTTGGAGCTGGTTTCTTTACAGATTCTTCCTACACTAGTGCTCCTGTTTATACAACTCAACCTCAAACTTAGTCTCCTCCTAAAACTCAAACTCCAAAGCCTCAAACTGAGACTCCATCTTCTAACTCTGCTAAAACTAGCAAAGTTAAAGATGTTATTAATATCATTTTACAGGATAATGAGTCTAAATATGCTTTTACTGCTTTTATGGCAAGTTTTCAAGCTTATCAAGGTAGTCATTTAACACAATTAGATTTTGTTTTACAAGATTTGTTTGAGATGGATCCAGACGATGTGGAAGAGGTGGACTTGAACTGGCAGATGGTGATGATTGCTTACAGAACGCAGAAACACTCTTGAGTTAAAGTACAAGCCAAGTGCTAACAAAACTGTTGGCTTTGACAAATCAAAGTCAAGGTGTTTCAACTGCAACAGCTATGGTCATTTCTCGAGGGAATGCAAAGCTCCCAGAAACCAAGTAGGAAATGGTCAAGCTGGTTCTAGCAATCAAAGACATCATCAGCAGTCTCAAAAAAACTTCCAAAAGCCTTATCAGAGCCTTCCCATGCCAGAATTTAAAGATGAATTGTAACACCCGAAACCTCGGTCAAAATAAAAAGAAAAGAAAGTATCATGAAGAAAGCAAAAAGGAAACCAAAGATGAGGGGTATTTTGTGTAAAAGTACACAAAAGTAAAAAAGTGCACTTTATATGGGCATGGCTGCCCATATCACCCCTGCTGCTGCTGTGTTCAACTAAAACAGAAGAAGAAGAAGAAGAAATCAAAGTTCTCTTGGTTTTAGAGATAGATTGATGCTGTTTTTGATCTTGGTATGTATTTCTATGCATAATTGGCTCGGTTTATGTTAGGTTTTGACCATGAAACCGACTTATATGTGTTTATGTATTTCGTTGTTTGTTTTTGCTTGTTTTAGGCGTTTGAACTCTTGTGCCCACGAGTTTGGAGGAGTTTTGCTTGTTTGCTGCACTAGTTGAGTTCTAGACCCCGGTTTTTATGTGTTTTAAACTTCTTGGGGCTAAAAATGCATGTTTAAAAGGTTTTGCAGTTGTTTTATGCTTTACCGTATGTTTATGGGTTATTATGTTTGTGCTTTATAGTGGTTTATGTGCTGTTGATGCTTAGGATGTTGAGTATAAGCTTCGAACAGATGGATAAGCATGATTGGTTAGGAATTGTTGGTGTTTTCGTGGTTGTATGCCTGCTCTAGAAGTTAAGCATGTTAGATCGATGATAAGGATGTGTTAGACCGAGAATTGGGACTGAATAATTGCATAAGTCCATTTGCAGGTTGGTTAGTTCATCCGCATTTAAGAGCTGAACATACACTCAAGTACTTTGCTCATGCGCATTTGTTGTATGTTCATCCGCATTTGTAGTTGCTCATGCGCTCAAGTGTTCTTCCACATTCCTTTGTTCATGTGCATTTGCTACAGTGTCCTCCCGCATTTCTTTTGTTCATGCGCATTTGCTACAGTGTTCATGCGCATTTGTTTCAGTCATTCGCATTTGTTGTACCAGCATGTAGTTGGACACTTGGAATAATCTGAAGGCATTCATCCGCATTAGTTATCATTCATCCGCATTAGTTATTATTCATCCGCATTAGTTATTATTCATCCACATTAGTTATTGTTCATCCGCATTAGGTACTGTTCATCCGCATTAGTTACTGTTCATCCGCATTTGTCTAAGGACTTAGGATTTTTCTGAAGCTTGGGAAGTAGAATGTAACGGGCAAGTTCCAGAATGTTTGCTGTTTCGTGTCTGTTGTGGTGATGCATGTTGTGGGCTGTTGTTGATGCTTTATACTATGTATAATGTGACTTTACGTGGTGTGTTTATATTCGTATGCATAAAGTATTATTGTAAAGAAAGTGAAAGATTAATGTTAATAAAGAAGAGGAACATAATAAATATATGAAAAGTCTTGCAAGCAAAGGTTGAGGTGAGTGATCGTGTTGTCACAAAAGACTCATAAGCCAAGATTGAGGTGAGTGACCGTATTGTCACAAAAGACTCGTAAGGGGTTTAATCCATGAGATTGACCTGACAGATGTCGTGATGCTCACCCCGGTGCTGTGACGGTCTTCAGACATGAGGCGGGGTTGTTGCAAAAAGAGACGGGGTCCTTGTCTCGTACCCCGGTACTGTTGGTCTTCGGATATGAGTCGGGTATTGCATGAGACAGGATCCAGATTATAGTGAAAGATAATGATGAATGTACGAAATAAACAATGATGAAGATAATAATAAATATTATCAATGTGTATGTATGATGTGTGGTCACACGAAAGAAATGTACAGTATTTTAAAGGGTATTTTCATATACAACCCTACAAGGTATTTTATGGTTTTAAAACTAGAGCTCACTCAGCAACGCTGACTTTTATGCATTTTTAGTTGGCAGGTAATTTTGCTGAGGATGGCACACGGGGAGGCTACTCGTCGGGGCTAGACTGGCATCCGTTCACTCTTAATAATACTGTTGTTTTGTAATGCAATTAACTGATATTTTGTAACTTATAACAAACACAAATGTATTGCTTGGCAACAACATTTATTAATGAAGTGAATGTTTTTTTTTATGTTAATTCCGCTGCATTGTTTTAAGAATTATGTATTGTTTTTATTTAATTATGCTGTGATTGACCAACTGTGAGGTCTCCGAAAACGGGGCCTTACAAGTTGGTATCAGAGCCAAAGTTTAAGAGAAATAGGTAAATATTTTCATGAATCTAAACTTAAACTGAGAATGGGACCGAATGGAGGGATGCCAACCCGAGTAGTTATGTGCCATCAGGTATTTCTTTTCTTAATGTTAACCTGTATTATGTGCGTGTGCTATTTGATTTATGTGCTTTTAGTAGATTTGGATACTAATGTAGTCAGGATAGGAAATGCTTGGGGGATGAAGAGTAAAGTAAGTGTCTAATCACAACTGGCCACTATAATTAAAGACTTACTATACTTGACATAAACTGAGCTATTACCTTGAATGACCATGTTGGTGTTTGAATCTTATAGTGATTAGAGGATGACTGGAGGTAGATCATCTAAGGCTTCTAGAGGTAGAGCACGAGGTGGTCATGCTGGTGGACCACGGGCCGCAAAGAACAAGACGAGAACTGCAGAGACGGCTCCTGGTTAGCCTGGGCTTCATCACCCAAAGGGCGGAGATGAGAGTGCCAACCTGAGGGCCTCGGTGAAAGAGGCAGTGGTGGAGGAGGTTCACCAAGTTATGCAGACGATCCTACAGTCTGTCATGACTGAGGTGATCCGGGCCGTAAGGGAGGATGAAAAGAAGGAGAAGGAGGAGGAGAGAAGGAAGGCGACTGGGAGAAGGGAGAATGATGGTGAGGAGGAGGAACTGCATGCTGATAAGGCAGCCTCTAGTGATGAAGAGGAAGTGGTAGTGCGGGAAACCGCAAAGGGATGCAGCTACGGGGCATTCTAACGGTGTAAACCCCCTACTTTTGACGGCAATGGAAATGCTGCCGCTGCTCACCGATGGGTGAGAGAGATGGAGGTTGTTCTGGAGATCAGCGAGTGTAGGGAGGACCAGCAGGTGAAGTTCGCCACTCAATCGTTCGTTGACTCGACCCTGTGTTGGTGGGATAATATTGTCCAGGCCGAAGGTAGCAGGGCCATAGGGAGGATGAAGTGGGGAGAGTTAAAGAAAATGGTGATTGAGGAATTCTGTCCTCATCGAGAACTCGATAAGATTAAGAGGGAGTTCTTGCAACTAGAGGCTGGCACCATGATGCACCAACAATACACCACCATGTTTAACGAAATGGGGAGGCTGGTGCCGGATCAGGTGACGTCGGTGTCGAGGAAGATTAAGAGGTATGTGCAGGGATTGTCGGCTGATATCCGTAGGCACTTGATTGTTTCTTGACCAAGCACTTTTAGGTCAGCAGTGGATCTGGCTGGGAGGCTTTATGATGAGAGAGAGGTGTCGGTGTTTGAGGTGAAGAAGACAGGTGGTGGTGACAAGAACTGGAATGGGAAGAGGTTTGGGCGTGGTGGTTTCACCCCAAACAACAAGAGGATGAGGGTGGATGACCGTAGGGTGGCGTCATCAAGCTCCAGAGCGAAGAGGTGTGGTAAGTGTGGAAGGGAGCATAGCGGGGAATGCCGGTTGGGATTGAATGTTTGCTTCCGATGCGGAAAGCCTGGTCACATTGCTAAGGATTATAGAGGGTCGAGGTGTTATATCTGTGGGGAAGAGGGACACATGAGCAGGGATTGCAAGAAGCAAAAAGCAGAGAGTTTCGGGGCGAAGAAGAGGACGGAGGAAGGAGGACAGAGGATGAGTGCTAGAGCCTTCACAATGACGCGAGAGGAGGCCCGGGTAGACCCCGACTTCGTGTCGGGTATGTTTCTAGTAAACCAAACTTATGCCTCTGTATTGTTTGATTCTGGTGCTAGTAGGAGTTTCATTTCTGCTGCTTTCTGTGCTAAGCTGCCTGCTAGTAGTAGAAGAATTGATGAACCATTTGATGTAGAAACTGCTATTGGTAAGTCGACCAGAATTTTTGATATGATTAAGGATTGTGGCATAGAGTTAGAAGGCCATAGGTTCTCTGCTAAACTATTTGTGATGCCCCTAGGCGGATTTGATGTAGTTCTGGTGATGGATTGGTTAGCAGTCTATGAGGCAAACATCGTGTGTCGCAAAAAGGTGATTCGACTGACTGCGCCCGATGGAAGTTCGGTAACGGTTTACGGTGACCGAGTTACTACAGTTCCGAAGGTGATTTCGATGGTGGTGGCCGAGAAGTGCATGAAACGCGGATGTAGTGCCTACCTGGCTTATGTGAAGGATGTGGACGCGTCAGTACCATAATCGTCCGACGTACCAGTTGTGTGTGATTTTCCAGACGTGTTCCCAGAAGATTTACCAGGCGTGCCACTGGACCGTGAGATCGAGTTTCAAATTGATTTGATACCCGGTGCTCAACCCGTTGCCAAGGCACCGTATCGATTAGCTTCAACCGAGATGAAGGAGCTGATGGTTCAACTGCAGGAGTTATTGGACAAGGGTTTCATTTGACAGAGTATCTATCCTTGGGGTGCTCCGGTCCTATTTTTCAAGAAGAAAGACGGTAGTATGAGGATGTTCATAGACTACCGGGAGTTAAACAAGTTGACAGTGAAGAATCGATATCCCCTACCGAGAATAGATGACTTGTTTGACCAACTCTAAGGTGCCAGCTGGTTCTCACGAATAGACCTTCGATCTGGTTACCATCAGTTGAAGGTTAAGGAGCAATACATTCCTAAGACTGCTTTTCGCACGCGTTACGGACACTACGAGTTCCTCGTTATGTCTTTCGGTCTGACTAGCGTGCCAGCTGCCTTTATGGATTTGATGAATCGAGTGTGTCGGCCGATGTTAGATAAATCAGTTATTGTGTTTATTGATGATAACCCGATTTATTCAAAGAGCAAAGAAGAACACGCCGACTACATACGTGAAGTACTGGAGACGCTTAGCAGGGAGAAGCTTTACGCGAAATTCTCTAAGTGTGCTTTTTGGTTACGTGAGCTTCAATTTTTGGGTCACGTGGTGAATTCTGAAAGAATTATGGTGGACCCGACGAAGGTTGAGGAGGTGATGCAATGGAAGTCTCCAAAGACGCCATCAGAGATTCGAAGTTTCTTGGGATTGGCGGGCTACTACAGGAGGTTCATTCAAGACTTTTCCAAGATAGCCTCACCTTTGACCAAATTGACTCGCAAGGATGTAAGGTTTGTGTGGGGTCGGGAACAGGAAGATGCTTTTGAGGAGTTAAAGGAAAGATTAACTCAAGCTCCTGTTTTGACATTACCCGAAGGGAGTGAAGACTTAGTGGTGTATTCGGATGCCTCCTATTCGGGACTGGGTTGTGTGTTAATGCAACGTGGGAGAGTAATAGCCTACGTGTCCCAACAGTTGAAAACCCACGAGGTCAATTATCCCACGCATGATTTGGAGCTCGCAGCTGTGGTCTTCGCCTTAAAGATTTGGAGGCATTACCTGTACAGGGAGAAATACACAATCTTCACAGACCACAAGAGCCTAAAATATTTCTTTGAGCAGAAAGATCTCAACATGAGGTAGAGGAGGTGGTTAGAGCTGATTAAGGATTATGATTGTAGAGCTGATTAAGGATTATGATTGTGAAATCCACTACCATCCGGGTAAAGCCAATGTAGTGGCTGATGCCCTTAGCTGAAAAGAGAGACCCGAGCCAATCCGGGTGAAAGCTTTCTAATTGGTGATGACCTCTGACTGATGACACAGGTCAAAGAATTTCAAGATGAGGCATTGAAGGAAGATCGCCTTAACTCTAACAGAATGAGAGGTCTAGTCACGGAGTTGGGAGAAAATACCCATGGAGTTAGACCCGCTTCGGGCGGATGTGGATTCCCCGCTATGGTGATCTAAAGGGGGACGAATTATGGATGAAGCTCATAAGACTCGATACTACATTCATCCCTGTACCACTAAGATGTATCAAGATATGAAGAAAGACTATTGGTGGCCGGGTATGAAACGCGACGTGGCGGAGTATGTGAGTAAGTACTTTACTTGCTTACAAGTAAAGGCAGAGCATCAAAAGCCATACGAGAAGATCCAACCATTGGATATACCCGAGTGGAAGTGGGAGCACATCACCATGGATTTCATCACGAAGTTGCCACGTATGACAAAGGGGTATGATGCAATTTGGGTGATAGTTGATCGTCTGACAAAGAGTGCTCACTTCTTGCCGATCCGCGAGACATATTCATCCAAGAGGTTGGCGGATCTATTCATTAAAGAGATTGTAGCTCGTCATGGTGTGCCGGTGTCTATCATGTCGGACCATGACACCCGGTTCACATCGAAGTTTTGGAAGAGATTCCATGATGCGATGGGGACGAGGCTACACATCAGCACAGCTTACCATCCTCAGACAGATGGTCAGTCAGAGAGGACGATTCAGACACTCTAGGATATGCTCCGAGCTTACGCGATCGACTTTGGAGGAAGTTAGGATGATCATCTATCATTAGCAGAGTTCTCGTACAACAACAGCTATCATGCCAGCATTGGCATGCCACCTTACGAGATGCTATATGGTAGGAGGTGTAGAACCCCCGTATGTTGGGGAAATATCGGGTAGAAAGAGTCAGGAAGCGTGGAGGTAATCGAGGCTACGACTGAGAAGCTAGAAAGGATCAAAGCCTTTATGAAGGCAGCCAAAGATAGACAGAAGTTGTATGCCAATAAGAGGCATAGACCGATCGAGTTCAACGTGGGTGATAAAGTCATGTTAAAGGTCTCGCCCTGGAAGGGGATCATCCGGTTCCGAAAGACGGGCAAGCTGAGTCCGAGATACATAGTGCCTTTTCGAATTGTTGCATGAGTAGGGGAGGTGGCCTATCGACTAGAATTGCCTGATGAGTTAAGTGGAATACACCCGACGTTCCATGTATCTCATCTGAGAAAATGCTTAGCCGACGAAGATATGATTGTGCCACTGGAGTATATCGAAGTGGATGAAAGGCTCAACTATGTAGAGCAACCAGTGGTTATCGTCGATAAAAAGGAGAAGAGGTTGAGGAATAAAGTGGTTCCACTTGTGCGGGTGCAGTGGAAACACCAGAAGGGTTCTGAGTCTACGTGGGAGACCGAAGAAGAGATGAGACAGCATTACCCATAGTTATTCGAAGAGTGACAAGTTTCGGGGATGAAACCTCTTTAAGGGGGGTAGTCTTGTAACACCCAAAACCTCTGTCAAAATAAAAAGAAAACAAAGATTGGTTAGTTCATCCGCATTTTAAGAGCTGAACATACACTGAAGTACTTTGCTCATGCGCATTTGTTGTATGTTCATCCGCATTTGTAGTTGCTCATGCGCCCAAGTGTTCTTCCGCATTCCTTTTGTTCATGCGCATTTGCTACAGTGTCCTCCCACATTTCTCTTGTTCATGCGCATTTGCTACAGTGTTCATGCACATTTGTTTCAGTCATTCGCATTTGTTCTACCAGCATGTAGTTGGACACTTGGAATAATCTGAAGGCATTCATCAGCATTAGTTATTATTAATCCGCATTAGTTATTATTCATCCGCATTAGTTATTATTCATCCGTATTACTTATTGTTCATCCGCATTAAGTACTATTCATCCGCATTAGTTACTATTCATCCGCATTTGTCTAAGGACTTAGGATTTTTCTGAAGCTTGGGAAGTAGAATGTAACGGGCAAGTTCTAGAATGTTTTGCTGTTTCGTGTCTGTTGTGATGATGCATGTTGTGGGCTGTTGTTGATGCTTTATACTATGTATAATGTGACTTTACGTGGTGTGTTTACATTCGTATGCGTAAAGTATTATCGTAAAGAAAGTGAAAGATTAATGTTAATAAAGAAGTGGTACATAAGAAATGTATGAAAAGTCTTGCAAGCAAAGGTTGAGGTGAGTGACCGTGTTGTCACAAAAGACTCGTAAGCCAAGATTGAGGTGAGTGACCGTATTGTCACAAAAGACTCGTAAGGGGTTTAATCCATGAGATTGACCCTACAGATGTCGTGATGCTCACCCCGGTGCTGTGATGGTCTTCTGACATGAGGCGGGGGTGTTGCAAAAAGAGACGGGGTCCTTGTTGGGTACCCTGGTACTGTCGGTCTTAGGACATGAGTCGGGTATTGCATGAGATAGGATCCAGATTATAGTGAAAGGTAATGATGAATGTACGAAATGAAAAATGATGAAGATAATAATAAAGATTATCAATGTGTATGTATGATGTGTGGTCACACAAAAGAAATGTATAGTATTTTAAAGGGTATTTTCATATACAACCCTACAAGGTATTTTATGGTTTTAAAACTAGAGCTCACTCAGCAACGCTGACTTTTATGCATTTTCAGTTGGCAGGTAATTTTGCTGAGGATGGCACATGGGGACTCATCGGGGCTAGACTGGAATCCGTTCACTCTTAATAATATTTTTGTTTTGAAATGCAATTAACTGATCTTTTGTAACTGATAACAAACACAAATGTATTGCTTGGCAACAGCGTTTATTAATGAAGTGAATGTTTTTTTTATGTTAATTCCGCTGCATTGTCTTAAGAATTATGTAATGTTTTTATTTAATTATGCTGTGATTGACCAACTGTGAGGTCTCGGGAAACGGGGCCTTACATGAATCAAAAGCATCCGAAGAGCCAAAGAAAGCTTTTGTTGTTAGCATTAAAGATGGATATGACTGGAGTGCTTATGCTGATTGATTTACAGCTGATCTAACCTCTAGTTTATCTCTTATTGCAAATATTCAAGATGAAGACTGGTCTGAAGATAATGATCTTAAGGCTGATAATGATTCAAAAAATGACGATGAAGACTATGACTGGAGTGATAAATCTGACCCAAAAGAGGATTCAGAAGAGATTGCACTTATGGCTCAGTCTGACCAACCAAAGGTTGAGAATCCATCATCTGACTCTGAGACTTCTTCTTTAAGTTATCCTGAAATTCCTGTCGAAGTCAGAGAGAAAATGTGCACAAAAGCATGTTTTGATCAAGTTGAGCATTACAGAACATATTCATATAAGATTTGTGACAAACTTAAACAAGAAGAGGTAATGCACAACAAACTAAAAAATGATCACAAAATCTCTAATGAAAAGATCCTATCTCTACAAACCTCATGGAATAAAACTCTTAAAGAACTTGAACTTGTGAAGAAACAACTTGAACAGATGACTAAAAATTTAGAAGAAGAAAAAATAGCTCATGCTGCAACTCAGGTGGATCTAGCCAAACTTAAAAGTTCAAAAACAATTGTTGAACAATTGATAAGTAAGAGAAAAGACAAACAAAAAGCAGGGCTAGGTTTCACACATTAACCCATGCCTGAATCTATATCAAACAGTTTACCAGAAAACTTTAATACGCATGATCACTCTCCTAAAAACAAAGCTAAGCTAAAAGCCTTTCAAAATAAGAAAAAGAATTTTGAAAGTGATGAAGAAAAAAAATGTTAAGATATTTATGGAACAAGATTCTGAAAAGATTAAAAATGGTCATCCTGTAAAAGTAAAATCTTATGAACTACGACCAAAGAATAAGAAGATGTTTGTTTCAAAAGAGTCTGTTATTGAATAAGTGAAGGTAAAGAATGACAAACAGAACTCTTATAATAAAGAGAAAGCAAAATTTAATGAAGTAACATCTGAAGATTCATTTTCTTATGGATTAAGCAATCCAGACTTTATTAAATGGCCAAAAGAACAAAAGAATAAAGAAAATGAAAAAGAATCTTCTCCTGAAGATGTTCAATCCCAAAGCAAACAAAGATCATCAAGATCGAGAAACCAAAGAAGGAGAAATAAAAATGTTAAAGCTAAATCATCTCAAGATAAAATTCAAAACAATCAAACTCGAAGAACAAATCAAACTAATCAGTTTAAACCAGTTAAGTTTATATCTGCGGGTACTTTTGACATGAACAAAATTCCTGAAATCAAATCTATTTCAAAGAACAAATCTAACTCTGATCTAAAAATAGGTTCAGATTCTAAGTCTTCCGCTGTCAACAAAAGATTTGTATCTACAGAGTCAAGGAATAGTGATTATAAGCAAAAGTCAAAACCTAAATTTCAAAAGAACAAACTTTTCAATCAGAAACAACAGATTAACTTTTCAACTCCTAAATTAAAACAAGGATCAAATGTGGCCTCAACATCAAAAGTTAATCAACACTTGTTTAAATCACAACAAAGGTACTGTGAAATATATGATATGTACAATCATATGACTGAAGAATGTTTCTTCAATAGGTACTATCACATATGTGATATAAAAAATCATTCAACAGCAGATTGTTATTTTAACAAATATTGTACCTAGTGTGATGAAATAACTCACAAAACTGAGAATTGCTACTTCAGAAAGAACTCGTCGAGGAATGGATATGTTAATCCACAGTTAAGAAATGGATATTTCAATCCATAATTTCAAAGAAATCAAAGTGTTGGTTTTCAAAGATTGATAAAATAACCTTCCTTAGGCTTGAGATCATTTTGAAAAAATGATTCTATTTATAATGATTCTTATGCTGCAAAACCAAGGCAGTATAATCAAGGAAAATTCATTCCACGATCTGTGAGAATGAATGATGGGAAGTTTGGTAAACAAAATTTTTTGTCTGATGGTTTGAAATATCTTGATGATGATCTTGAAAAACGTTACAATGTTTTAAGAACTAAACAAATCAAAGATAATCAAAAATTTGTAAGAAACGAAATTGGTAAATTTGTCAATAATAAGCCTGATTTGAAAAAGCTTCACTTTAAACAGTTACCATTATTGATAAATTTGGTAAGCCCAAGACCATCTCGGCTTGGGTTGATAACTCAACTTAATTCTTTTTGAAATGCAGGTACTCCCGAGAAGACCTATTAACACATGGTATGTTGATAGTGGGTGTAGCCGGCATATGACAGGCAACCATGCCTTGCTTCAAGAATTTAAGTTAAAAGATGGTACTCATGTTGCATTTGGAGGTGATGCAGGTGGAAAGATTACAGGCGAAGGAACGGTGTCTAATGAGATTATCAGCTTTGATAAAGTCAACTATTGCTCACAGTTGAACTTTAATCTTTTAAGTGTTTCCCAAATTTATGACAAATCTTACTCAGGTCTTTTTGATGATTTGTTTTGTTATATTTTGAAGCCAGGTTTTCAAATTAGCAAAGAATGGGTAGTTGTTAAAGCTGTTCGAGATCGAGATGTATACAAGTTAGATATGTCTCAAGTTGATCCTTCTACAGAAACAACATTCCAAATTGCTCAAGCATCAAATGACGAAAGTCAGCTTTGGCATAGACGTCTCAGGCATTCCAACTTCAAAAATATGAACAAGCTTGTAGCAGGAAATCATGTTGTAGGTCTTCCAACAAAGAAGTTTGCTACCACAGATCTCTGCTCAACATATTTAAAAGGAAAACAACATAGAGCGTCTTATAAGACCAAGCAGATAAACTCAAATTCCAAACCTTTCCAGATGTTGCACATGGACCTATTCGGACCAACAGATGTTCAAAATATTGGAAAGAAATATTATTGTTTAGTTATCATTGATGACTTTACAAGATTTTCATGGCTTTTCTTTTTGCATGCTAAATCTGAAATGGCTAAATTATTAAAAGAATCCATCATTAAAGTAGAAAATCAATTAGAAAAAAAGGTGAAAATAATTAGAAGTGATAATGGAATGGAATTTAAAAATACTAATATTGACATGTTTTGTGCAGAAAAAGGTATTGCTCGTCAGTTCAGTGCTCCTAGAACTCCACAACAAAATGGAGTTGCTGAAAGGAAAAATAAAACTTTGATTGCAGCAGCACGGTCTATGTTAGCAGATGCCAAAATTCCAATCACTTTCTGGGATGAAGCCATATCCACTGCATGTTTCATGCAGAATCAAACATTGCTCGTGAAAGATAAACAGAAAACTCCTTATGAGTTGATGTTTGGCAAGAAACCTAATATAGATTTTCTTAAATCTTTTGGTTGTCCAGTTTTGATTCTAAACTCAAGTGATCAGCTGGAAAATTTGACGCAAAATCTGATTATGGATTTTTCGTTGGAAATTCAATGGTTTCAAAAGCTTTTAGAGTTTATAACTCTAGGATGAATGTTATCCTTGAAACATTCAATGTTAAATTTCTTGAAAATTCTTTTCCATTAGTTGCAAATGGTCCAGCTTGGTTATTTGATTTAGATTCTTTGTCAAACTTCTTTCATTCTAACTTGTTTGAATCTACAGGTGAGAAGAAGAATCAAGAAGGAGATCTAGATACCCATGTGTTTCAGCTTGTTGTTTGATGTTATGTGCTTTGGTTATATGTTCTAGGCTTGTTATGGGTTAGTATTGTGCTTGGCTGGTTTCAGATGCCCTTAGTATGTTAGAACTGTATTTGGATGGTGTTAGAATGGTGTTCGGGTGAGTTTGGCAGTGTTAGACACATTTCAGAATGTTCCCATGTGCCTAACTGTTATATGACCAAGTGTCCTCATGCGCCCAGGGACATGCGCCCCAACAAGGGACATGCGCCCAAACAGTACCCTCATGCGCCCAGAAGGGTGCTTAAATGACTAAGTGTTGGTCATGCGCCCAAATGACCTAATGCGCCCAAGGTGGTGCGCCCAAATAGTGCTGATGCACCCAGAATTGTTTCTGTGGCTAAGTGTTGGAACGCCTGAACAGGGCTCATGCGCCCAAATAGTGCCGATGCGCCTAAGAGCTTTTATACTTAGAATTTTATTGCTGATGCGTCTAGAATGTTTTATGTGCCTCGTTTTAGACTTAGGGCTTTCTTAGGGGCTTTAAGAGGTGATGTTTGAGATAGGTCCCGTTAGGATGTGTTGGCTTATGTTTGATGTGTGCATGATGGTGTGATGATGTTTATGATGTATGGGTGTATGTGTTATCTTTCTTCGTTTAACGGTTTTCAAAACGTATGTATTATGTTATATTATATGTTGTGTATTATGTTGTGGCTTTACGTGGTATGATGTATGATGTGCATACGTAAAGTATTATGTAGCAAAGTGAAAGACAATAATAATGAAAAGTGGAACGTAATAATTGTCTTGCAAGCAAGACTGAGGTGAGTAACTGTGTGTCACAAAAGACTCGTAGGCCATGGTTAGGGTGAGTGACTGTGTTGTCACAAAAGACTTGTATGCTAGGCTGAGGTGAGTGACAGTGTGTCACAACAGACTCGTAAGGGGTTTAATCCAAGAGATTGACCTGAGTGATGTCCTTGTCGCGTACCCCGGTACTGTGTCAGTCTTCGGACACGAGTTGGGGGTTTGTTTACAGGCCCCGGCACAGTATCAGCTTTCGAGCACGAGTCGAGGGTATTGCATGAGACAGGAAGGCATGTGATTGAGATGAGATCTTGTTGCTCGCCCCGGTACTGTGTCAGTCTTCGGACACGAGTCGGGGGCTTGTTTACAGGCCCCGGCACAGTATCAGCTTTCGAGCACGAGTCGGGGGTGTTGCATACGAGAGGGGATCCTTGTCGCGTACTCCGGTACTGTGTCAGTCTTCAGACACGAGTCAGGGGTTTGTTTACAGGCCCTGGCATAGTATCAGCTTGCGAGCATGAGTCGGGGGTATTGCATGAGGCAGGATTCGTAAGATAATAAGTATTGTATTGACTAATGAACGATGATGAAGATAATAATAAATATTATCAATGTGTACGTATGATGATGTGATCGCGTACGATTACGAAGTTTATGTTTTAACGAAAGTAAAGTATTTTATTTATAAAACTAGAACTCACTCAGCGTCGCGGACTTTTTTTATGCATGATAGTTGGCAGGTATTTTGTTGATGCTGAGGAGTTGCAGGCATGGATGCATACGCTACTGGGAGTGTTTTGAAGACTGGCATCCACATTTTGACATGTTATTGTATTTTGATATGTAAATGATTTATGTAATAAGATAACATGTTTTAATTATTATGAAAGCTTTTGAATTCTGCTGCAAAAGAAATGTTTGTTTTAAATAATTTATGCGATGACGGTCCAGCTGTAAGCGTCCCGGGAACGAGGCCTTACAAGTTGGTATCAGAGCTAAAGTTTAAGTGAATTGGGTAAATATTTTCAAAAACCTAATCTTAAACTGTGAATGGGACGAAGGAAAAGGGATGCCAGTCCTAGTAGCTATGTGCCTGCAGGTGAAAGTTTTAAGTAAAGGTTTTATGTAAGTTAAGGTTAACCGGTATTATGTGCGCACGTTATGTGGCTTATGTGCTTCTATGTGGATTTAGATACTGATGTAGTCAGGATAGGAAATGCTTGGGGAATGAAGAGTAAAGTTAGTGGCTAAACACAACTGGCCACTGTGATTAGGGACTTATTATACTTGATATAACTCGAGCTATTACCTTGATTGACCGTGTTGGTGTTTGAATCTTATAGTGTTTTAGATGGCGGGTGGTAGGTCTTCTGAGGCTTCGCGTGGTGGAGGTCGTGGTGGACGTGGTGTTAGACCGCGTGTCATGAGGAGCAGAGCTAAGACTGCTGAGATGGCTCCTGAAGAGCCAGAGCTTCGTCACCAGGATGGTAAAGACAAGAGTGCCAACCTGAGAGCCTCAATGAAGGAGGCGGTGGTCGAGGAAGTCCATCAGGTCATGCAGACGATTCTGCCGACTGTAGTGACCGAGGTCATTAGAGCTATGAAGGAGGATGAGAAGAAGGAGAGTGAGAAGAGGAGAACCGCATGACGAGGAGGTGAAGTCGGAGGTTCTAGAGATATGGAGCAACCTGATGCTGACATGGTTGTCTCAAGTGATGATGAGGAGGATGAAGAAATGGTGCAGGAGACTGCGAAGGGATGCAGTTATGGAGCATTCCAAAGGTGTAGGCCTCCTGTGTTTGATGGAAATAGGAGTGCTGCTGTTGCACAACGTTGGGTGAGGGAGATGGAGGTGGTACTTGACATTAGCAAGTGCCGCGAGGATTAGAAGGTGTACTTTGCTACCTACTCATTTGTGGATTCAGCCTTGTGCTGGTGGGACAATATTGTCCAGGCTGAGGGCACCAGGACAATCAAAAGGATAAGGTGGAAGGAGCTAAAGAGGTTGGTGATCGAGGAGTTTTGCCCTCATAGAGAGCTTGACAAAGTTAAGAGGGAGTTCCTGCAGCTGGAGGCAGGAACGATGACACACCAACAGTACACCACAAAGTTCAACGAGATGGCAAGGTTGGTACCAGATCAGGTGACGCCTGTGTCATTAAAGATCAAAAGGTATATTCAAGGTCTGCCGGTAGATATCCACAGACATCTGGTCGTTGCCCGGCCAAGCACGTTTAGGTCGGCAGTCGATTTGGCGGGGAGGTTGTATGACGAGCGTGAGGCGGTGGCGATGACGGATGAAGAGGAGAAGCGGAGCTATGATAGGGATGAAAGTGGAAGACGGGATGATGATGGTGAATTTGAAGCTGGTGGTAAGAAGGTAAGGATGGATGATCCAAGGATGTTAACAAAGGAAGCGAGGGCATGCAAGAAATGTGGGAAGGAGCATGCAGGAGAATGTAAGCGGGGATCGAATCTCTGTTTTTAGTATGGAAAGGAGGGCTACTTGGTGAGGGATTGTCGTGCAATAAGATGTTACAGGTGTAGTGAGAGTGGACACAGGAGCAGAGACTGCACAAAGTCAAGGGCTAAGAGCTCCGACGCAAGAAGGGACGGCAGAGGATGAAGGTTGGAACATTGTCCCTGACAGGGAGGAGGCTAGAGCGGACTTCGACGCGACGTCAGGTGCGTTTCTAGTAAATTATATTTGTGAATCTGTGTTATGATTGTGGTGCTAGTAGTGGTTTCGTTCCTGCTGCCCTTGTGTTAAGATACACGTTAGGAGTAGAAAGATCGATGAGCCTTCGAGGTAGAAATTGCTATTGGTAAGTCCACTAGGTTACCGGATGTCCTAGAAGATTGCGCGATAAAATTGAGAGAGCACATGTTTCCTACAAGACTGTTCAGGACAGACATGGATGGATAGAAGTACGCCTTTGGAAGGATTGGCTAGTAGCCTACGAAGCAAACACCGAGTGTTGCAAGAAGGTGGTTTGAACAACCGCGCCTGAAAGGAGTTCGATGCCGATCTACGACGATGAAATAATGATGAAGGCCTTGTTTTGGGAAAAGAGATCATCCGATTTAGAAAGCGAGTAAAGCTAATAATGAGGTTTAAAGAACCAATCTGAACTGTTGCTCAGGTAGGAGAAGTGGCATGTCGACTGGAGCTACCCGACGTGTTAAGTGGAGTTATCCGACATTCCATGCATCTCGTCTAAGAAAGTGCTCAACTGATGGGGATGTGATCGTGCCACTAGAGAATACTGAGATTGATGAACGATTCAACTACGTTGAGCAACTGGGGGTCATCCATGATAGAAGGAAAAGAAGGGCTAAGGAGAATGGTGATTTCACTTGTGCGAGCACAGTGGAGTTCCGAAGGGGATCAAGCCTAAGTGTAAGAACAAGGAAGAGGTGAGATAGCGTTACCTATAACTGTACGAGAAGCGACAGGTTTCGGGACGAAACCTATATAAGGGGGGTGGACTTGTAACACCCCGAATTTTTATTTGAATGAAGAATAAAGAAAAGTATGTAGAGGGAAAAGTAAAAGGGTACAAGTTGAAGGGGGCAAAGTGCAAAAGTTCACAAACTTCAATATTTTAATAATAAAAGAGGCATGGCCACCCCATAAAAGCAAATCTGCTTTTTGGCTCTTGGCCAAAGCAGAAAGAGGAAGAAAGACTCAGGTTTTTGAGAAGAAGAAGGGAAAAAGAAGCTGCAAAAGGTTAGTTCTCGGGTTTATGTTCGGTTTTAGCTTAGTTTACAGCTTGTGACCGAAGCTCTTGATGTTTTAGAAGGTTGTTCTTAGGATTGTGAAGCTGAAATCACAGGTGAAAGTGTTTGGGTTGGAGCTGCTTCAAGGTGAGTTTCTAGACCCCTCTTTTACTGATTTTCATATGTTTTGGGGCTATTATGCATACCGGGTAAAAGGTTTTCTAGATTCCCGTATGTTTCAGCTTGTTGTTAGATGTTATGTGCTGTGGTTGTATGTTCTAGGCTTGTTATGGGTTAGTATTGTGTTTGGTAGGTTTTAGATGCCCTTAGTATGTTAGAACTGTATTTTGATGGTGTTAGAATGGTGTTCGGGTGAGTTTGGCAGTGTTAGACACATTTCAGAATGTTCCCATGCGCCTAACTGTTATATGACCAAGTGTCCTCATGCGCCCAGGGACATGCGCCCCAACAAGGGACATGTGCCCAAACAGTACCCTCATGCGCTCAGAAGGGTGCTTAAATGACTAAGTGTTGGTCATGCACCCAAATGACCTAATGCGCCCAAGATGGTGCGCCCAAATAGTGCTGATGCACCTAGAATTGTTTCTGTGGCTAAGTGTTGGAACGCCCGAACAGGGCTCATGCGCCCAAATAGTGCCGATGCGCCCAAGAGCTTTTATACTTAGAATTTTATTGCTGATGCGCCTAGAATGTTTTATGTGCCTCGTTTTAGACTTAGGGCTTTCTTAGGGGCTTTAAGAGGTGATGTTTGAGATAGGTCCCGTTGGGATGTGTTGGCTTATGTTTAATGTGTGCATGATGGTGTGATGATGTTTATGATGTATGGGTGTATGTGTTATCTTTCTTCGTTTAACGGTTTTCAAAACGTATGTATTATGTTATATTATACGTTGTGTATTATGTTGTGGCTTTACGTGGTATGATGTATGATGTGCATACGTAAAGTATTATGTAACGAAGTGAAAGACAATAATAATGAAAAGTTGAATGTAATAATAGTCTTGCAAGCAAGACTGAGGTGAGTGACTATGTGTCACAAAAGACTCGTAGGCCATGGTTGGGGTGAGTGACTGTGTTTTAACAAAAGACTTGTATGCCAGGCTGAGGTGAGTGATAGTGTGTCACAACAGACTCGTAAGGGGTTTAATCCAAGAGATTGACCCGAGTGATGTCCTTGTCGCGTACCCTGGTACTGTGTCAGTCTTTGGACACGAGTCGGGGGTTTGTTTACAGGCCCCAGCACAGTATCAGCTTTCGAGCACGAGTCGGGGGTATTGCATGAGACAGGAAGGCATGTGATTGAGATGAGATCTTGTTGCTCGCCCCGGTACTATGTCAGTCTTCGAACACGAGTCGGGGGTTTGTTTACAGGCCCCGACACAGTATCAGCTTTCTAGCACGAGTCGGGGGTGTTGCATACGAGAGGGGATCCTTGTCGCGTACTCCGGTACTGTGTCAGTCTTCGGACATGAGTCGGGGGTTTGTTTACAGGCCCAGGCACAGTATCAGCTTGCGAGCACGAGTCGGGGGTATTACATGAGGCAGGATTCGTATGATAATAAGTATTGTATTGACTAATGAACGATGATGAAGATAATAATAAATATTATCAATGTGTACGAATGATGTGTGATCGCGTAGAATTACGAAGGTTATGTTTTAACGAAAGTAAAGTATTTTATTTATAAAACTAGAACTCACTCAGCGTCGCTGACTTTTTGTATGCATGATAGTTGGCAGGTATTTTGTTGATGCTGAGGAGTTGCAGGCATGGATGCATATGCTACTGGGAGTGTTTTGAAGACTGGCATCCATATTTTGACATGTTATTGTATTTTGATATGTAAATGATTTATGTAATGAGATAACATGTTTTAATTATTATGAAAGCTTTTGAATTCCGCTGCAAAAGAAATGTTTGTTTTAAATAATTTATGCGATGACGGTCCAGCTGTAAGCGTCCCGGGAACGGGGCCTTACAACTCCAGTCTGAAACTTATGATCAACCTCAATAAGCTCAAGAGCATCCCGTTTTAGAAAATTCAAATGTTTTACAACCTATTCCTAATGATGGTCCTGAAATTATACAACCCGAGTCTGGAACGTCATCGATTTCTGGTGATGTAGTTGTTACAGAAAATCTTGATTATTTTATCAACTCACCGACTCAAGTTCCTAATTTCAATCCACATTCTTTAAACTTATTGCATCATCTTTCTGACTTGAACCAATCTAATCTAGATGTTCATGTTCAAGTGAATGAGATTCCAACATCTCATGTTCACAAGAACCATCCAACATCTCAGATTATCGGTCCATTGAATGAGAGACCTACGAGAAGTCAATCTGAACAAGCAAATCTTTGCTTATACTCGTGTTTTCTATCTCAAATTGTTCCAAAAAACGTCACCGAAGCGTTAAAGGACAATAGTTGGATTGAAGCAATGCAAGAAGAATTATTGCAATTCTGCAAACAGGAAGTGTGGATGCTTGTGGATTTACCTGAAGGAGAAAATGCCATAGGCACAAAATGGTTGTTTAGAAACAAAACAGACGATCGGGAAATTGTTGTTCGCAACAAAGCGAGACTCGTTGCACAAGGTTACACCCAAGAAGAAGGAATAGATTATGATGAAATATTTGCTCCAGTTGCAAGACTTGAATCAATTCGTGTCTTCCTGGCTTATGCATCATTCATGAAATTCAAGGTGTATCAAATGGACGTTAAAGGTGCTTTCTTATATGGACCAATCACCGATGATGTATATGTCAAGCAACCTCTAGGTTTCGAAGATTCCGAATATCCTCATCGAGTGTACAAGCTTAGCAAAGCATTGTATGGTCTGCATCAAGCTCCAAGAATCTGGTATGAAATGTTATCACAACATTTGATCCAACATGGATACACGCGTGGGAAAATCGATCCTACTTTGTTTATTAAGAAGGATGCTGATGATCTCTTATGTGTTCAAGTGTATGTTGATGATATCATATTTGGTTTTACAAGTCCAAAATTATGCAATGAATTTGAAGAAATCATGAAGTCTCGTTTTCAAATGAGTTCTATAGGAGAAGTAAATTTTTTTCTTGGTCTTCAAGTGAAGCAGTCTGCAGATGGGATTTTTATTAATCAAGAGAAATTCGTTGATAAACTCTTGAAGAAATTTAAACTGCAAGATTGTCAATCCATAAGAACTCCAGCTGACGTAAATACCAAGATTGAACCTGATCCGAAAGGAAAATCTGTTGACCAAACTTTATACAGATCTATGATTGGATCTTTGATGTAGCTTACTGCATCTAGAGCTAATATAATGTATGCTGTTTGTGTCTGTGCTAGGTGCCAATTTGACCCGAAGGAATCTCACTTAATTACTGTTAAAAGAATATTCAGGCATCTCAAAGGAAAACCAACTTTAGGGTTGTGGTATCCTTATGAAGGAAATTTCAAGTTACATGGATATACAGATAGTGATTATGGCGGATGTTGTCAAGATCGTAAATCTACAACGGGTGGTTGTCAGTTTTTAGGTCCCAGATTAGTCTCATGGCAATGTAAGAAACAAATAAATGTCTCTGTTTCAACTGCAGAAGCTGAGTACATAGCTACTTCAGCAGGATGTTCTCAAATCCTTTGGTTACAAAACTAACTGCTGGATTAAGGGTTCAATTTTCTTAAAACTCCTATTTACATTGATAACACTGCTGCTATGTTTATTACAGCTAATCCTGTCCAACACTCAAAAAACAAAACATATCAAAATTCGATATCATTTTCTCAGAGATAACTCTGAAAAAGGTTTAATCATTTTGATTCAAATCACAACTGGAAAACAGTTGGCTGACCTATTTACAAAAGCCTTTTTACCAGGTCGATTTGAATATTTGGTCGAGTCAATTGGACTTATTAACCATGTTTAAAAATTGGTTTTAAGTTTTCAGTTATCGAGTCATAAAATGGTAAGAACCCTCCCTTATTTGAATGAGAAAACTAAAAAAGAAACTGTAAAAGTTAACTGCCTGATTGTATATATTGTGTGTGCATGTTAAATAGAAAATGAAAAAGCAAATACAAAAATAGAAAATTGCAAAATCAAAAGAGAAAATTATAAAACAAAAATACAAAAATAGTGTTTTTCTTGATAGATAATTGTTTAGGACTGAATCTGTCTTTGCAGCTTGTGAGAAATGATAGATACATTAGTTTTGATCAGTTGCATACTTCGCTCGTTACTAAAGTCTGACGTGATCAGATATGATGTATAGGTAAGTTCATGCAATTATACTGAAAAAGTAAATTCTTGTGATCAAACTAAATCAATCATGTATTCATGTTTGTCCATTTTAGTACCAATGTGTAGTGTTGACTTCTCAGAATGATTGCTTGTAAGGTCATAAACTCACACCTGGTGGTGATATGAATAACCATTGAGCTCTAATTATTTATAGCATCTATTCACTTCTCTGTTATGAGTCATCATAGACCTGAGGTGATGAGATATCCTTTGTTGTAAGTCATTACAAACCTGGATATTCTCTCCTGATGCAAAAGATGCCAACGTACACAATCTAAACATGAGATCTGGTTATAAGTATATGTCAGGTTAACAAGTTGAGAAAAGTAATTTCTTGCATATCTTGATGAGAGTTGAACTCTCTACGTCTAAGTGTGACTTACATAATGTGATATCTAATCGTACCTTAATCAATCCAAGAATTAAAAAAGTAAGTGTGCTGATCATATTGCCAAAAGCATTCATTTTCTGTCCTTAGATCTCGTGTCTCCTTTGCTGCAGAAATGCTAACCTAGAACACACTTGATCAGGATTTAATCACTGTCTATGACTATTCATCATTTTATTTTAGTGTGCTGATCTTAGCTGATATGATCTTACTGCAGGCATGTGATTCAATTGTATATAGTAGATTTTTATTCTGCTTTATTTTTTGAATTTTGCATGATTTTCTATGTGTAGGCATGTTAATAATGATTGGTTACTCTTCTTGCAAAGTTAAAGAAATTATAAGTTTGTAAAACTTAAAAGTTTAGGGGGAGTAAAAAATGAAAAAGAGAAAATAATTGAATTTCAAAAAGTAAAAAATCAAAAATAAAGTGTTTTGGATAAAATGGTTGAAGTTGAAATTTCAAGCATGTGTGTATGATATGATGTAAAAATGAACCTGAAAATAATTTAAAATTCAATGGAAAAGCTTCTTGCAATTAAAATGAGATTATTTGTTTTGTAAAAATTAAATAGAGAATAAAATGACAGGAAATTATTTTTGAAAATTTAAAATAAAAATAAAATGGTCACAAATAAAAAAAATATAAAAGTTTGAATTTCAAAAATGTTAAAATTGAGGGAAATTAATGAAAATTTTGAGTGATAGTCAAACAATTTTGACTAAGTGTTGAAGAATTGAGTGTGAACATTGATAATGTGCTTAAATAGTGTACAGATGGATGATGAGAAAAGTTCAAGTGTCAAGACTCATAGAAAGGATCCCATGCGCCTGAACAGTACTCATAAGGTCAAATCAGGAGTATGGTGAATTTTCAGAAATTTGCACAAGTGTTGGGCGTTTCATTCAAGCTCATATGCCTAAACAATTATCATGTTTCTGAAAAATTGGTTAAGTGTTGGGCGTATCATCTTATGCTCATGCGCCTGAACAATACTAAGTCTTTCAAGTGTAGACGTTTGAAGTGATGAAAACACCAAGTGTTAGGCGTTTCATTTAGTCTCATGCGCCTGAACAGTTCCCAAGCGCCTAAACAGTGCTTATGCGCCTGAACAGTGCTCATGCATCTAAACCTCATGCGCACAAACAGTGCTCTTGCCCCTGAAAAAACACTGAAATTTAGTCTCATACGACTGTATAGTGTTCATGCGTCTAACCTCATGCGCATAAACAATGCTCATGCGCCTAAAATTTTCACTTATATATATATATGACACTTGTGATTTTTTCATTCATTCACTCAATATCCTCTGAAAACACTCTCGACTAGCATACACTCAAATAATTCAGTTCATCATTTTTGCCTGTTTGGTGTTAATACTTATGATTTATAGGTATATACACTGAATCTAAACATCATTTCGAGATTAAATTCATCTGATTTCAAGTTTATACATTGAATTCGATCGGGCATTTTATGTCTGTGTAGGCGTATGAACCCTAGTTCGAAGGAAAAATTGAAATTTGTAAAAATAATGTGCATAAACAACTGAAATTGAACATTGATTGTTGATATAAACTTGTTTTCGAATAGATTGGAATGGTCAAATCCTTATTTCAACACAACGTGTTCTTGATGATTATGAGTTCATCAGTCGGTTTTTGAAGATGAATAGTCAAATTCATGAATTTTTTTAATAAAAATCTCAAAATTAATCACAAAATTCATTCTTTAATTAGATTTTAAGAAAATTATATCTGAATTGAGTTGAATTAAGTTTGTGACCAGTACAAAATTTTTCAGTTAATGAATTGTTTAAACACTTATAAAATTTTAACTGATTTGGTTCAAACGTAATAACTCCAAATTGATAAGTGTTGAAAATTCAATGTGTCTAACTTTCTTTGTTTCATTTATGCAGATGGCTGAGCTTAAATTTAAGCCTAAACATAATGCGGCAACATTCTTAAATAAAGATGTACGAGATGTTGTTGGTTATGAAGAGACGATAAGATTTATTTTAAGGACTAAGTATGTGTATGCCATGTGTTATCAACCAGTCATCTATGCTAGATTGATAAAGAGAATTTGGAATACTGCGAATGTTGAAAGAGATGAAGAAGGAAGAAAGGTTGTTAGAGGATTCATTACCAATAAAAGGATGATTGAAGTATCAGAACAATCTATTCGAGAAGCTCTAAGGCTGGGAAACAATGACCCACAAGACTTGGCTGAATTATCATTTAATGAATGTAGAGAAACATTTATAGCCATGGGTCATCCGAATAACTTTCCAAGGAAACAATTTTTTCGAGCCAGAGTCTATAATCACTGGAAACTTCTATGTTATATCTTCCAGCACGGAATGTCTAAAAGAAGTGCGGGATGGAATTCATTTCCAGTTGATATTGCATCTCCAATTGTAGCCATTGCAACTAACAGACGATTTAATATGGCTAGATGGATTCTGAATGGATTTGTGTTTAACTTAGAGAAAGGAATCAGGAACAAATATCTGATGTATCCTAGATTCTTGCAAATGATCATCAATGAAGCAAATCCAGATTTCCATGTTTATGGAGTGGGTGGTGAAAGATTACTTCTAGAGCATATGACAGAAACCTCATACAAAAGACTAGTAATGATTATAGGTGCTCAAAATGTACCTATGTTTGATTATATGAGAGCTGTGGCTAGAGATGAGATAGATATAAATGAAGATCACTTTCATTTAATTAAGTATGAACCAGCTGATCCAAAAGATTTAATTGAAGAAGATCCTCAAGATCTATCTGATGATGACGATGAAGATAATGATGATGATGATGAAGATAATGATGATAATGACAAGTCTAAAAATGCAAGTAGTTCCACATCAAGTGATGATGATGATAATGATGGTGGAAATGAAATTGAAGAAGTTATTAAAGTAGTTAATGAAGAAGTTAAAGCTACAGAAGCTTACCATGTAGAAGATCAAAATGAAGAGATTCAAAATATTGATGAGATAGTTGTTGTAAATGAAGAAACTATTCAACAACACATGGAATTTGATTTCCAAAACATTGATGTTGTTTGATGTTCATGTTGAAGATAAACAAGCTAAAGAAGATCAAAGCTTAATAGAGTCTTTAAAAGAAGAGAATTTACTCCAGCTTAAGACAATTGAAGAGTTAAGAGAGGAAAATGAAAGTTTAAAGGCTGAATTAATAAAGAAAGATGACTTAATGGAAGAAAAATTCAAGTTAAGAGAAAATCATGAGAAATTAATCCTATTAATGTTGAGAAGATCTCTGAGGTGGATAAAAGGAAAAGGAAGATAGATGATATTGATGTATCAGTTTTAGCTGAACTGTCATCTAAAATTTAGAAGATTGCATCTGAAACTTTAAGTCATAATAGTGAAGAAACAAAAGTGCAAGAGATAATCGGTGCCTTAGACGATTTAGAACCAAATTTCTCTGACGCATGGTATGATGAAGTCTTAGAAGATAAAGATATTGTTGAAGCAAGTTATTCTCCAATTGAGGCTGTAGTTGAAGATATACATGTTGATGTTGATGAAAGGTATAATTATCTGATAAAGAAAAGGTATAACCGGGTATTCTTGGATGGACTAACAGTTTCTCAGATAAACGAAGAATATGAGAAATGTGTGACAGTTGAATCCATAGCTCCAGTGGATCCAGATGAAATCATTGTTGAGCATGGTGAATGGAATCCAATGAAAGTATTAATATTGAAGAACTTTCATCATCTGAGCTACACCATCCAGATCCTAAAAACATGAATACGATTAAGCTTATATTATGGCTACAATCTAGGAACTATCCGAGAAAGAAGCTAAACAGATTGCAAGCTGCATCACTAAGAAATTTGGTGAGAAGCTTTCAAGAGACAGAGAAACAGATAAATAAGATGATAGTACATGATATGGATAACCCTCAGTACTTGGAGATTACTAAAAGAACAAGAATTTTGAAACCTCAAGAGATTAAATCAATGGCTTTGAAGAGAAGTGAACATGAAAGCAGAAAAGAATTGATGAAGATGTTTCCCGAAGAAAAACAGGCTTATGAAGTATCCATTGATCAAAAGCAGTTATGGAACAAGGCAAGAACTGTAGGTGATCTTGTAAGAAATGTGTTGCAAAAAGGACAATCAATCTCTGAATTGCTTAGTGGATTGGTTGTGCCTGACAATACAAAGAATGTGAAGATCGTAGCATAAAAGTATAATGAAGTGTTTGATGCATTTTTGATTAAGCGTGTAAATGATATATGTGATGTTTATCACTTTTACACTAGCATCATAGCTCTTCCTGTGCAAGACTTAAAAGAATTAAACAATTTGAAGTTGATTAACCCAACGAAGGCAAATCGAGGAAAATTTTGTTAAACTCTTGAATAGAGGTATTTCAAGGATGGAATCATTTCTTAAACGAGATGTGACCAAGAAGACAAGGAATACTTCAAGTTATTAAAAAGCAAAAGGAAAAATGGTGATAATCCTAATGAAGTAGAAAAATTCTTGGATGCCTATAGTGACCAATTCTTTGAAAAGGTTACTAAGCCAGGATTGAAGGTAATCGATGGAACTCAAATGACAAAACCGATTTTGAGATGGTTTTACAATTATGACACATTCGAGTTGAAGTTAGTTCGGAACCTAGACGACTGGGATCGAGATATGATTTCATTGTTTGGAGTGTTCGAATTAAAACTTCTACATCCAAGCTACATCTCATTTTTGTCAATTCAAAAGTTTGATCGAGTTTCATCTGAAGTGGCAGAAAATGATCGAAAATATTTTATGTCAATTACGAAGGCTATGGATGCAGCAATGGAAATAATTTCTTTAAGGAAAGCGTTAACTTATGCGAAGATTGTGAAGAAGGATATAAAATCAATCGATTTTATGAGAATATCGAGCAAAGGAGTATTGGAGATTTATTCAAGAGATTATCCCAAACCAATTGAGTTTTACGCTAATGTTGATATTGCAGGGTTATCAAAAGAAACTTTGGAGATTATGAACCAGATAGAATAAAGACCAACGCATCGAAGCCTGAACAAGGGATTCTTGCAGAAAAGTTCAAGTCGACAATTGCAAAAGCATTGAAGGAACAAGAGATGTATAAAGAGAAGCCTATGTTCAAGATAAAGGAAGAACCTAAAGATTATTTTGAAGACTGAAGAATATTTTGAAGACTGAAGACAAATGTAATCTTAGGAGGAGTATTGTTAGACTTCTTGAAAGATTAACATTCTGTCTTTATGTTGTTTTTTTTCATAGTATAGGGACTTATTTGTAAATATATGTTCCTTTGTTTTCTTGATAGTATAAATAGGATATTTTATGTTTTTATAGGTAAGAGAGGGGAGTGAGTTAGTCACTAAGAATCAGTTGAGCGAACTGTAACCCTACACTTGTATCCTATGCTTGCTATCAATGAAATCAATGAATTTTTTGATATGTTTGCATTTGTTTGATTACTTGTGTTTGATTTGATCATTGCATTACCAGATAATCATAGATTCGATCCATTTTGAACCTATCAGAAACATATATTTTATCACCTTTATTGATGATTGTACAAGATATTGCTATATATACTTGCTAAAAAGTAAGGATGAAGCAATAGATAAATTTGTTTTGTATAAACTTGAGAATCAACTTAACAAAAAGATACAAGTTTTAAGGAGTGACCGAGGCGGTGAATATGTTTCACCAGTTGCTAAAAATTGTGCTCAAAATGGAATTATCCATGAGTACACTGCTCCTTATTCTCCACAACAAAATGGCATTGAGGAATGAAAGAATCGTAACCTAAAAGAAATGATGAATGCCATGTTGCTAAGTTTCGGGTTGAGCAAGGATATGTGGGGGGAGGCTGTTTTGACAGCTACTTATCTTTTGAATAAAATTCCTTTCAAGAATAAGGATGTTACACCTTACGAGTTGTGGATTGGCAGAAAACCATCTTACAAATTCTTGAAAGTGTGGGGGTGTTTAGCCAAAGGATTAGTGCCACTACCAAAGGTTCAAAAGATAGGGCCCAAAACTGTGGATTGTGCATTCATAGGCTATGCCGAGCATAGTACGGCATACTGATTTCTTGTACATGAGTCGAAAAATCCCGTGATACACAAGGACATGATAATGGAGTCAATTAATGAATTTTTCTTTGAAGATGTGTTTCCTTGTTTATCTCAGGATCAAGCAAGTTCATCAAACCCAGTTGATGAGATTGCTAATGAAAAGGAACAATCAGAGGCTGAAGAGGTAGAGCCAAGAAGAAGCAAAAGGCAAAGGTTTGAAAGATCTTTTGGCCCTGACTTTCTTACTTATATGGTTGAAGGTGAGCCTAAAACCTACCAAGAAGTTGTAACCTCTTCAGAAGGACCTCAATGGAAAGAAGCCATCAAAAATGAAATAGATTCTATCTTGCAGAATCATACTTGGGAGTTAGTAGATCTTCCACCAGGCTGTAAACCTCTTGGATATCAGTGGATATTCAAGAGGAAGATGAAAGTTGATGGCTCAATTGATAAGTAAATGGAAAGGCTAGTGATCAAAGGGTATAGACAAAAGGAAGGTCTAGACTACTTTGATACTTACTCGCCTGTCACTCGAATAACCTCTATCACGTTGGTGCTTGCAATTGCGGCTTTGCAGAATTTACAAGTACATCAGATGGATGTAAAAACTGTCTTTATAAATGGGGATTTAGAAAAGGAAATTTATATAGAGCATCTTGAGGGCTTCTCTGCTCCTGGCTAGGAGGGCAAAGTGTGCAAACTTGTCAAGTCCTTGTATGGCTTGAAGCAAGCTCCGAAACAATGGAACCAAAAGTTTGATCAAGCCATGCTTGATTTGTGGTTTCAAAATCAATGAGTGCGACAAGTGTGTATATGTGAAAGATACACAAAGGGGTTATGTGATGTTATGCCTTTATGTAGATGGCATGCTTATCATTAGGAGTGATGATAACATGATTAGATCTATAAAAGATATGTTGAAAGCGAGATTTGACATGAAAAACATGGGTTTAGCTGATGTGACTCTTGGAGTAAAGATCATTAGAACCCAAAATGGTCTTGTGTTGAGTCAATCTCATTATGTGGACAAGATCCTTGAAAAATTCAAAGCGGAGGACACAAGTGTTGCTTGAACTCCTATTGATACCACTCATCATCTCTCTAAGAATAGAGGAGAGGGTGTTGCTCAGTTGGAGTACTAAAGGATTATTGGCAGTCTTATGTATCTCATGACTTGTACCCGACCAGACCTTGCATATGCTGTGAGTAGGCTAAGCAGGTACACTAGCAATCCAAGCTCTAAGCATTGGAAGGCTATGACAAGGCTTCTAAGATACTTGAGATACACAAGGAACTATGGACTGCACTATGGTCAAGATCCAACTGTTCTGGATACTAATGCAAATTGGATATTCGACATAAAAGATTCCAAATCCACTAGTGGTTATGTGTTTACCCTTGGGGGAACGGCTATAGCTTGGAAGTCGTCCAAGCAAACTGTTATAGCCAGATCAACAATGGAATCTGAATTTATCGCTTTAGATAAAGCTGGAGAAGAGGCAGAGTGGTTACGTCACTTCTTGGAATATGTTCCAGGATGGCCAAAGCCTGTAATGGCTATTTGCATACATTTTGATTGCCAATCAACAATAGGTAGAGCTCAAAGTACAATGTATAATGGAAAATCAAGACATATACGACGTAGACACAATATGATACGACAACTACTCTCAACTGGAGTTATCACTATTGACTATGTGAAGTCAAAGGATAACATTACGGATCCGTTGACAAAAAGATTAAGCAGAGAGTTAGTATACAAGTCGTCGAGAGGGATGGGACTAAAGCCCATGGAGTAAGTTTATACGAAGGAAACCTATTCTAGAAGATTGGAGATCCCTAGATCTAGGATCAATAGGACAACCTAATTGTACAAACTGAGGTCACTGTGGGGGGAGTGCCCCAAACCATAAAATGGAAGTTGAACACTTCCTAGTCCATTCCTAAATTTGATCAGTGATAGCAAAGAAGGTTAAGCCTATGGCTTTTAATGACTTATGTAACGTCACCTATGTGAGAGAGAAGTGGGCTCGCTTCGGATGAATTTGTTAGGGCGTAAATCCTAGAGCTCTTACAGAACCAGGCTAGTGTTCCATGACCATAATGAACACAACAATGAGGGGCTAGCCAGACCAAGGAGAATATTGTGTTAAGTGTAATAACGTCTACATAAAAAAAGGGGTAGTTCGAAGACATCGAGTCTACTAATCACTAGGAGACTAAGTATACTTCACAAAGGAGGGTTCAAAGAGAATATCTACCTATCCTACAATATTCAACTGCTGAAACTATATCTTGATACTTAAGTACAAAGATCAATCTCCATTCATGTGGGGGATTGTTGGAAGATGTTTCACTCATTTTGGACATTAATAATTAGTTGTATTTGTTACAATTTAACAACCAAGCCATTTCGTATGTGTTCTCTTGAGTGAGAGGAACACAATGAACCAAACATTGTCCAAAATGGAGCTATGATGAATGAGATATCGATGCTCGAAGTTGTGTGGTTGAAACACAAAAGCTGTGAAAAACTAATTGAAAGTTGTTGTCCCACATTGGTGGAATGGTAAACCATAAAGGTGTTTATAAAGTGGGACTTTCCAAGGGATTGTGTTCCCACATATGTTGAGAGACACCCAAGGTCAAGCACAAGGATGCGAAGCACCCAACACGCCCACGCCCTCGCACGGGCTCGGGTCTAGGGCGATGGGCGTAATGTGGTGCTTTGATGGCGCACTTTACACTTCGCACACTTGCATCGCTGCGAGCCGCTTGAGATCCGCCTTTGTATTTCTGAAGTGCTTATCTGATTGCCTGCTGAACTTCCTCTGTTGTAACAAACAGTCTGTTCACTTTTCTCTTAATAATTTAGGCTTTAACTAAGGGACCTTTGAACTAATCAGTTGGTAACTATCTTAGAATTCACAGCATATACATACAAGACTTGGTGTCTTGTATAGATACGGGTGCTTTACATGTTTCACAACACACAACAAGAAGACTTCCATGCTTTCTCACAACTTCGTACTCTAGTTTCAGGTACCTGTTTCAGGGGCTAGGCTGACTCCGGCAGTACTTCTGCTCCAGCTGTTGTACCCTGGGAGATAGACGGGACTCACTTGGGTGGCCCGAAATCTGTTTTAAGGGACCTCTCTTCAACAGAAATCCTCAGCCATTGTTTTGTTTACTTTGTTTTGATGTGCTGTTTCTTTTAAATAGTGTAATCAGTTTGTTTAGTTTTATTTGCATTGTAATCAAAGTTCTTGAACAATAAAGTGTTATTTATATTTTTGAATGATGTTCCTATATTAACGAAGCAAGATACATACATATACATGAATCATGTCATTATCAAGCATGATTCGTGTGTTAGCCTAGGTTTTTTATACTTATTAAAAAGACTGATATTTTAATGAGTTGAGTGTAGGAGCTTTAATCAGTCATGGCTACTCACACTCGCCTACCACATGTTATTATCATGTTTTGACAAGATAAGGCTTTTGGCATTTTAATATTGTACAAACAAATTATCAAAGTAGTTAATCATTTAGGTTTAAAGGGAGAAGGATTAATTTTATGAATGATGGTAATCTTAAAATTAATATTTTAAAACTTTCGAAACTAAGAAAATAATCGGAAGCTATATAGATTTTATAATTCAAAAGATTTGAATTTTTTGGGTAATATAGCAAATTTTGTTAAATAATTAATTTGAATAACTAAGTAATTATCTAAATAAGAGGATGATATTATGTTTAAAACATAAAGTCAAATTCAAATTTAGAAATGATATTTTGAGAAAAAAGATATCAATCTAATAAATTAGTAACAAAGAATCAATAAGCAATTAAAAGATTAAAAATTGAAATTTTGAGAATATATCGATATTTTTGAAAGATGGTCGAACAATTTTGATGATTTGATAATTACCAATATATCCTCACTTTGGGCAGGAAAATGAAGGTTAAGAATAAATATGATGCTGACACGTGGCACCACATGTAAACAATTATTATAAGTATGATGTTTTCATTTTAGGGTTTTTAGGTCCACGATGAAGCAAATGCTAGTGTGTCACACCCCGACCGACGGTGGAATAATCGGGGTGGACGAATGTTAATCGATTGCTCATAGCACATGGTAGTAAATACGTTGAAATATATCAAATGTCGTCTTAACTGAATGATACTAATCAAATGATACATTACAATTAAACAAAAATCCCAATAAATATAACAAAGGTCTTTTATTAAACTAGGTCCAAGTCCTAAATAAGCATGAAGAAATCCACTAATCTGCATTCTTGAAATCATGTGACAAAGTAACGAGTCAGCTAACGAATTAGCCGGTGAGTAAAAACAGGTTTGAATACATATATAGATAGATTACAATGATTGAAAACATTTCAGTTCACATGACAATATCAAGACTTATAGATACAATAGTATAACATAAAATACAAACCAACGCAATCAAACCTAATGACTGAATTGACTCGGTCCGTAGACAAAGCCTTATAGAATGAATGATTCAATTTCCAATCACCACACGACTAAACAAATGGGGTGGGTTTGTCAAACCGATAGATCTATCAAGTTTGTCAAACAAGTCAGCAATGTTTTCATCAAATTTTACTTGTTCAAGATGTATAAGTTTTCTATTAAAACAAACATGAATAAAATATATGTTGATGTCAATATGTTTTGTCTTTGAGAGTTGAATGGGATTCTTCACTATGTTTAGGATTGCGATGTTGTCACACCAAATGGTGGTGTCATAGATATTAAAGCCATAATCAAGAAGTTGTTATTGAATCCAAAAAATTTAGAAACAACAGCTTGATGCAGCCACATATTCAGATTCTGCAGTGGATGTTGAAACAGTGTTCTACTTTTTGCATTTCTATGAAATCAACCTATTCTCAAGAAATTGACAACCACCTGTAGTTGACTTCGGGTCTGAGTTACAACCACCATAATCACTGTTGGTCTTGGTTTTAAAAAGCACAAGGCGCACAAAAGCGACATGGTCTAAAACTAAGGCGCAAAGCACAAAATCGCACTGCTTTTCGTACGTGAGGGGCGAGATATTTATATATATTTTTTCATTATACATAAACTAATATATAGAATTTAATATAAAATTTTAATTTATGTAGAGCTTAAAATACTATAAATCCAATCTAAATAAGTAAATAATATATTAGTACACCTAGTGTACAGCTAACTAAGCACTAAGCACTATGTACAAGAAGCAAAACTTAATAAACTAAAAAAGAAAACAAATTAGAAAGATTGAGGGTAAACTTTAATAATAACTATGACTTAAAGGGTGGAAATTGTAATTTAGAGAAGAATAAGTCATGTTGTTTATATTAGGTTTTAGGAAAAGAAAAAGGGCTGCCATCCATAAAAGTTCCATGGATAGATTCCTCCGTCGACAAAAACCTTCTTCATCAGACTTCTCCGCCTAAATATTCTCCTCATTTCGTCTTCATCGGTAACCCTTCTTCCTGTACAGGAAGCACGCCTTTATCACCAATTTTTTGCTTGAAAAACATGCTTCATCCATGCTTCTGTATAAGGCTCGCCTTAGGTACACAAAAGCAAAGGAGGCGCTCCTAATGTCTCTTTGTGCCTAGGCATGCCTCAGGTGCACTTTTTAAATCCAAGCTGTCAGTATACGCATATAAGTGAAATTCAGAATTCCTAGGATACCAAAGTCCAAGTCATGGTTGGCCTTTGAGATACTTGAAAATCCGCTTGACAGCTTTCAGGTGAGACTCTTTAGGATTACTTTGATAATATGCACACTGACAAATAAGAAACATAATGTCAGGCCTACTTGCAGTGAGATACATCAAGGATCCATTCATTGATCTGTACAGATGTTGATCAACGTCTATACCCGTGAGATTAGGAGATAAAGCGGGATGAGATAACATAGGAGTTGGAACTATCTTCAAATCTTGAAACTTGTATTTGTCCAGAATATTATGCATATATTTTTCTTGATGTATCAAAATACCCTGGTCATCTTGTTTAACTTGAATACCAAAGAAAAACAAAATTTCTCCAAGTGAACTCATCTAGAACTTCAGCTTTATCACTGGTTTGAACTCCGTACACATATCATCATTTCTAGATCCAAAGCTAACATCATCAACGTAAATTTGGACAAGAATGATATCTTTACCAATCTTCTAGATGAACAAAGTTAGATCAATAGAGCATCTATAATAACCATTCGCAAACAAATGTTTAGTGAGAGCGGTATACAAAGCACGAGGTTCTTGATGTAATCCATAGAGAGCTTTGTCTAACTTGTAAACATAATCAAGATGATCTAGATCTTCAAAGCCAGGAGGCTGATAAACATAGGTTTCTTCTTTCATTTCGCCATACAAGAAAGTAGTCTTAACATCCATTTGATAAATGTTGAAATTCATGAAGGAAGCATATGCCAGAAATATGAATTACTAAGTCTAGCTACGGGAGCATAGACCTCTTCATAATCAAGACTTTCAACTTGTTAGAATTCTTTTACAACAAAGTGAGCCTTGTTTCAAACAATAACACTTTTTTCATCCATCTTATTGCAAATATCAATTTAGTTCCGATGGGCAGCTTATCCTTTGGAAGTTCACACAAATGCCATACATCAAGTTTCTTGAACTGTATTAACTCATCTTGCATTGCTTCAGTCTAGCTGTTTTCTTTCAAAGCCATTTCCATATTTTGTGGCATGATATAAGAAATGTAGCATCTATAATGACATATGTTGATTACTCATGACTAACTTCGAGTGTGTACACCTTCAGATAATGGACCGATAATTGCTTTTGTTGAATGATTTCTATGAATTCTCTATTGAAGAATCTCATCTTCAAAAATAGTTTCATATAAGTTAGAAATATGTCCAACAGGTTCATTCTCAACAACTCCTCCTTTTGATTGATAAACAATAGTTTCCTCTTGATTAATGTCACAAGCTGCTGTTTTCGATGAATGTGACTCAGTAGATGAATCTTCAAATGATACTTGAATTGTTTTAATTGGAACATCTTGTGTACAAGAAGTAGTTGTATCTGAAGACTATGGAGCTTGTTTAAAAACTTGATTAACTGGACTTAAATCAAAATCTTATGATGAAAAGTAATCTGAATCAAAAACTTGATCCAAGTTTGGATTAAAGGGTTGAACAGCTGAAACATTTGAAGAAGAGCTTATGTTTAAAGATATTCCTTTAATTGGAGATGAAGTAGGACCAACATCATTCGAAAATACATCATTAATGGATGATGTCAAAGGGGTTATATCTGTAGAAACATAAGACGATTGATTTAAAGTATCAAACAATAAAGCATAATCATATACCCAAACAGGAGCTGGTCCCGCTTCTATTTTGTTAAATTCATGTCAATCAATATCAAATGACTCTATAATCTATTTAGTTCTTTTATTATAAACCTGATATACGACTTTGTTAGAAAAGTAACCAACAAAATAACAATCATCAGCATTTTCATCAAATTTTGATTTTGAATCGGGTGTGTGTAGCAAAGTACAACAACAACCAAATGCTTTCAAATATTTGACTTTTGGTTTATGTTTAAAGAATATTTCATATGGAGTCATATTTTAATGATTATTTATCAAGAAACAATTCTAAACATTTTTGAAAATTTACAAACCGGTGTTAACTTAACTAGTGATGTTTGGCGACTGCTCATGGTTCACCGGACTCATACATTTGTGTCACCGCCCATTGGGTTGAACCCGATTCGTGGCAAATGATGAAACGTACGATTGCGTTTGAATTGTTTGATTATCCTGACACCGGTGAAAACACTTTTTATCTTATTGACAAAGCTATTAAAACGTATAAATTAGAAAACAAAATTTTTTTCTATATCTTTTGATAATGCGTCAAATAACACACTTGCGATAGATCATCTAAAATTAAAACATAAAGCAATTTGTGATGGTGTGTTTTTTCATAGTCATTGTGTTGCACACATCATAAACTTAGCCTTTCAAGACGGTGTAGGAATGATTGAACCAACAAAAGATGATTTTAAAAGAATATTACATGACATTTTTAGCAATAACCAAAGATATAGTAGGTATTGCAAGTTTTGTAAAGACGCAAATTTCAAATGTTTAGGTCAGAATTGGGACGTACCTACAAGATGGAATTCCACTTGTAACATGTTTGAAAAGGCTATTGAACAAAAAAAATGTCACACCCTCAAAATCCACATTGGGGTTTTACCGCGAGGCGAGTGAACAAACCAGGATCTTAGTCATTAGTCACTCAGAATGACACTATATGCAAAAATTAAAAATAATTCAGAGTTTGGAACTTTAAAACATTTGCGAAAGCGTTTTGTAAAAATTTCAAACATATAGTACCAAATGTAAGCTGTGCAAAACACGTGCCCAAACTAGAGTATGAAAGTATTCAATAAGACAAAAACAGATAAATGTTTGGTTAAGGTATGCATGACTCGTGCGTGCTCCTACGGCAAGCTGCTAGTAACGACCAGAGAAAAGCATACTAAAGTGTCAACACGACGGTTGGTGAGTTCAAGAGTTTGTAATCAACATAAACAGTAGTGTTAGTAAAATATAAACAAGTGTATTGAAATAGATATCTAGTCTAATTTCATTAGTAAAACAATAGTGATTTCGCGATCGATGCTGACTATGTTTGTCTATTGCCTCTTGCCACGACATACCAGGTCGTGACGCTGTTACTTGTTTAGGACAATATTGCACCCGCTTGACCTCCAGTCTTACGGGTGGGGCTTGCCAAACCCAGTAGTACTACCCAAGATTTCCCCCAAGATTCCTTAATTAACAATCCGAAACTGTGAGGCTTTCAATGGTATATCAAACTATGTCTTACTAAACACATGTTATAATAGCAAAGCGTTTTAAAATAGTGTATGCTTTCTCCTCCAAAAAGAGAGTAAATAAAAGTGGGGAATTGACCTCACCTGATGTGAAAACGAATGATAACAAAAGCTAACGATGAGCAGGAAGACAACCCTTCAAAGGTTACCTAGAAGACATGATTATCATACCCACATATATTATCATACAATGCATACGAATCTCAAACAATCAACATGCTCAACACAATCATAATTACATCACAACTAATAATTCAAACATGGAGTCTAATCATGCACTACATGCCATGTGAAGCACTCACGCCTTCACACACTAAACCCTGCCAATCCTACTAAGTAGGGGCCTCAGATTCGCACGCATGTATGACGATCACTAACATTTTTAATCGACAAGCTTCATGCCAACCAACATACACAACAATGATCTATTATAATCCTAATTATGATTCCATAATCTCCTAACATAATCCATCATCATGTAGTATTCCATAAGAACCTAAATTTCCCAAGTAGTGCATCAAGCATCCATACAACTCAATCAAAATAATCTATCACATTAGACATCATCAAGAATCATTCTAACATGATCCTAACATCATGAACATGTCTAATTCACAATATCCAATGATCTTCATGAATAAAGTTTCCCTTTCGGGAAAGTAACACCCAAAATCCATCTAACATCCAATTCATTCATAAATTCATCAACTTTGTGCCTAATCAAGTTCATAACAATCATCTAGTCATGACAAACATCATCAATTCATCATAATTTCCAAACATCATGTACAAAAGTTTCTACTTATAGTAAGGTATGAACAACACATCAAAACCATAAATTTCTTGCATAATCCACGTAAACAAACATCAATACAATACAACTAACATCATACCATCATCAAACAACATCAATTTCGACTTTGCTTCACCAATTTTGAATTAGGGTTCATCATGAATCAAAACTATGAAAAATAAATAAAAATCTAACCTTTAATCGCATATGAATCAAGAATTGATGCTTGCTACACGTTGGAATGCTTGAAACTAGATCAAAATTGATGCTTGTGCTTCTTCTTGGTCAAATTCGCAAGGGAGAGGGGGTGGGGGAAAGGTTACGGCCGAATGGGGGGTTTGGGGCTAGGGTTGGGTTTTACTAAAATTAGGTTTTGTTGTTTTACACTTTAACCCCTCTTTGATAACCTTTTGTAAAAATTAAATCTTTTAACACCTTTTTAAATGATTTTAACTTCCAAACTCATATATTATTATTCAACAATAACAATTATATATTTCAACTAATAACAAAACACATGAATCAAATAGATATTACACGTTGTCATGTTATCAAGTAAAATTCGCAAATAATATTTAAAATTCATAAATCACGTAACTACAAATTAACAATCAACATTATTAATTAAATTATTATCTATTAACCATTGTTAATTATTATTAGGTCACCAACGTTCAACGACAACTAGTGTGTGCTCACGACACGTGTATGCAAGACCTAACGAAACTAACGAAGTTTGGTAACGGAAAATTACCGGATGTCACAAAATTTTTTTAATAGCATTTCATAATAGTTTGGTAAGTCATGGAAAGACAAATACTTACCATCCATCTAGTTGGGCTGTTATTGAAGAAATAAGCAAGATGCTTCAAATTTTTAGAAACACAACTACTTGTCTTTCTGTAGTTTATTATCCAACAAGTCTATTCGTACTTCACCAAATTTATTTGTTGAATTCATAATTAAATGAGATTTTGTTTAGAGGTAGATCTTATTCGGATATGATACCCCCAATGAAAGAAAAACTTATTAAATATTTTAAAGAATTGCCTCCGGTTATTACATGTGGCGCTACATTAAACCCTTGTTTAAATATGTCGGGGGTTGAAACTTTACTTGATAAAATTACTTCTAATTCAGATTTAGAAGAAGAAAACCCATGTTATGATCAAAGTTTAAAAGCTACTTTTAACCAACAGTTAAGAAAATGTTTGATGTTTATTTATTAAAATACGGTGAAACATCACACATCCATGAGTCATCGAGGCATGTGGCACATGCCGAAAGTTCAAATGATCCAATGTTTGCTTTATATAATACTTTAAGGGATGAATGTAATAAACGTCAATATGGTAACACTTCAAGTAGTGAACTCGGGAGGTATGGTGGAACGAACTTTTTATCCACCATGACTCCACAACATTTTAAAATTTTTGACTTGTTGGCTTGGTGGAAAGGTAAGAAAGATCAATTTCCCATCCTATCCACCCTGGCCCGAGATTTACTAACCGTCCAAGATTCTATGGTAGCTTCAGAATCTACTTTTTCTATTAGTGGCAGGATTATATTGATAAGACGAACTCGACTCACTCCCCAAGCGGTTGAAATGTCAATTTGCTTGAAGTATTATTTGGATGCCGGGAAAAGAGTACAAGACGAATGCTCACTTGAAGAAGAATTGGAATATGAAGCAGAATTATACAAGAACAAAGTAGAGAGTGGATTGACACCCTGTATGACCGATGATAAAGCGGCATATGATGAGTACCTTCGTAACAGCTCAGGTTTTGGTGGCGAAGAATAAAGTATCCAAATATGCAACGAATGAACGGAGAACGACTAGGATACATGTTTAGTTTTTAAAAACAATTATTTAAAATTTTATGTCGTTTGAATTATTTATATGTTTTATATATTATATATTTCACTTTGATTTTAAATTGTGTACTTAATTCGAAATTGTGTACTTTTTTTTTTAAATAATTATGTAATGTTTCTAATTTCATATATTTTAATTTTTATAAATAAAAATATGTAAATTAATCTTATAGGTTTATTTAATTTATACAATTAAATATGTAAATGCATCTTATAGGTTTATTTAATTTTTATAATTAATTGTTTAATTAATTTATAACGCTTAAAAGAAAAAAAGGAAAAAAAACCGAAACCGGTTTCCAAACCGACCCAAACCGGTTTTATAGGTTTGGGTTTTTGTAACTCCAAACTGGTTTAGAACTCGAACCGGTATGAGGCCAAACCGGTTTTGATCATGGTTGACCAAACAGGTTTCGGTTTGAACCCCAAACCGGTTTTAGAAAAAACCCGGTTTGTACACCTCTACTTAACAGATTGTGTTTTAATTCTTCAACAAAACTTACGTCTTCAAAACTTAACACACCATTTGTCACTGTACCTTTCTTTGTAATTTTACCTCCTCTGTAACCGGCAAAGATAACATAATCACCATTATGAGGTTGAACATTGTTTAATAGTGATATGTTACTAGTCATGTGTCTAGAACAACTGCTATCAACATATCATAAGTTATCAATAGCTTGCCTTCGTTGTTCCTGCACATATTAATGAATTTAATCAGTTTAGAAACCAAAGCCGTTGTTGATTTGAGAATATTGTTTTCATCCAAGTATGTTATTGATTCTAAAATTATATCTCTTTTATCATTGAACACATAATCATCAACAATGTCTGAAATTGTAGTTTTGACCTTAACTTTCCATTCTTGAGTCGGCTTTCTCACTTTCGTGTTATTTTTCTTCAAATTATCATTCAAGAAATTGATATTGGTTTCATCAATACTTTGTGATTTCTTAAACACACTTATTTTTCTCAAGTTATCTTTTATCGAAATTTGTGGTTTTGCAATAAAAGATTTCGAATAAGTTGAATTTTTATTAAACATGGCATTGACAAAAAAATGTTTACTATTATATGAATGGAGTTATGAAATCGTTGTCTGCTTATTGATTTGTGTTGATAAATGCATTTTCTTGCCATATGATTTGGCTTTCCACAAACATAACAACATGGTTTCTGATAAACGTCATTCGCTTACATATTTCTCTCGATCCGTTTATGATAACCACCAAAGTTATCATAGAATTTGGCTTTTGTATATCTTTGGTCATGTGATTCTTTGACAGTCTCTCATTTCTCTCTACCAATCTAAAATTTTCTAGCTTCATCCGAAAGAAATGAAGAAATGTTCTTTGTCTGTTGATTTTGACCAGAAGCCGATAAGGCATAATATGTAGCTTTAACATGCTAAAACACAAATACTAGAATTGGACCAATTTTAGTGACACCTGAACTACAAATATCTTGTTTCACTGCGTTAGCATCATTAGGAATTTTATTTTTAAAGAATTGAGTATTTTTTCTTTAAAAATACATTCTTCCTTATCTATATTATCTTTTGAAACAAACATATTCTTGAAAACAGTTTTCAAGTTAGATGATAATATAATGTAAGACCCCGATCCCAGAGACCTCACAGTTAGTCATCCATAGCATTATTCATTATTAAAATACATTTAATATGCATTAATATAAGAAAGTATTGCAGCGGAATAATTAAGAAAAAACCATTTCATGCATAAATAATTACTTTTGGCAAGTAATACATCGTTGATTAAAGTTACAAAAGAATATTTAGTTGCATTACAAAACAACAATATTATTTTTGCATGAGATGGGTGCCGGTCTTCGCTTTCCAATTAGCTTCAACCCCGTGCCATCCTCAGCAACATCATTACCTGCCAACTGAAATGCATAAAAAGTCAGTGTTGCTGAGTGAGTTCTAGTGTTATAAATAAAATACTTTGTTTATATAAATATATCCTTTATTTTTGTTCATCATCACACATCATACATACATCTTGATAATAATCATTTATTATCTTTCATTATCGTTCTTTCATTTATGAAAATTGTTCCTCTTTCTTATATAGATCCTGTCACATGCCATACGCCCACATCATGCTAAAAGGTTGGTACTGTGCCGGGGTTTATCAATAAACCCCCACGTCATGCTAAAAAGTTGACAGAGTACCAGGGTACGCGACAAGGATCCTATCACATCATGGTCAATCATAAAGATTAGACCCCTGTGCGCATTTTCAAGGGTTAGCTAAACCTCACACAGTTGAGCAAACCACTACCTCATTAAGTCGTGAACCTCCATCACTTTGCTTGCAAGTCTTTCATTCATTAATTAGGTTCCACTTTTATTAACTTCATCTTTCACTTTTATTATGATAATACTTTACGTATAAGAGTATTAACACACCACGTAAAGTCACATAATAATACGTAATATAGAACATCAACAACAGCCCACAATCATACATAACATCAACAGGCACAAACCACTACAACACTTCCAAACTTAATACTACATTATATTTCCCAAGATTCCAGAAAATCCTATGTGACCAAAGAAATGCGGATGAAGTATCTCAGAAAATATTCTAAGCGTTTAAAGATATGCGGATGAACCAAATACGGATGAACAAGTCCAAATGCGAATGAACAAGTCCAAATACGGATGAACAAGTCCAAATGCGGATGAACAAGACTTAATGCGGATGAACTAAGACACCGATCTATCGTACTACATACATAGAACATAGCAAACAGTCACACAACATCAGAGAGGGCACTTAAATCACGCATCACTTACACATCAGATAAACACACAAAAAATTTGTGTTACGGTTGCAAAACTGCAGTTAATATGCACATCAGCCCCAAACTAGTTTAAAACAAGTAAAATAGGGGATCTAGAACTCACCTCTAACAGCTTTCGAGTAAGACTTCTTCAAACTGAGAGCAAACTGGAGTTCTAGCACCTAAACACACCGAAACAAGCAGCCAACACATGAAACACGTAAGAATAGATCCAGCAGCTTGAACACAGCTGAAAACTGAGCAGAAAATACAAGAAAACCTCACCTTCTAGGAGAATTCAACTTTCTCACACTAAAAGGCGGTTGAAACTTCTTCTTCTCTTCTTGCAGCCGAAAGCAGGTGTGAAATGGGGGGTGTGGGCGGTCATCCCCTACTTTTTGAACCCATAATAGAGAAGTTTGTCACTTGCACACTTTAACCCCTTTACTTTTGAAAAATGCTATCTTTCCCTTTTTACTCTTCTTTTCTTTTCCTTTTTAATAAATTTCCGGGTGTTACATGTAATTAATTGTTTTCTCTTAAAACCTTTGTCACAATGAATAATTTTTACTTTAGCTTCTTTTCTTTTGTAGAATTGGTTGAACAATTAGTCTTGAAAATAGAAAACTCAATCTTTTCATTAACTACCAGTGATGGATTACAAGTAGATATATTTTCAATATAATTTTTATTTTTATTATCTTGTAATCTAAATCATCATCACTGTACTAATCTTCCATAAAACCCTCTTTCTTCATATTTTTTGCACAAAAGTTAGAATTATTAAGTTTAATTTCAGTTTTTGTGAATGGATCAATAGTCAAATGAGTGTTGACCAAAGGTTTTAAGTTACACTTTGATTGAAATCCCAAACCATAGCTCATATCTTCATCTGTTATAGTAACTGGTTAAGGCATGCACAAACAATCATGATTAATGGGTGGTGCTATTTTGGAAAATTCAATACCAATCTTACCACCATTGATCTTTTGTGTCATTTGGGATTTAATTATACCTTCGACCATATTTGAAGAAAGTTCAAATTTCTCAACTATGAGTTTAGCAGATAAGAGTTTACTTTTAAGTTTGTTTATTTTCAAAGCCAGTTCATCATTACCTTTTGATAAATCATTATTTGTGCATTCTTTATCATGAAGATTAAGTTGTAATTGATTTATTCAACCGTTCCAACTTTCCTTTCAAAATTTGTTCATTAGATTTATGTTTTCAAGCTTGATATTGAAGTTTATCAACTTCCATGATCAATTTCTCATTGTGAACTTTATATCTTTGAACCTTTTTAACACATGAAGTAGTGCAAAGATCATTATATACCTTAATTATGATATCAGATGTTTCAACAACTTCAAGCACTCCTTTTACCATGAATACTTTTAAAACTTCTTTCTTTTCATCAATTGCTTCTTCTGCTGAATGTACTGGAGTAGTCTCGGAAGCTTTAACATTATATATGTCAGCAGATGCTGAAGTCTCCTTGATAGCAATAGAAGTCAATGTTTCATTTCCTTGTTTATCTAGATCCTTCTCAACATCTTTTTCAACAGTAGTCATCTCATCAATCCGATTCTTCTCAACTTGTGCTAGAGTAGTCTCAACAGCATTTTCAACATCATTTACCTTATCAATCTAATCTTTCTCAACTACCTTATTCTATTCAGTCTTTTCATCACATTCAGCAAATAACCCTTCAAGCATGTCACATGAATCAAACTCAACAAGCAAATTTTCTAGCATATCCTCTACTTCAACAGTTTTAATTTCTGCCATTAGAGTTATGGATATTTTGAGATCCAATATTTCCATTTTATCAGACCAATCATACTCACCATTTTTTGTGATACAAGTGCTTCGTTGCTTGATGTTCTAGGTTTGTCATTCATAGATTCGACTTCATTAGTCACCATCATTTTTACACTTTCATTATGATTGGTCTATGGTTATTTGCATTCCCTAGCAAAGTGCTGGAATTTGTCATAGTTATAACATCACAGACTTGTCTTAATCCAATCTTAGTAGCATTGTTCACCCCAAACATTTTTTTTGCCTCGTTCGTCTTACAAAATTCTTAGCTCTATACAGCACCATTGCCATATGATACTTGATGTCATTCTCTTCTACATAATCTGGATTAACCTGCTTTAAGTCATCAACTAGAACATTTGGAGCCCTTAATCTTCCTTTTATGAAAGCTTCATAGCTGGTCATGAAAGTAGTGAACAAAACAAGGTGTCATTCTGCAATCTGAATGGTTTGCTTTGACGGGTTGGAAGTAGCAACACATGATTTTTGAGTCTGGGGTGAAGATTGAATGGATGAATATGTGTGAGGTTAAGGTTAAACTAAGGAGTATGTGTGGGTTTGAGGCTGATCTGACACATGTTGGGATTGCATGGGGGAATACTGATTGTGATTTGCAACTTGGAGATGAGAAAAAGGTGTTTCTTGAACATAAGGAATGGAAGGGCTTCTAGATTGTTGTTGTTAACACATCTAGGAGTAACTCATACAGTAGTTTGGATTGTTAGCCATCTTTACATATAACGTAGTGGCTTCAGCTCCCATTGAGTTCAGATGGTTAGCAGTTCTTTGTTTCTCATCCATATCATATGATTTTATGGTATAGATCAGATCACTGAAAGATAAAGTGAACAAGTCTTTGGTTCAAAGAAGTACAGTTGTTATTCCAACTGTATGGCAATGAGTTCAATAGCTTCTTATTGGCAGCTACGTTTTCCAAAGAGATACCCGCACTTTTCATCTTTGTTACCAACTTCACAAATCTAGAAATCTGTGTCTCCAATGTATTTCCCACATGGTTAAACATGTTAAACTCTTGGTTTAGCATGTCTTTCTTGCTTTCGCTCATATCTTTGTTTCCTATGATTTGAATCTCCATGGCATCCCATAAGACTTTGGACACTCTAAATTCGTTGAATTGCTGAGCAATCTTAGTAGTCAAAGCCATGGTTATGGGTGTATAAGTTTTGTCATCAAGTTCTAGCTTCTTCATATCTTCCTCATCCCAAAGATGTTTTAGTTTTTGAACCATTTCCCCTTTGTCATTTTTTATATAAAGGAATGTACGGTCCGTATTTGAGCAACTGTAACATCCTTGGTTTAGTGTAAATGACATGGTTCTCAAATCGATACAATCAATCAGCATAGTTATCCTCACTTAAAAGTCTTCGTGGTTTAGTGCTTATACCTATCTCAATATTGTTTAGCAGTGATATTCTTCAAATTGGGATTCATGGCTAGTGTGAAAATCAAACTTCAAAGTTCACAATATTTCTTGATAATTGAACTTCTTGCATGACAACCTGGAACTTTTCACGTGACAGATTTTGTAGCAGAATTTTGGGAGTAGTTCAACTTCTCTCGCGAATAAAATCTATTAGTAACCATCTTTTGTGAATTGTAGATTTTCTCGTGTGAAAGAGAAACTTTTTACGTGTGAATAGAAACTTTTAGAGCTTCTGTTCTGACTAAATCGATCCTTCTCAGCTTCAATTTACTCACCAATTCATTCAAAAGTGATAATTTAGCTTGAAATTAGTGAATTAAGTTCAAGTTTAATCCTAATTGTCACTAATTGATTGAATTATAGCCATTTTAACCGTTAACTAGAAGATGTACGAGATCAAGTAGAAACAAGCATACAGTAAATAATTTCCAATAGTATTGTTATCTGATAACTATTACAAAGTGAAGAATTTTCACACAAAATCAGGGTTCTGAACAAAATGAAAAAACCAAACTATTTATACTAAACCAAAACTAGTCTCGCCCAAGAACTTCTTCACGCGCGGCTCAAAGTTGTCACGCCGGAACATAAACTTCATTATGTTGTTTTGATTTCCCGACCCTCTAGGTTCAATCCCTGTACGTAAACACATGGGACTTCACCTATCTCAATGTAAATATGCATCTGAATTTTCGGCACGTAGTAAGAATACTAATTGTAAGACTAAATCAACACCGACATACATTTGTTCCAAAATGAGTGCAACAACGGGTGAACTTTTAAAGGATGGATCCATGTATTGAAGTCTAGCTAGGTTGTATGCATATTGATTAACGTCAATTTTGCAAGAAAGCTATGATTTTGATACGTTGTTCATAGGTTACTAATAATAGTAACTTTATTTTGCATGAATTGATGATTGGATGATGTATGAATGTTATGGATGTGTTTGTGATGATGATTAGATGCTAAGTTGATGATGTGAACAATTGAAAATCAAGAAGATGTGTTATAGTTCATACATTGCTAAAAATAGTAACTTGTGGTGTTGAATGTTGATGAATCATGATGATTAGGTGTTGTTGATCATGTTTAGATGTTGTCATGGACTTGAATTGGTATATAATTGATGAATTCATGAATGTAGTGTGAGTTTGATGAATTTGGGATGAACTTTCCCAAAAGGGAAACTTTAATTGTGCAAATCCTTGAATTGGATGATTTGAGCAAGTTTGGGATATTAGGACCATGCTAGTGTGTTCATGGATGGTTTCTAAGGTGGTTAAATGTGTTGTTTAGGTTATATGGATGTTGATTTGGTTCGTTACCTGTTTTGGCCTGTTGTGATTCGCATGACTTATGTGATATCTAGTTGCATGATGATCTAGGTAGTACATGTGGTTAACGAAGTGCTATATGTAATCAAGTTGTATGTGAACATGTATGATATGCTGTTGTGTTAGTATTAACGAGTTATCACCTATAATGTCACCAACGGGTTAAACGGGTCAACTGGGTCAAATGTGTCTTGTCTTTCTAAAACCTTGAGTCTCTTGGTTTGTAGAGCACTTAGGGTTTCATGTCGTGACGGGAGGCAACAAACGTAACACAGTTAGCTTCGATCGCGAAATCACTATGATTAATATTTTTATGTTAATAGACTAGCTATCTATTGCAATACACTACTTATGCTCTGGAAACTGTTGATTGGTTTATATTTTAACGCAAACTCTTGAACTCACCAACCATGTGTTGACTTGTTTAGTATGCTATTCTCAGGTTAAGGTTGCCAATTGCCTAGAAGCACGCACACCAGCATTGTTGAGTTGTCTACATTTGTTTGTTTACAAATTTGGGATTATTTTCATATTTAACATTTGTGTTTGGGGCGCGTATGTTTTGCGCATTCTCTTTACATACTACTTGTTTTGGGTTTTCTGTTTTAAAAACGCTTCCGCAATATTTTAAACGTTAACTCTGGTTTTGTTTATTAATCATATAGAGTCGTTCTTGGTAACTAAAGACTGAGATCCTGGTATGTCACGCGCCTCGCGGTAAAACCCCGCTCGCGGATTTTGAGGGTGTGACAGATTGATATCAGAGCCATTGGTTATAGGGAACTAGGTTGCATACACACACTAGACTATAACCGCACAGTTGTTAGTTACTTATCGCTTACTCTCCTTACTGTATACTCATTGGCATACGCAACACGTACTTCGCAGCATGGCATCGTCGCCCAGAAATTTAGGCAAGAGACCTGCACGATCTGAGTCACCTCCTACTTCTCCCGTACCGGATAGGGGATTTAACTGGCCTCGACATCCTTATCCTCCTGGAGAGATAGACTGGGATCAGCCTATCATACCTCCTGAGCTCGATCCTCCGCGTAACTGGGATTTCTACCCCACCTACATAAACCGTATGGCTTATAGAGAACGCGTACCACCAGTAGCACCTACACGACCTAGGACTAGGTCATCAACCGCCTCTACTTTGCCTACACTCCCTACTTTGAGCATTCCTCTGGAGCAGGCATTTGCAGCCCTAGTAGCCACACTGGACACAGAGCGACAGCGGATTAGAGGACTCACTGATGAGAACTCTGCATTACGATCTGAGATGCGTCAGCTGCGTTTCCAGGTAGAGACGCTTCAGGAGCGACTTTCAATGGCCACTGGTGGACATCATACGCTGGCAGGCAACGTGGTAGCACTTAGTGAGCGCATGGATGCACAAGATCACCATAACATAGTGATCGATGATAGGTTTGCTGATTTAGAGGCACAACTAGCAGCACTTTAGGTTGCTTAAGCCCCTGCACCTTTGGTGGACCCTGATGAGGAAGACCCAGAAGAGGAACCCGAGGAAGCCCCCGAAGAAGAACCAGTAGAGATGGATGAGGACAGTGACGGATCTGACGTACTGGACTGATCCTACCTTTTAAATGACTTAGACTATGTAGTGTTTCTTTTCTTTGAAACCTATGTGGGAAGGGTTGTTTCCCACCCAACTGACAAACTTAAATTTTGACATTGATGGAATATTTTGTGACTCAATTGCAATTTATTTATCTTTGATTATTATTTCTGTTATAAATGTTGTGGTTGAGGTGAATGCATTATTTCCTATTGTTTACTGTACCTTGATGTGATTAATGTGTTGGATGTTACTCATTATTGTAATTGTGAATTTTAAAGTGAAATATGGACGCACGTGGAAGAGGACGTGGGCGTGGTCGTGGACGTGGCGCCGGAGGCCGTGGAGCCGGAGCCATAAACATGACGCCTGCGGAATTAGCGGCATTAATTAACGAACATGTTCAGGCGGCAGTGGCTGCTGCCCAACCGGGACAACCAGCAGGTACATGATAACAAAAGGTTAAACTAATTATCCTAGTTAATTGCCTAGGATATCTGACTAATGTTTGGGATTGTCAAAACAGGACCACCACCATGTACCTACAAGTCCTTCATGGACTGTAAACCCCATACCTATAGCGGGACGGAAGGAGCTGTAGGGCTTGTAAGGTGGTTTGAGAAGACAGAGTCTGTCTTTGCGAAATGCAACTGCCTGCCTGCTGATCAGGTGAAGTATGCCACCGGGACATTGGAAGGCGTAGCACTTTCCTGGTGGAATGCCCAGGTACAAATGCTGGGTCAAGCCATGGCCAATGAACTACCTTGGGATGAGTTCAAGGGAATTATGACTGAAGAATACTGCCCCCGAAATAAAGTGCAGAAACTGGAGATTGAGTTCTGGCAACTCAAAATGCAAGGCTCAGAAATTGAAGCCTACACGACTCAAACTCATGAGTTAGCCACTTTATGCCCAGGGATGGTGAATGAAATGCACAAGAGGGTGGAGCACTATATACGGGGATTGGTGCCAGAAATTCAAAGTATGGTAACTGCCTCTAACCCCACTACCATACAACAAGCTATCCGAACAGCCCACAGGCTGACTGACCAGGCAGTTGAGCAAGGACGGTTACCCAAACGGGGTGCGGTGGCAAGCGTGCCCGACCAGAAATGCAAGTGGGATGGTTCAAGCAACAAGGGATCGTCATCCAGCAGCCAATCTCAACCTCAACAACAGCAGCAAAGTCAGCAACAGCAACGGAAGTTCGATAACAACCGAAGCTTCAACCAGGCGACTCCCTCAAATCAAGGACCCGGTGGGTATGGTGGAAGACTGCCAAAGTGCAACTGGTGTAACTACCACCATGTGGGTCGATGTGATAACTTCAAGTGCCAACGTTGTGGGAAGATTGGTCATGCAGCCAAAGACTGTCGGGGTGAACTGATGAAGAAGCCTCAACAATCACAAGAAACTCCGAAAGGTTGTTTTGAGTGCGGAAAAGAAGGCCATTACAGACGCAATTGTCCCCAGCTTAAGAGGAATGGTAATGGCAACAACAACAATGGGAACAACAACAATAATAACAATGGCAACAACAATAACAACAACAATGGTAATGGCAACAACAATGGTGGAAACAACAATGGAGCCAAAGGAAGAGCCTTCGTCATTGGCTCAGGTGAGGCTCTAAACGATCCTACAACAGTAACTGGTAAATTTTCGGTTAATGGTCGTTTTGCTACTGTATTATTCGATACTGGAGCCAATAGAAGTTTCGTGTCCACTAGGTTCTGTAGTCTTTTAAGTGATATGCCCTCAACCTTAGAATCTAAATACACCGTAGAGTTAGCTGACGGTACACAGATTCACGTAACGCATATTCTTAGAGACTGCAAGATAGAGCTTGCTGGTCATACATTCACCATAGATCTCATGCCTGTTACGTTAGGAAGCTTTGATGTGGTAGTAGGCATGGATTGGCTTTCCGATAAACAAGCAGAAGTCATATGCCACGAGAAGATCATACGGATTCCCCTTGGTGAAGAAGTCCTTACGGTCAGAGGTGATAGGAGTGGTGCGGTGATAGGCATCATCTCGTTTATGAAAGCACAGAAGTTGTTACGAAAGGGTCGACTGGCCATATTAGCACTCGTCACAGATAAACAGGTCGTGGAAAAGAAGATAGAGGATATCCCCGTAGTTCGTGAGTTTCCTGAGGTGTTTCCGGAAGACCTGCCTGGATTACCGCCTCATCGTCAAGTTGAATTCCAGATTGAGTTGACTCCAGGAGCCACTCCAATTGCGAGAGCACCATACCGGTTAGCTCCGAACGAACTGCAGGAATTATCTGCCCAACTACAAGAGTTGTTGGATAAGGGGTTCATCCGACCGAGTTCGTCGCCCTGGGGAGCGCCAGTTCTATTTGTAAGAAGAAGGATGGTACATTTCGAATGTGCATTGACTATAGGGAACTGAACAAGGTTACTATCAAGAATAGATATCCGTTACCTCGTATCGATGATTTGTTTGATCAACTACAAGGATCAAGCTATTACTCTAAGATTGATCTGAGGTCTGGGTATCATCAGCTGAGAGTTCGAGAAGAGGACATCTCGAAGACTGCTTTTCGTACACGATATGGTCACTATGAATTTTTGGTCATGCCATTTGGGTTGACGAATGCACCAGCAGTATTCATGGACATCATGAATCGCGTGTGCAAACCCTATCTTGATCAGTTTGTTATCGTCTTTATTGATGATATACTGATATACTCAAGGACCGAGGAAGAACATGGAGAGCACTTACGTTTAATCTTGGAATTACTCAGAGAGGAACAACTGTACGCAAAGTTTTCTAAGTGTGATTTCTGGATACGTGAGGTACAATTCTTGGGTCATATTGTCAACGAGAAGGGAATACATGTTGATCCTGCTAAGATTGAAGCGATAAAGAATTGGTCTGTTCCTAAGACACCAAGTGAGATACGACAATTCCTTGGATTAGCGGGATATTATCGACGATTCATTGAAGGATTCTCTAAGATTGCACAACCTCTCACAGCCTTGACTCACAAGGGAACGACGTACAAATGGGGTGAGAGTCAGGAATCTGCTTTTCAGTTGCTGAAGCATAAATTGTGTAGCGCACCAATATTAGCGTTACCGGATGGTAGTGATGATTTCGTAGTCTATTGTGACGCTTCTATTCAGGGACTTGGATGTGTCCTAATGCAGCTGGATAAAGTGATAGCTTATGCCTCTAGACAATTGAAGATTCATGAGAAGAACTATACCACCCATGACTTGGAACTGGGTGCGGTAGTGTTTGCCTTGAAGATCTAGAGACATTACTTGTACGGTACCAAATGCACCATCTACACCGATCACAAGAGTCTTCAGCGCATCTTTGAGCAAAAGGAGTTGAACATGAGGCAAAGACGCTGGGTGGAATTGTTAAACGACTATGATTGTGCTATTAAGTACCACCCGGGGAAAGCAAATGTAGTTGCTGATATGTTGAGTAGAAAAGAGACTGCTAAACCTCGACGAGTGCGAGCTCTGCAACTAACGATTAGTACGCAATTACCTGAACAAATCCGAGAGGCTCAGACGGAAGCTCTGAAAATAGAAAACATTGGGTCTGAATCGTTAAGGGGTATGGAAAAACAATTGGAAGTAAAAGCGGATGGAATTCGTTACTTCATGGATAGACTATGGGTACCTCTACACGGAAATCTGAGAGACTTGGTGATGAGTGAGGCTCACAAGTCCAAGTATTCTATACATCCTGGATCTGACAAGATGTACCACGATTTGAAGGCGCACTATTGGTGGCCTAACATGAAAGCAGATGTAGCTACTTATGTGAGTAAGTGCCTGACCTGCTCGAAGGTGAAAGTGGAGTATCAGAAACCATTTGGTTTACTACAACAACCCGAGATCCCTATATGGAAGTGGGATCAGATATCAATGGATTTTATTACTAAGTTACCTCGCACTTCTACGGGTTGTGATACAATATGGGTTATCGTGGATAGATTAACAAAGTCTGCTCATTTCCTAGCGATGAAGGAAACAGACAAGATGGAGAAATTAACTCGACTCTATTTGAAGGAGATCGTTTCGAGGCATGGAGTACCGATCTCAATCATTTCTGATCGCGATTCTCGTTTCACATCACACTTCTGGCAGTCGTTGCAGAAAGCTTTAGGTACGCGATTGGATATGAGTACTGCTTATCATCCACAGACTGATGGTCAAAGCGAGCGTACTATACAGACTTTGGAGGACATGTTACGTGCTTGTGTGATTGACTTTGGGAATAACTGGGAAGTTCACCTACCATTGGTGGAATTTTCTTACAACAACAGTTATCACACTAGCATAAAGGCAGCACCTTTTGAAGCTTTATATGGGAGAAAGTGTAGATCGCCAGTTTGCTGGGCTGAAATTGGTGATAGTCAATTAACGGGTCCCGAGTTAGTACACGAGACAACTGAGAAGATTGTTCAGATAAGAAACCGCATGGCCGCAGCGCGAGACAGACAGAAAAGCTATGCTGACAAACGACGAAAACCTTTGGAATTTCAGACAGGTGACAAGGTTTTATTAAAAGTCTCACCGTGGAAAGGCGTAGTTCGGTTTGGTAAGCGAGGAAAGCTAAATCCGAGATACGTTGGACCATTTGTGATAGTGGAAAGAATTGGTCCAGTGGCCTATCGACTAGCCTTACCTGATTCATTGAGTGGAATCCATGATGTATTCCATGTTTCAAATCTAAAGAAATATTTAACGAATGAAACGATGGTCGTACCACTGGAAGAAGTTCAAGTAGACGAACAGTTACGTTTCATTGAGGAACCTGTCGAAGTGATGGATCGTGAGGTGAAAACGCTTAAGCAAAGCAAGATACCCATTGTCAAAGTTCGTTGGAACTCGAGACGTGGACCAGAATTCACGTGGGAACGTGAAGACCAAATGAAGCTTAAGTACCCTCAGCAATTCGAAAGGACGATGCCAGCCAGCGAAGGTACTAATTAAATTTCGGGACGAAATTTCTTTCAACATGGGGATGATGTGACAACTCATCCAAAACTCACACGATTTCGATTTCCTTGTGCCAATGTAGTAGACCAGCAATGGAACACTCACCATGTAACGCAATTTTCGGGACGAAAATTCTTTCAACATGGGGATAATGTGACATCCGGTAATTTTCCGTTACCAAACTCCGTTTGTTCCGTTAACTCTTGCATACACGTGTCGTGCACACACACTAGTTGTCATTGAACGTTGGTGACTTAACAATAATCAGTAATGTTAAATTGATGATAATTAAGTTAACAATGTGATTATTAAGTTATGCTTATGTGATTTAAATGTTAACTGTAATTTTATCGCGTAACGTGGAAACGTGTGTATTTACTTTGTAAATTTTGTAGCTTGTAAAGATAATACATATAATTGCTACTACTAGTTTATATGTTTATTATTCTAGTTAAAAACATTTTAAAGGAGTGTGTAAAAGCTTAATTTTTATAAAATACAAATTATAAGGGTTAAAAGGGTAATTATGGATTATTAAATAAAATAAAATCAAAACTCTAACCCTAATCACTTCTTTCGGCCGCGACACCTTCAAACACACACACACACTTCGGTTTTCATCAATAACAAGCAATTCCATTCGATTTTGGACCGATTTCAAGCATCACAACAAGTTAGAATCATCAATTGCAAGCCATTACACGTTTAAAGGTTAGATTTTTACATGTTTTTGATGGTTTTTCATGGTGGCCGAACCCTAGTTCGAAAATCTGCAATTGAATGTTAAATTCTTGGTTGTTTGGTGATGTTATGATGTTAGTTAGGTTGTATTGATGCTAGTTAACGTTGATTATGCAAGAAAGTTTGGATTTTGGTTGTTTGTTTATATGATCATCTTTGGCCGAGAGTTTGAGGCGATTTTGGATCAAATTGGATGTTGAATGTTGTAATGATGCTAGTTAGGTTGTATGCATATTGGTTAACGTCGATTTTGCAAGAAAGCTATGATTTTGATACGTTGTTCATAGGTTACTAATAATAGTAACTTTATTTTGCATGAATTGATGATTGGATGATGTATGAATGTTATGGATGTGTTTGTGATGATGATTAGATGCTAAGTTGATGATGTGAACAATTGAAAATCAAGAAGATGTGTTATAGTTCATACATTGCTAAAAATAGTAACTTGTGGTGTTGAATGTTGATGAATCATGATGATTAGGTGTTGTTGATCATGTTTAGATGTTGTCATGGACTTGAATTGGTATATAATTGATGAATTCATGAATGTAGTGTGAGTTTGATGAATTTGGGATGAACTTTCCCAAAAGGGAAACTTTAATTGTGCAAATCCTTGAATTGGATGATTTGAGCATGTTTGGGATATTAGGACCATGCTAGTGTGTTCATGGATGGTTTCTAAGGTGGTTAAATGTGTTGTTTAGGTTATATGGATGTTGATTTGGTTTGTTACCTGTTTTGGCCTGTTGTGATTCGCATGACTTGTGTGATATCTAGTTGCATGATGATCTAGGTAGTACATGTGGTTAATGAAGTGCTATATGTAATCAAGTTGTATGTGAACATGTATGATATGCTGTTGTGTTAGTATTAACGAGTTATCACCTATAATGTCAACAACGGGTTAAACGGGTCAACTGGGTCAAATGTGTCTTGTCTTTCTAAAACCTTGAGTCTCTTGGTTTGTAGAGCACTTAGGGTTTCATGTTGGTTTTGTGTACACGTGCTTATGTACTCTTGTATTCTAGGTGACCTTTGAAGGTTGTCTTTCCCTCTTTCTTTCAAGTTAAGCTCTAAGTTAATTCTTGCGCGTATCAGGTGAGTTCTTGCCCCACCCATTTTACATAATCTCTTTTGGGGGAGATAGCATACTGTTGATCACAAACGCTTTTATATATGAGTGTGTATAATATTGATATGGTGTTGTTTACCATGGAAAGTCCTCACACTTTCGGATTGTTAATATTGAATAGCGGGGAAATTTTGGGTAGTACTACTGGGTCTGACGAGCCCCACCTGTGCGACTCGAGGTCAAACGGGTGCAATTTTGTCCAAACATATATTCGTCACGATCTGGTAAGTCGTGACGGGAGGCAACAAACGTAACACAGTCAGCTTCGATCGCGAAATCACTATGATTAATATTTTTATGTTAATAGACTAGCTATCTATTGCAATACACTACTTATGCTCTGGAAACTGTTGATTGGTTTATATTTTAACGCAAACTCTTGAACTCACCAACCATGTGTTGACTTGTTTAGTATGCTATTCTCAGGTTAAGGTTGCCAGTTGCCTAGGAGCACGCACACCAGTATTGTTGAGTTGTCTACATTTGTTTGTTTACAAATTTGGGATTATTTTCATATTTAACATTTGTGTTTGGGGCGCGTATGTTTTGCGCATTCTCTTTACATACTACTTGTTTTGGGTTTTCTGTTTTAAAAACGCTTCCGCGGTATTTTAAACGTTAACTCTGGTTTTGTTTATTAATCATATAGAGTCGTTCTTGGTAACTAATGACTGAGATCCTGGTATGTCACGCGCCTCGCGGTAAAACCCCGCTCGCGGATTTTGAGGGTGTGACATTATTTGTCTAAAAATCCAGTGAAATATCAAAGTATAAAACACATGGAAATAGACATCTATTTTGTCCAAAAATAAGTACATGTTGGATCCATTAGAGTCTTACATTTTCCTGCAGACAACCAATATACAGATATCTTCTCCAAAGGCCTCCAAAAGCATTTATTCTTAAAGTTTCGGTCCAAACTATGAATTCATCCAACTACTAATCAAACTGTGGGGGACTATTAACTGACGTATATTTTTCATATATATACATATATTCGATTGAAAATTATTATCATTTGTATATTTAGTATGTATCTATTAATTATGTTAATTAGTTAGAGATATTTGGTTTCCTTACACATGGCATTGTAATTATATTATACATTTGTATCTTTATCTCCTTGTATAAAATGAGAAATGACGGATCCTTTCACAAGTGACTTCATGTAATACACCAAAGTCACAAATGGTCTACCAACACTCAATTGCCATAAACTTCCCTAAGTTCACCATCCAAAGCTTTAAAAAGAATCAATGGATTAAACCAGCTAAACAAAATACCAACTTAAAGGACAACAAGAGTGCTTATTCCAACTTCAACCAAATGTGAATTGAATCACTATGATATATCTCAATTATATAGGTACCACCCAATAACTATTCCCAAACGATTAGTTCTATGATCAATTAAACTTGATAGTGAGTTTCTCGTAGCCCCTCTTTATTGCTTTTACTCACTTTTGGGGGAGAAACATGTTAACTACTAGATGTATTACTTTAGTTAACTGATTATCATACTAAAATTCCCTAATTAAACTGAACACAACCTATTAACTACTAGATGTAGCCTACGAATTGATATAGATAGTACTATCAGAGTGTGACAACCCTTATTCATCCAAATAATTAAAATGTGTAAATCCACAATTAACTATGATGGATGCTTATATTACAAACTGAAATTATGCTTTCAAGTATTTATGATATGTACTTACATGGGGTACTGTTCAACTATCACTATGTTGTGGTTTGTGGGATAAATGTACATACATATCAACTAAATTAGGTGATGCCTATTATGATTACAGCTTATTCACAAACTATGCAACTGATGCAAATGAACATTTTATTGAGTCTCGAGAGCTTACAAGCTCACCAAGTGTTGACCTATTTACTAACATGTTTTTTAGGTAACTAAGCATATAAGAAAAGCCTTATTTTTGATGACACGTCTAAGGCATATAGGAAGATTGTGCAGCATAGGCTTAGGGATACTTAGCCGATGTGTTATAATCTTTCAAAATATGTACCTTAGAGGACACCATACCCTTTCACATTTTCATGAGCATGGGTCCTTCAATCACTTTCCTATATTCAATTAAAGTTTTCAGCCATTCCTACTAATTGAGATATGAAGCAACCTTATCTAATATCTCCTTTGGAATATGCTTAAATTTCATTAAAAATAAAATACTGGGACATAAGGTTACATAACGAGTGAAGATTGCAATGGGTTGGATATAATATGGGTACAGTAATCTCAATAATGTATTTATATATAGAACCATGTAACATGCTTAGTGTGAATGAAATAAGGGAACATCAAATAATGTGAAAATCTTTTGTTGGCAATACTGGGTACAACATGTAGATGTATGGTGAGCACAACTTAGAGCCTTACCATGTCATGAAGATAGAATAAATTGTTTTATATACAGCCATAAAGCAAAGTGGGTAGAGCCCTATTGATATAAGACCCGCACATTCTTTATTGAGGAAATAGGTACACATAGGTTTCTCTTCAACCTAACTTGAAGCCCAACCATCAGCAGCACCAGCCCAATCAATAGTAGCTCAGCAACACCAACCGAAGCCCAAGAAGACTAGTAGCCCAATACATGCCTACAATACAATAAACACAAGTTATTTGAACTAAATATAAAAAAAACATAAATTAGGACATGAATTACTATATTTTTGAGAAAAAGGGCTATCATAAAAAAATAATGATCAAGATCCATCGATATGCAACCCAACTAACATTCTGCCAGTTTGCGCATTATTATTTTTATAAGTATGATTGGTTCAAACATCACATATCATCACTTTTATGAGTACAATTGATTCAAAGTTATTCTGGACATATTATATATATATATATATATATATATATATATATATATATATATATATATATATATATATATATATATATATATATGTGTGTGTGTATATAAATGTATATGTATATATGTGTGTATATATATGAGTGTATAAATACATATGTATATATGTGTATATACACATATATATATATATATATATATATATATATATATGTATATATATATATATATATATATATATATAGGAGGGATCCTAAGAAAACCATAATGTTATGTGTAAAAGTAAATATTAGAGGCTGATACAACCAAAGTTCTTTTGGCATGCATAGTGAAGTACAAAGAAAGTTACTTCGGAAGATTCGATAAAAGCACTAAGAAATTCTCTAAGTGTCAAATCTTTTGAAGCCAAATACCAGTTCTTCTGAAGCCAAAGATGAAGTTTTCCAAAGCTTCAAGACAAAGTCTTCCAAAGCAAAGAGACTGATTCTTCTGAAAACATAGAAGATATGCTTTCTCTGACAAGCTTTTGATAAAAGCTGAACCACTTTTCGCTGCCATCTCTGAAGACTAGCCAACTTATACAAGTTGGTGATATCTCCATACTTTAGTCAACTGTAGATTAAGGTTTTAGAGTGTAACGCCCTGGAAAAAAGTCAAAACGAGCCATTTAATAATAATGGGCTTAGTTAGGGGTTGAGTAAAATAAATAAGAAGAAAAATGGATTATGGACCAAATTAACCTTACGGGTTATGTGTTAGATGAGTTTAAGGTCCCGTGAACACCCGTATATAAGCACAAATCAGCCGTATTCATCCTAATTTGCAACTCAAACAACCAACTTTCTAGAGAGAGAATAGAGAGAGAAAGTGGAGAAAAATGGAGATTTGGGGCTTTATTGATCAAAGGATTGAAGATCTACGGTTTTAGGCATCAAATAATAAGAAAAGAGCATGAATCCAGGTAAGATCATCATCCAAACGTCTCTTTAGATCATACCCGGATTCTAGAAAGTTGTTTGTTATTCATTTTGATGAAAATGTGAATGTATGGACTATGGTGAATTCGTTCTAAATAAAAAAGGGGGTTTCCTGATGTTTCTTACTTGGTGTGATATACACTAATTAAGAATAAGTATTATGTAATGAAGTGAAAGTTAATATTAACGAAAGTGAAGCCTAATGAACGAATGAAAGTCTTGCAAGCAAATGAATGGAGGTTCACAGCCATTGGGTTGTTAGCTCAACTGTGTACGGTTTAGCTAACCCATGAGGATGACATAGGAGTCAATCTTTGTGATTGACTAATATGTATGAAACGGGACCCTTGTCGCTTACCCTGGTACTGGAGTCAGCTTCGTGCACAATGTTAGGCTTCTATTTACAAACCTCGGTCTAGTACCAACTTTGTGCACAATGTTTGGGGTATAGCATACGACATTGGTCTAGATGAAAGTGGAAGATAATAATGAAAGTTCGAGATGTACAAAATGAATGAAACGAATGATAATTAATGAATATGATGATATGTATGTAATGATGAATGATCACGCACTAAATGTAAAGGTTTTGAAATGTATGAAAAAGTATTTTATTATTCAACTGGAACTCACTCAGCGTTGCTGATTTTTTGTATGCATAATAGTTGGCAGGTAATGGTTGATACTGAGGAGAGCAGGCATGGATGCATAAGCTACTGGGAAAAGTTCAAGTCTGGCATTCATAGTTTTTGGGATAGTTATTGTATTGATACATTTTCTAGATGTAAATGAAACGACATGATGTTTTGACACAATTTTAATTATTAATGAAAAGATATATTCCGCTGCAAAATGATGTGTTTTAAATAAATTATGCTATGATTGACCAACTATAGGCGTCCCGGGAATTGGGCCTTACATAGAGTCTGTAACTTACTACTTTGTACTTTTATCCTTCTTGTAATAGATAAGGATGTGAGCTATAGCATGACATAATCACTAGTCAAAAGGCAATCTGCCTTTTGACTTTACATTGATCTTGTTGTCTAGATTAGTGTTCCAGCTGGCCTTCAAAGTATTGCCGGCTGTAGGATGTATTATAAAGTATCTCAGGTACTAGTCCTTAGGACTAAGCCTTGTAACAATTGTAAAACACTTGAGAGCAATATACATCATTCTTGAAAACCAAATACTTGTGTTCTACTTGTGCTCTTTACTTTTATTCATTCTTTACTTGTGTTTTTTACTTTTGTTCTCTCCAACCATTGTGAAACTATTGCATTACCACCCTTCATCGGTCCTACATTATGTGAAAACTAGAAAAAACTAATAAAATCGATCATATAATTTATAAAATGTTTTATCACTACCACATATATATTTTTGTGTGTGTGTACATATAGATATGGGTCTGGATCATATGAAAACCGTAACATAGTTTTACATGTACTTCACACATAGGTTACATGTACGTAAAACTCTTCATTCACGTGTTTATGTTACACATATATGTAATAAATACTTAAATAATCTTTTAACAACTAAAAACATAAAAGTTACTTATTATGTTATTAGTTTTCTTTGTTTTTTTTGGTTTTTGCATAACTATTGGTTTTCTCAAGAACGTTTCCCCCTATACACACACTTAAATATATATATATATATATATATATATATATATATATATATATATATATATATATATATATATATATATATATATATAAATATATATATATAAATATATATAATATATATATATATATATATATATATATATATATATATATATATACATACACAAATACAAGAGTTTAGGATCAATTTTAACAATGTTTTCAACAATGAACCAGATTCGATCAAAACCGAACCAGAAAAATTGTTATATTGCGATAGCAAAACAACACTTAAGACTTTCAGCTCTACATGAACAACAATTCTGGATCTGTCACTGTTTGAAAGATGGAGTGTTCACCACTTTCATCGTTACTCAAGCCATTGGTTGTAAGTGCTCGTTAGGTTGAGACTAGAGAGGGAATTATGATACAGGCGGGAATAGGGTTGGTTGGTTTTTTCATTTTAAGTTTTTCTATTGCTCTTTAAATAAAAAAGTATAGTAGTTCACGTACCAAACATAAATGAATTGTTTAATGTTTGTCCGTCTTAAGGACCAAAGAGTGATGACCCTCATAGTTTATAAACAGTAAGAACCTAATGCGTAAATTCTGATACTTAAATACAAAACGTAAAGTTTTAAAACAACAAATAGATGGTTAACATAACAATTGTAAAACACTTGAGAGCAATATAAATCATTCTTGAAAACCAAATACTTGTGTTCTGCATGTGTTATTTACTTTTGTTCATGGTTTCATAATTTGGTTCCCTATTTGATCTGTTAAGTGTTGTGGTTTGTTCACTCCAACCATTGTGAAACTTGTCACACCCTCGCTAGAAGTGGAAACACGAGGATGCGACGGACGGGATCGTTATAACACATTGGGGTTTAAGAGAATAACTAAATGTATTCTCCGTAAATGGGTCATGACGTCGCTCAACACATAGAAACACGTGTCAAGTACAGTCAATTCCAAAACGTCATACCATAAATGCTTAAATAAACCAAAGTTCCATTCGGAAACAAGTCAACACAAGTGCCACACAATGCCAAGTTCAAAACCAATAAAATTACAATTCCACAAGACTAAACAAATCAAAACATGTCCAAAAGTCCCATGTAGTGTCTATTGCTCCTAATGGAGTGGTCTTGTCTAAATCCATGGCCAAACACCTAGGCTTCATTACCTGAAAATACATGCTCTAAAAGGTCAACATACGTTGGTGAGTTCACAGGTTTAAAAGTACAAATATTTTGCCGTGTATAACATGTATAGAAAATTTGCATCTGAATGAAGTACATAGCAGTCAAGATATCAACACAAGTTCTAACTCAATCCAAGTCCAAGGCCGTTCCAAGTCCATCATAAGTCCAAGTCCAACATATCCGGATTATATTCACCCAAGGGCAAGCCCCGGCCAAGTCGATCTTGACTAGTATACCGACAACATGGGTGGGGGTGTCAACCCGTTAGTACTAACAATACCTCTCCATGACATCCAAGCCAACAGGCTCAATCACAATTCTAATCACACACTCATGAAAGATCATCAAGACTCAAACCATGACCCAAACCACATACAATGTTTCAAAAGAAAACCAACCAAGGCATAGTCTAAAACCATAAGCATGCTTTTCCCCCAAGTAAAATACATTAAAAAGGGGCTGTGAAACTCATCTTAAAATGTTATAGTTAAAATTCCACAATACGCAGAGTAAGCTTCTAAAAAAAATATAATACACAAATGGATTACTACAACACAAAAAGTAAAATGACCAATATGGGTGTAATCCTTTTAATCCAGCCCTTAACGCTCATCAACGTTTTTCATTGCCACACTTATTAATTTATTCTTTTTTGAAGTCATTTAATCACTTTTATACGCAAAAATTGTCTTTATTTAGATTATCTAGATCCAACTCTTACTTTTAAGTTTACCAAGAAAATTCAGCATATATATCTGATTGCGCATCAGTCTTGTATAAGCTGTTTGGAGATCGAAACGATAACAAACCATTGCTTAAAAGGTATCAATTAAAAGAGGAGACTTTTAGTTAAACTCCAGAAAAAGAATCATGTCCATTTGACAAAATATGAGAAAATTATGACTCGAGGAATACAGACAAATCTGCTGTCCAGATTCGTCAGTTTTGACCTTCCGTTTTGTTTGCTACGTTTGGAGGGCCAAACAATGTCAAAACGACACAAGACCACTTGGGTTAGTTCTAGGACTCCTAGGACTTAAATTTTGACCTAGAGTTTTCCCCAATTGGGCGTGTTTTGACCAAGTTACGACCTGTACAAGATGACCCATTTTCCTGACAGCAAGCTGTCCAGTTCATTAGCTTTGTTCATTTGCGTCCCAAGTTCCATTATGTGCCCGTTAACAATCTGAATCTAATAAGAACTTTCATTCCAGGTTCTATTTGTCCAAAGCTTCAATTAAAAACTTTGTTTACTTAAATTTTCAGTTCCAAACAGTTTATTAGATTCTTAGTCTCCCGGTTTGCAACGGTAATTTGTAAATTCAAAGTTTCTATCGTTTTACACGTCTATTCCTTCAAGAATCAATTTCAATGACTTCCAAAACGTTTTATAAGTACAAGATGTCAATTAAGAGCAGATTATCCAAGATTACAGTCCAATTTTGATAGATTCGAAGGATATACAAGAACAAGGATTAGGGTTTTTACCAATTAGAGAATCCGACGATCTAAGCTCCTAGATCTTCACGATCTAATGCCCAAAACAATGAATATGATGATATTAGATGAAGATTTGTATTTAGATGATGAACATCTTCGAAATTTGAGTAGAACAAGAATTAAAGTCATCAAAATAAAGAAAAAAAAAACGATTTTTGCTTACCGTAGGTTCGAAGATGAACGAATCTAGCCTAGTTTAAGATCTTGGATGTCTTGTTTACCAAAAACTCGATGGATGGCTCAAGGAATTCAGGATTTTCGATGGGTAGATGAAGAAGAAGAGAGAATTTTGTGTTGTGGTGGCTAGGGTTTCAATGAAAGAAATTCAAGTTGCAAAAGTGAGGCCAAAACAAAGGGGAATACCCCTTTATTCATTTGCGGCCGTAACATGGGAGGGAAAAAGGGCCTTCGGGCCCTTGGCCCGTCTCGTGTAATCCGTCTCATCCCGACCCGCGCGTCGACCAATTTTCATGTTTACAAATTCCGCGCGCAATAACGGTTCCAACAAGCTATCACATGCCCTAGAATTTGGATAATTTATATTTTTGAACCAATTTAAGTTTATTTACCAGGCTTTAGGCAAAGCCAATGGATGTAGAGTTAGTTGGGTTTGGTGTAATTTCGTGTTTTACTTTTTAGAAAAACCTTGATTGGGCTCAATGCATAGGACCTCATACAATGACAAGTCCAATGGCCTTCATAATGATAGAAACTCTAGGCCCATCACAAGGATGTAGGCCCATTAAGCTAAAATTTGGGCCCACCAAGTAAAGAACCATAAATTAAGACCAAGCCCAAATATGACAAAAATCAAGGTCAAAAGCCAAAATCCAAATCAAATGTCAAAGTCAACGCACCTATTTTGGTGACGGATGTCACAAAACTATTGCATTACCACCCTTCACCAGTCCTGCAATTGGTATTAGAGATTTTTAGGCTCTTTATTGTAAGATCTCACCATCTTAAATCCCTTCAGATCCATAAAACACTTACTAGCTCAAATGGCAGCTCTCACTAAGGCTGTTATGGAAACCGGTACCAAGACAAAATCTACACTGATCACTCCTGATTACATTGATACTTGGTGCCAAAGAATGGAAGGCTTAATCAAGTCTCAAGATAGTAGGATGTGGAGATCTGTTGTCTCAGGACCTCAAATCCCAAGCACCACTTCAGCTAACGCTGGTGGTGAGATGATTTTAAAGGAAGTGGTTGACTATTCTAAGGAAGAATGGAAGAAGATTGATATAGATCTGAAGGCCATGACCGCTCTACAAACTGCTCTTCCCAACTTGATATACAGAGGCTTCAAGAAGTGAAAAACTACAAAGTAGCTCTGGGATGCACTAAAACTTATGTATGAGGGGTCTGGTGAAGCTAAAGAAAACAAGAAGGACCTCATGAAGCAGCAGTTTGAGAATTTATCCTTTAAATCAGGTGAAACTATGACTCAACTATACTTTAGGTATGTTGAGATTGTATAAACTCTTACAGATGTTGGAGTTAAGCTTGAGAATACGCACATTGTGAGGAAGTTCATTTTCTCTTTTCACAAATAATTGACTCACTACTGTGTGGCTATTAAGAGAATTGAAAACCTCTCCACCCTTACTCTCATAGAGCTGTATGGTATCCTTAGTGGTTACCAGATGGAGATGAACATGCAGAATCCAGCAATCAACAGAGTTCAACCTTCCTTGTGGTTGAAAGGGATAGTGGAGAACCATAGCATAATCTGATCAGCTACCATGACAACTCATAAAAGGGCCCTTTCATCACCTTCCTTGAGACACCAAGGGAGAGCTACATCCAAGAAAGCCTATTCCAAGAGACAAGCTCATCTCAAAACTTTATGTCTTTTGATGAAAGTTATGGCAAGTTTCTCTTCACTCTTGAAGATTTGGATTGTATCCATCCAGATGACCTGAAGTATATGGAGATAGTATAGCAATCAACAGCTCTTCCATCTAGCAATCAACAGAGTTCAACCTTCCTTGTGGTTGAAACCCTTACTCTCATCTAGCAGCTCTTCCAGCAATCAACAGAGTTCAACCTTCCTTGTGGTTGAAAGGAATAGTGGAGAACCATAGCATAATCTGATCAGCTACCATGACAACTCATAAAAGGGCCCTTTCATCACCTTCCTTGAGACACCAAGGGAGAGCTACATCCAAGAAAGCCTATTCCAAGAGACAAGCTCATCTTAAAACTTTATGTCTTTTGATGAAAGTTGTGGCAAGTTTCTCTTCACTCTTGAAGATTTGGATTGTATCCATCCAGATGACCTGAAGTATATGGAGATAGTATAGCAAATGGCTCTTCTCACTCATAGAGCTAAGAGATTCTATAAGAGAACCAAAAGAAAGTTTCCTAGAAATGTAACTAGTGGAAAGTTTGGACTGGATAAAAGCAAAGTAAAGTGTTACAACTGTAACCAGATGAGATACTTTGCTAGGGAGTGCAAGGCACCAAGGACTAATAGTGGCCGAGCACAATACAGGCCTAACTACACTAATGCGGCTCCTAGATCTGAGAAGCCAAGCCAACCAAAACGACAAGCTGCTATTGATGTCAAAGAGGGAGGCTTTGACTGGAGCTTTCAGGTAGAGGATGTTTCTCCAAATCAAGCATTGATGGCTGACCATGAAGAAGCTATGGCATTAGAACATCTCTGTTCACTTGAATGCATTGCTAAAGTAAACATGTATAGGTCCGATAACCTGGAAGTGAGATCTGACCTTGAGTCTTTGAATATTTTTAAAGCTAATTTCAAAAGAGCAGAAATTAACTATAAACTTAAAATAGAAAATTTAGAGAAAATAATTTTAACTCTTAAGCATGAGCACACAAATTACAGGACTCAAATCAATGATCTCAATACCAAGTTGACTGAATGCCAGGCTGTTCTTGTGATCAGCAAAACCAAGGAAAAAAAATGTGCTCTTGAAGAGGAAACCTTCAGAAACATCATATCCATAGCCTTGCATGTAAAGATTTGTTATCAAAACTAGTAGGGACTGGATTCAAGTGAGATAGCTGCTCTAAACACATTACTATTTTTAAAATCTCCAAGGTGTGAAACTAGTCAAGATGAGCTGCCCCTCATTGACCTTATCTAAGAAGAGGATGAAGATAGAGAGGAGATAGTGAAGGATGAACCAAAAGTAAATGAGAAGGTTTATCCTAAGAAGGGTTACTATGCTCCTAGAGAGAGGAAAGAACTAAGAATGGCCAAGTCAGCTAGGAAGAATTTGATCAGGGCAGCCAAAAGAAAGCCCACTTTCAATTCCAAGCAAAAACAACTCTTTATGTCTGTTGGATTTGATGTGGTAAAGACTGAAGACTCAAATATGTACTCTAGTACCAGGGGTCCTAGTTCAAGTTCAAACCATCCTCGTCAAGAGAAGAAGCTTGAACAAATATGCACCACTTCTGCACAGCCTGAACCATCCAGCTCCAAGAGAAAGCTTCACCCTCAGAAGCATGTTGCACCGTCTATAAAAATGAAGAATGAAGTGGAAGTGATCAAGCTCAACCTTCTCCTCAGAAGAAGACCCTCAAAAGTATGCCTGTTGAATGCATCATGTATGGTGATACTACTAACTTTGCTAAGGATTGCATCTAAAATCCTAAAAGTGTCATCCACTTGAACACGAAAAGACTTCTGAGAGGAAGAAGAAGACAGCTTCGGAAGGAAAATCACTTTCCTTTGAAAGCTCTAAGGTGAAGAAGAAAAAGATAGGTGGAAAACTGCCTTCGGATAAAAATTTGGTCTCAGAAGAAAGTAATGCTTCCGAAGCACTGAAGTCTGCTGCAGTGGATGTAAAAGTATCCGAAGGTTCAGTCTCCAAAACTTTCAAAATCATCAAAACTTTCGAAGTTTTGAAGGCCAAGTGTAGTCTTACAAAGATGGTGTGGAAGATGAAGGAAGGCCATGTGATTGAAGTTTCTTCATCAACAATAGCAAGGATCCTCAAAGCTTGCATATAAGATCAATAACTGTTGGACTATCTTCAGTTCAACTTAATGAGCCTAAGACCAGCAAGGCTTGGGTTTCCAAATGTAACTAACCATCTCTTTTTCATGTGCAGGAACATCTAAAGAACAAAAGAAATATATGGATCATTGATAGTGGTTGTTCAAGGAACATGACAGGCAATGAATCTTTGCTTCAAAAATTTAAGAAACTTGATGGAGGGACAGTTGCTTTTGTAGGAGAATCAGGTGGTTACATCATAGTAAGGGGTAGGGTCACAACTTGTAAGCTCAAAATTAAGAAGGTAAACTTTGTCTAAGAGCTTGGATACAATCTCTTAAGTGTATCTCAATTTTGTGACCAGAAACACAACATGCTCTTCACTAAGCATGAGTGCATTGTTCTCAAGCCTGGGTTGGTCATTCATCAAGAGCATATCCTGTTCATAGCCCCCAGGAAAAGGAACATGTACAAGATGAATTTGCAGGAAACATCCCCATCAATAGATGTTTATTGCTTTCTATCTAAAGCGAATAGTGATGAGTCTTTCCTCATGCATAAAAGAATATGCCATGTAAACTTTAAGAAAATGATAAAATTAATTAAAGATGATTTGGTAACCGGAATGCCAAAGAAAGAGTTTAAAGTGATGACCATTGTGTTGCATGTTTGAAAGGAAAGCAACACAAAGTGTCTCACAAGCCAAAGGAAAAGAACTCAATCACTTGTAAGGCCCCGTTCCCCAAGACGCTTACAGTTTGTAAATCATCATATAAAACATTTAAAACTCATCATTTTGCAGCGGAAATTCAACTTTTTATTAATAATTAAATACATGTCAAATCATCATATCATTGCATTTACATCCCAAAAATTTTATTGATTCAACAACGTTCTCCAAAATATGGATTCCAGACTCGAACCATCTCAAGTAGCTTATGCATCCATGGCTGCACCTCCTCAGTATCAATATTTACCTGCCAACTATTATGCATACAAAAGTCAGCGACGCTGAGTGAGTTCTAGTTTTATAATAAAATACTTTACTTTACATTAAAACATTTCCTTTACTTCGTACGTGATCATACATCATACATACATCTTGATAATAATTATTTATTATCTTTCATCATCGTTCATTTTCGTACTTTCATTCATTAACATCTTTCACTTTTATCTGGATCCTGCCATATGCTATTCCCCCACTTAATGCAAAAGTCGATATTGTGCCGGGGTTTATAAATAAACCTCCACGTCATGCAAAAGCCGACATAGTACTGGGGTAAGCGACAAGGATCCCATCACATTTTGTTCAATCTCAAGGATTAGGAGTATGGTGAATTTTTAGAAATTTGCACAAGTTGGGTGTTTCATTCAAGCTCATGCGTCTAAACAGTTGTCATGTGTCTGAAAAATTGGTTAAGTGTTGGGTGTCTCAGTCTATACTCATGTGCCTAAACAGTACCAAAAACTTCCAAGGGTTGTACGTTTGAAGGGATAAATACCAAGTGTTAGGCGTTTCATCTAGTCTCATATGCCTAAACAATGCTTATGTGACTGTATAATGTTCATGCGTCTAACCTCATGCGCATAAACAGTGCTCATGCGCCTTAAATTTTCACATATATGTATACAACACTTGTGTAGTTTTCATTCACTCATTCACAAAGAAACACTCAAACACTTTGCTTCACTCACTCGAACACCAGATACACTCATTCATTAAACATTTGATTGTTATCAGTTAATCTTTTTTATATATAGGTATCACAAGAGAATTTGATTGTCGAGGAGTCTTCACTCGAAGTTATCAAAGTTGTTGCTGATTCACCTATTCATGTGCCAGAGGAAGGTGGAAGATCAACAAAAATTCTATAGTCCTTTTTGAGATCTTAAATGCTGAGCAGATCATAGAATCTTTGAAAAAAGTTCAAGTCTGCATTCAAGAAGGCTTTGTGAGAGTTAGAACTCTACAAAAAGAAGCCCATGTTCAAGATCAAAGATGAGCCAAAAGAGTTCAATGTCGACTAAAGACAATGTAAATCTTAGGGGGAGTATTGTTGAAGCCTCTAGAAGATTAACATTTTGTCTTTATGTGTTTTTTGTCATAGTATAGGCACTTATTTGTAAATATACGTTCCTTTGTTTTGTTGGTAGTATAAATAGGATACTTTATGTAGTGTAGTAAAAGAGTTTAATAGGAACAACAACTGTAACAGAAAGATAGAGAGAATCAGTTGAATGAACTGAATCCTTATACTTTGTATCCTGTGCATTTGCTATCAATGAAATCTATGAATTTCTTGATGTATTTGCATGTGCTGATTACTTTGTGTTTGAATTGATCATTACATCACAATATCATCACAGATTCGATCCTTTTTGAACCTATCAACATAGTAATACGTAATATAGGACATCAACCGCAATCCACAATCATGCATAACATTAGCAGGCATAAACCATCAAAACATTCCAGAACTTAACACTACATTCTACCTCCCAAGATTTCAGAAAAATCCTAAGTGCCCAAAGAAGTACGGATGAACAAAAGCCAATGCGGATGAACTAAGTTGTGAATGAGCACATACAAATGCGGATGAACAAAAACATCTACAGAAGAACAAAAAAACTGCAGATGAACAAAACAACTGCGGATGAACAAAAACATCTGCGGAGGAACAAAACATCTGCGGAGGACCAAAAAATCTGTGGATGAACAAAAAAATCTACGGATGAACAAAACATCTGTGGAGGAAAAAAACATCTACGAAGGAACAAAACATCTGCTGATGAACAAAAAAATATGCGGATGAACAAACATCTGCGGAGGAACAAAACATCTGCTGAGGAACAAAACATCTGCGGATGAACAAACACATCTGCGGATGAACAAAAACATCTGCGGATGAACAAAAACATCTGCGGAGGAACAAAACATCACATAACATCTATGGATGAACAATTACAAGTGCGGATGAACAGAAACAACTGCTGATGAACAAGTCCACAAGGGATGAACAAGTCCACAACGGACAATGATAAAATTTCCAAGTGTCCACAGCGGACAACATTTAAAGTTCCAAGTCTTCACAGTGCATACCTAAAATCTCCAAGTGTCCACAGCAGACATGCAAAGTCCATAGCGAACATGCAAGTTCACAGCGGATAACATCAAATCCTTCTAAGTGTCTACAACGAAAAACATAAAATGGCTAAGTGCCCACAGTGGACACTTTAATGCCCACAGTGGACATAAGTTTAGCTCCTGATATGAAACTTATGCAATTTCTAGCCTCATACATCATTTCTAAATGTACCCTTAGCGTGGATCTACTAGTTCTACACTTAAAACATAATAAACATCCATTCAACATCACAGCAATCTTGTAAGACATTCAACTTCATAAACAGTCGTACTTTTTCATGGAAAATCATAGTCTGGTTAAGAAACATCCTATTTAGTATGCATAACAGCCCTAAAAAAGTAGAAAACCAGTAAGAGAGGGGGATATAGAACTCACCTTAACAGCTTTCGAGCAATCTTCACAAACCCGAGAATAAGCCTGGAGTTCTAGCACCTAAAATACACGAATACGAGCGCTAAACATATGGAATTCGGTCCAGAAGCTCAAACCCAACTGAATCCGGGAAGAAAGCATAATAAAATCTTACCTTTTGAAGATTTCTTCCACTTTCTCTCACTAAAACCGGATGAGAGCTTATTTCTCTCACTAGCCAAAAGTGTGCAGCAGATAAAGACAGGTTATGGGCAGCCATACTTCTTTTTAAACAGCATAGTGGGTTAGTTTGGTCCTTGTACACTTTTAACCCCTTGCTTTTGAAATAACACCCCGTTTGCTCCTTTACTTTTCTTTTCTTTTTTCTTTTTTTTTCTAAAATTTCTGGGTGTTACAAGTCCACCCCCCTTATATAGGTTTCTTCCCCAAAACCTGTCACTCCTTAGAGATCTAGGTAGTTCCATCTCATTTCCTCCTTTGACTCCCAAGTGGCCTCCAAATCTTCAATGCAAAGACCACATCCGTCACTTTAGAGAAGCTTTGGATAAATCTCCTATAGTAACCCGCCTAATCCAAGAAACTACAAATCTTGGATGACGTGTTTGGAGACTTCCATTGCGTCACCACCTCAACCTTCGTCAGGTCTACCATAATCCCTTCAGGATTAACCACATGACCCAAAACTGAACCTCGCGTAACTAGAACGCACATTTGGAGAACTTGGCATACAGCTTGTCTCTTCTAAGCGTCTCCAACACCTCGCAGATGTAACTAGCATGTTGTTCTTTGCACTTCGAATAAATTAGGATATCGTCGATAAACACAAATCATGGATTTATCCCACATAGGCCGGCACACCCGATTCATCAAATCCATAAAAGCAGCTAACGCGTTGGTTAAACCAAAAGACATCACGAGAAACTCGTAGTGTCCGTAACATGTACGAAAAGCTGTTTTTGGAATATCCTGCTCTTTACCTTCAATTGGTGGTAACTAGATCGAAGATATATTCTTGAGAACCAACTGGCACCTTGGAGCCGGTCAAAAAAGTCATCAGTTCTCGGTGACGGGTACCGATTCTTCACAGTCAACTTGTTCAACTCAAGGTAGTCGACGCACGTCCTCATGCTATCCTCCTTCTTCTCCATAAATAAGACTGGAGCCCCCCATGGAGAGATATTCGGTCAAATGAACCCCTTATCTAGCTACTCTTGCAGCTGAGTCATCAATTCCTTCATCTCAGAGGAAGCTAAACGATACCGCGCCTTACCAGCAGGTTGGGCGTTAGGCATCAGATTGATCGAGAACTCGATCTCGCGGTCAGGTGGCACACCTGGTAGATCCTCCGGGAACACATCTAGAAAGTCACACATGACCGGTACGTCCGTCAATCATGGTACTTACGCATCCCCATCCTTCACGTAGGCTAGATAGGCACTACTTCAGCGTCTCATACACTTCCTTGCCACAACCATCAAAATTACTTTCGGGATCCTACTAACTCTATCGCCATAAATCATCACCGAACTCCCATTAGGCGTGGTCAATCAAATCATCTTCTTGCGACACATGATGTTTGGCTTATGGGCTGCTAACCAATCCATCCCTAGAACTACATCAAATCCACCTAAGGGCATCATGAACAACCTAGCAGAGAACCTATAGCCTTTCAACTCTATGTCACAGTCTTCACCATATCAGAAATCCTGATTGACTTACCAATGGCAGTTTCTACATCGAATGGCTCATCAATCTTCCTACTTCTAGCGGGCAACTTATCACAGAAGGCAGCAAAAATAAAACTCCTACTAGCACCAGAATCAAAAGCACAGAGGCACAAGTTTGTTTTACTAGAAATGTACCTAACATCGTGTCGGGGTCCACTCTAGTCTTCTCCCAGGTCATAGCGAATGCCCTGGCCTTCGCTCTCTACCCTCCTTCTTAGTCCCCTTCTTTTCCCTGGAGCTCTCAGCCCTCGACTTCTTGCAGTCTCTGCTCATGTGCCCAGCCTCACTACAGTTGTAACATTTCACCATGCTACAATCCCTTGCCATATGGGCCTCCCTCTTACACTAAAAGCAGATGTTCAATCCCCACTTGCACTCCCCCAGATGGTCTCTCCCACACTTCTTGCATGCCTTCTCCCTCCCTGTTATCGCCTTCCGATCATCCACTCTCATCTTCTTACCTCCAGCCCCAAAACCACCACCGTTATACCGCTTCTCATTCCCATTCCTATCATTGTCAAACTTTTTCTTCACATCCACCACCGCCACCGCCTCTCGCTTGTCATGCAGTCTCCCCGCCAGTTCAACCACTAACCTGAACATACCTGGCCTAGCGGCGATCAGATGTCTGTGGATATCTGCCGGCAAACCCAGGATGTATCTCTTTATCTTTTGTGACACGGGTGTTACCTGCTCTGGCACCAACCTTGCCATCTCAATAAACTTAGTTATGTACTGCTGGTGCGTCATAGTCCCCGCCTCCAACTGCATGAACTCTCTCTCGATCTTGTCGAGTTCCCTATGAGGACAAAACTCCTCGATCACCAACTTCTTCAGTTCACCCTATCTCATCCTCCTGATCGCCCTGCTACCCTCGACCTGGACGATGTTGTCCCACCAACACAAGGCCGAATCCATAAATGAGTAGGTAGGAAACTTCACCTTCTAATCCTCCCTGCACTCGCTGATATTCAACATAGCCTCCATCTCTCTTATCCATCGGTGAACAGCAGCAACACTCCCATTCCCATCAAATGTCGGGGGTTTGCATCTCTGGAATGCCCCATAGCTGCACCCCTTGCAGTTTCCTGCACCATTTCCTCTTCCTCTTTGTCACTAGAAACAACCATCTCAGTCTCTGGTTGCTCCCTTTCTCTTGAACCTCCTTCTCCGCCCTCTAGCCTAGTGGCATTCTCCTTCTCCTGTTTCTCCTTCTTCTCATCTTCTCTCACAACCCTAATAACATCGATCACCCCAGATGGCAGAAACGTCTGCATGACCTGATGAACTTCCTCCACAAGTGCCTCCTTCACAGAGGCTCTCAGGTTACCACTGGTGAAGCTCGGGCTCTGCTGGAGTCGTCTCAGCAGTCTTATCCTTGTTCCTTGTGATACACGGTCCGACACCACATCCACCTTGACCTCCAACTCAAGAAGCCTCTGAAGATTTACCACCCGCCATCTCTAAGCACTACAAGATTCAAACACCAATAGGGTCATTCAAGGTAATAGCTCGGATTATGTCAAGTATAGTAAGTCCCTAATTATAGTGGCCAGTTATGATTAGCCACTTACTTTACTCTTCATTCTCCAACCATTTCCTATCCTGACTACATCAGTATCCAAATCTACAAAGAACACATATTCCACATAGCACACGCACGTAATTCCTTTTTCATATTAACGTACATAAAACGTTACATAAAACATTTACCTACAGGCATGTTGCTACTAGGACTGGCATCCCTTTCCCTTTCGTCCCATTCTCAGTTTAAGTTTAGGTATTGAAAATTATTTTACCCAATTCTCTTAAACTTTGGCTCTGATACCAACTTGTAAGGCCCCGTTCTCGGGACGCTTACTGTTGGTCAATCATCGCATAAAACATTTAAAACTCATTATTTTGCAGCAGAAATTCAACTTTTCATTAATAATTAAATACATGTCAAATTATCATATCATTGCATTTACATCCCAAAAATTTTATTGATTCAATAACATTCTTCAAAATATGGATGCCAGACTCGAACCATCCCCAGTAGCTTATGCATCCATGCCTACACCTCCTCAGCATCAACATTTGCCTGCCAACTATTATGTGCACAAAACTCAACGACATTAAGTGAGTTCTAGTTTTATAATAAAATACTTTACTTTACATTAAAACATTTCCTTTACTTCGCACGTGATCATACATCATACACACATCTTGATAATAATTATTAATTATCTTTAATCATTGTTTGCTTTCGTACTTTCATTCATTAACATCTTTCACTTTTATCTGGATCCTGCCATATGCTATACCCCCACGTAATGCAAAAGTCGATACTGTGCCGGGGTTTATAAATCAACCCCTACGTCATGGAATAGCCGACATAGTACTGGGGTAAGCGACAAGGATCCATCACATTTTGGTCAATCTTAAGAATTAGACCCCTGTGTGCATTATCAAGGGTTAGCTAAACTGCACACAGTTGAGAAAACAACTACCTTGTTGAGTTGTGAACCTCCTTTCATTTGCTTGCCAGACCTTTCTTTTTCATTCATTACGTTCCACTTTCATTAACTTCGTCTTTCTCTTTTTTTAAGATAATACTTTACGAACAAGGGTATTAACACACCACGTAAAGTCATATAGTAATACGTAATATAGAACATCAACCGCAGTCCACAATCATGCATAACATCAGTAGGCATAAACAATCAAAACATTCTACAATTTAACACTACAATCTACCTCCCAAGATTTCAGAAAAATCCTAAGTGCCCAAAGAAATGCAGATGAACAAAAGCCAATACGGATGAACTAAGTTTGAATGAGCACAAACAAATGCGGATGAACAAAAAAATTTGCTGAGGAACAAAACAAGTGCGGATGAACAAAACAAATATGGATGAACAAAAACATCTGTGGAGGAACAAAACACCTGTGGAGGAACAAAAGATCTACTGATAGACAAAAACATCTGCGGATGAACAAAACATCTGCGGTCGAACAAACACATCTGTGGAGGAACAAAATATCTGCAGAGAAACAAAACATCTGCAGATGAACAAAAACATCTACGGATGAACAAAACATCTGCGGAGGAACAAAACATCTGCGGATGAATAAAAACATCTGCGGATGAACAAAAACATCTACGGAGGAACAAAACATCTGCGGAGGAACAAAAACATGCGGATGAACAAAAACATCTGCGGATGAACAATTACAAATGTGGATGAACAGAAACAACTACTGGTGAACAAGTCCACAACGGATGAACAAGTCCACAACAGACAATCATAAAATTTTCAAGTGTCCACAGCGGACAGCATTTAAAGTTCCAAGTCTTTACAACGCATACCTAGGATCTCCAAGTGTCCATAGCGGACATGTAAAGTCCACAGCGGACACGCAAGTTCACAACTGATAACATCAAATCCTTCTAAGTGTCCACAGCGGACAACATAAAATGGCTAAGTGCCCACAGCGGACATAAGCTTAGCTCCTGAAATGCAACTTATGCAATTTCTAGCCTCATATATCATTTCTAAATGTACCCTTAGCGTGGACCTACTAGTTCTACACTTAAAACATAATAAACATCCATTCAACATCACAGCAATCTTGTAAGGCATTCAACTTCATAAACAGTTGTACTTTTTCATGGAAAATCATAGTTTGGTTAAGAAACATCCTATTTAGTATGCATAACAGCCCTAAAAAAGTAGAAAACCAGTAAGAAAGGGGGATATAGAACTCACCTTAACAGCTTTCGAGCAAACTTCACAAACCCGAGAATAAGCCTGGAGTTCTAGCACCTAAAACACACGAATACGAGCGCTAGACACATGGAACTTGGTCCAGAAGCTCAAACCCAACTAAAACCGGGAAGAAAACACATTAACATCTTACCTTTTGAAGACTTCTTCCACTTTCTCTCACTAAAACCGGATGAGAGCTCTTTTCTCTCACTAGCCAAAAGTGTGCAGGAGATAAAGACAGGTTATGGGCAGCCATACTTCTTTTTAAACCGCATAGTGGGTTAGTTTGGTCCTTGTACACTTTTAACCCCTTGCTTTTGAAATAACACCCCGTTTGCTCCTTTACTTTTCCTTTCTTTTTTCTTTTTTTTTTTCTGAAATGTCCTGGTGTTACAAGTCCACCCCCCTTATATAGGTTTCGTCCCCAAAACCTGTCACTCCATAGAGATCTGGGTAGTGTCAGCTCATTTCCTCCTCTGACTCCCAAGTGGCCTCCAAATCTTCAATGCAAAGACCACAGCCGTCACTTTAGAGAAGCTTTGGATAAATCTCCTGTAGTTACCCGCCTAATCCAAGAAACTTCAAATCTCGGATGATGTCTTTGGAGAATTCCATTACGTCACCACCTCAACCTTCTTCAGGTCTACCATAATCCCTTCAGGATTAACCACATGACCCAAAACTGAACCTCGCGTAACTAGAACGCACATTTGGAGAACTTGGCGTACAGCTTCTCTCTTCTAAGCGTCTCCAACACCTCACGGATGTGACTAGCATGTTCTTCTTCGCACTTCGCATAAATCAGGATATCATCGATAAACACAAATCATGGGTTTATCCCGCATAGGCCGGAACAACCGATTCATCAAATCCATAAAAGCAGCTAACGCGTTCGTTAAACCAAAAGACATCATGAGAAACTCGTAGTGTTTGTAATACGTACGAAAAGCTGTTTTAGGAATATCCTGCTCTTTACCTTCAATTGGTGGTAACCAAATCGGAGATATATTCTTGAGAACCAACTGGCACCTTGGAGCCGGTCAAACAAGTCATCAGTCCTCGGTAATGGGTACCGATTCTTCACAGTCAACTTGTTCAACTCAAGGTAGTCGATGCACGTCCTCATGCTAACGTCCTTCTTCTCCATAAATAAGACCGGAGCACCCCATGGAAAGATATTCGGTCGAATGAACCCCTTATCTAGCTATTCTTGCAGCTGAGTCATCAATTCGTTCATCTCGGAAGAGGCTAAACGATACGGTGCCTTAGCAGCAGGTTGGGCGTTAGGCATCAGATCGATCTAGAACTCGATCTCGCGGTCAGGTGGCACACCTGGTAGATCCTCCGGGACACGTCTAGGAAGTCACACGCGACCGGTACGTCCATCAATCATGGTACTTACGCATCCACATCCTTCACGTAAGCTAGATAGGTACTACTTCCACGTCTCATACACTTCCTTGCCACAACCATCAAAATTACTTTCGGGATCGTACTAACTCTATTGCCATAAATCGTCACCGAACTCCCATCAGGCGCGGTCAATCGAATCATCTTCTTGCGACAAATGATGTTTGCCTTATGGGCTGCTAACCAATCTATCCCTAGAACTACATCAAATCCGCCTAAGAGCATCATGAACAAACTAGCAGAGAACCTATGGCCTTTCAACTCTATGTCACAGTCTTCACCATATCAGAAATCCTGATTGACTTACCAATGACACTTTCTACATCAAAGGGCTCATTAATCTTCCTACTCCTAGCGGGCAACTTATCACAGAAGGCAGCAAAAACAAAACTCATACTAGCACCAGAATCAAAAGCACAAAGGCACAAGTTTGGTTTACTAGAAATGTATCTGACACCGCGTCGGGGTCCACTCTAGCCTCCTCCTGGGTCATAGCGAATGCCCTGGCCTTCGCCCTCTGCCATCCTTCTTAGTCCCCTTCTTTGCCCCGGAGCTCTCAGCCCTTAACTTCTTGCAGTCTCTGCTCATGTGCCCAGCCTCGCTACAGTTGTAATATTTCACCATGCGACAATCCCTTGCCATGTGGCCCTCCCTCTTACACTGAAAGCAGATGTTCGATCCCCACTTGCACTCCCCCACATGGTCTCTCCCACACTTCTTGCATGCCTTATCCCTCCCTATTATCACCTTCTGATCATCCACTCTCATCTTCTTACCTCCAGTCCCAAAACCACCGTCGTTTTACTGCTTCTCATTCCTATTCCTATCATTGTCATACTTCTTCTTCACATCCACCACCACCACCGCCTTTCACTCGTCATATAGTCTCCCTGCCAGATCGATCATTGACCTGAACGTACCTGGCCGAGCGATAATCAGATGTCTGCGGATATCTACCGGTAAACCCAGAATGTATCTCTTTATCTTTCGTGACACGGGTGTTACCTGCTCTAGCACCAACCTTGCCATCTCATTAAACTTAGTTGAGTACTGCTGGTGCGTCATAGTCCCCGCCTCCAACTGTAGGAACTCTCTCTCGATCTTGTCGAGTTCCCTGTGAGGACAAAACTCCTCGATCACCAACTTCTTCAGTTCAACCTATCTCTTCCTCCTGATCGCCCTGCTACCCTCGACCTGGACAATGTTGACCCGCCAACACAAGGCCCAGAGCAGACATAAGTTTAGCTCCTGAAATGCAACTTATGCAATTTCTAGCCTCGTACATAATTTCTAAACGTACCCTTAGCGTGGATCTACTAGTTCTACACTTAAAACATAATAAACATCCACTCAACATCACAGCAATCTTGTAAGACATTCAACTTCATAAACAGTCATACTTTTCCATGGAAAATCATAGTTTGCTTAAGAAACATCCTATTTAGTATGCATAACAGCCCCAAACAAGTAGAAAATCAGAAAGAGAGGGGGATCTAGAACTCACCTTAACAGCTTTCGAGCAAACTTCACAAACACAAGAATAAGCCTGGAGTTCTAGCACCTAAAACACATGAATACGAGCACTAAACATAGGGAGTTCGGTCCAGAAGCTCAAACCCAACTGAAACCGGGAAGAAAACACATTAAAATCTTACCTTTTGAAGATTTCTTCCACTTTCTTTCACTAAAACCGGATGAGAGCTCTTTCCTCTCACTAGCCGAAAGTGTGCAGGAGATAAAGACAGGTTATGGGCAGCCATACTTCTTTTTAAACCCCATAGTGGGTTAGTTTGGCCTTTGTACACTTTTAACCCCTTGCTTTTGAAATAACACCCCGTTTGCTCCTTTACTTTTCTTTTCTTTTTTCTTTTTTTTCTTAAATTTCTGGTTGTTACATCACTACTCCCCTACATTTATTACATATGGATCTATTTGGCCCCACTAGTGTAATGAGTCTAGGAAGAACTTCATATTCTCCAGTGATCACAAATGACTTCACAAGATATACTTGGGTCTTCTTTCTTAGAACTAAGAATGAGACCCCTGAAATCTTGAAGAAAATTCTGGAATTTAAGAATCAATCTAATCACAAGGTCATGATCATAAGATGTGATTAAGAAACTGAATATAAGATTCAAATCCTTGATACATTTTATGATGAAACGGGTAGTACAAGACAATATAGTGCTCCTAAAACTCCTCAATAGAATGGTGTTACTAAAATGAGAAAAAGGACACTTATTGAGGCTACAAGGATCATGCTCTCTGACTCTAAACAGCTCATCACCTTATGGGCAGAGGCAGTCAACACTACCTTCTATGTATAGAACAGAGTTTTAGTAGTCAAAACTCATGGCAAGACTCCTTATAAAACATGGCACAAAATAAGACCTTTCATTGGTTTTTTTAAGGACCTAGCCTTTATGGATTACAATATCAAGTGAAAAGCAAAAAGTCAAATCATACAAGAAATACAAGGATGCGAGAACTCCAAGATGAATGATAAAGATCTCATCACGTGAAAACATGGAGTTGTCACGCGAGAACATCAAGTTCTCACGCGAGAGCATCTGCATAGTATATATATATAGATGTTTTTTCTTTATATTTCATTATGTGTGTTCATTTTGTAAAAGTGCTCTGAGGTTGAGAGAGCTGATAGTTGTGCGATATGTCACCCGAGGGGAGCTCACCTTGGGTGGATTGAGCTTAAACAATGTATACTCCTTAGGTATTGTAATCATTTGATTAATAATATTCGATTGAGTTTGTTTAAAGTTTGTAGATATCACACAATCACACATCCGTCTTAATTTGATTATCAAGTGCAACAATATGTGAAATCGATAGTGATGAGGACTTTACAATCTGTATCAGAGTAAGGCGTTGCTCTTGATGCATGGATTTTCATTCCGCAATCATCTGTATTAAGCTGTAAATATCGAGGTTGAAGATCAAAAAGGTTTAGATCAAGTTTGGACCTATTTTGAAGGAGAAGAAGGTGAAACCGAGGATGAACACACATGAAATCAGCTTTGTTACATCATTACGCTCGGTATCTTTGAATTTGATGATGCAAACGAAGATTTGTGACCGTAGCAGTGATTAAAACTCATAAAAGTTGATTTTGGTTGAAGTTTTCACGGGAATAACTTCATCGTGCAAGAAGTTTGAAAAAATAACCGTATTTTGTGAAAACTTTTTCATGAGAGAACTTTTCATGAGAAAAATTTTCCATGCAAGAACTTTCATGCGAGAACTTTCATGCGAGAACTTTTCATGAGAGAACTTTTCCATGAGAAAAGTTTTCTATGAGAACTTTTTCATGAGAAAACTTTTTATGAGAAAATTTTCATGCAAAATCCTTGCATCAGTAACTGTAATTTGTGAAAATTTTCTCATGTAAAAACTTCACCATGTGAAAACTTCGTCATCCATACAAAACCTACGACTGATTTCAATTTTTGCAAAAACTTTGCAAAATACGAAAACATGATCCAGATGCAAAGACTTGTTAGTATTTGAAGGTTTTAAAACAATTGTTTCTGCCTATATATCTGGAAGATGCTGGATGATTTGAAGTTTGGTACTTAAACAGGGGTTTTTGTGTTGTTTGATCAAGTTCAAGATTCTATATCTATAACATTTGATTCGGGTCATTGTGAATTGAAACTTGACAATGTAGGCTTATCTTATTTTATTGATGGGGATAATGATTGAACAGGTTAAGTAAGTAAAGAATCAAGATTGTTTGGTATTCTTGCTCTGAAAATATGGGCTTATTATATCTTACATAGGGGGAAGAATACTTTAGATGATCTATTTTGTTGTCACAGAAACTTATCATTGGATTGAAGAAGTGGGTTTTTCAGGAATCCAAAATGGAAGTTGGACCTCTCTGTCATATGCCTAATACATCTTAAGTTGTAAGTAATCAAGATAGAACAGTTTAATCTTGATTCAGACATGATATCCTTTATGAAGCTACACATTAGGAGGAGGTTACAGCTGAGGGGGAAGACTAAAGTGAAAAATACCCAAGGATTAGATAATTCATGAAGATGAGTGACTGAAGTCAAACATAACTTGATATCATAATCCATAGGGGGAAATTGTAAGGACCTAGCCTTTATGGATTACAATATCAAGTGAAAAGAAAAAGTTAAATCATACGAGAAATACAAGTATGCGAGAATCCAAGATGAATGATAAAGATCTCATCGCGCAAAAACTTGGAGTTGCCGCGCAAGAACATCAAGTTCTCACGCGAGAACATTTGCATAGTATATATAGATGTTTTTTCTTTGTATTTCATTATGTGTATTTATTTTGTAAAAGTGCTCTAAGGGTGAGAGAGTGGAAAGTTATGTGATAGGCCACCCGAGGGGAGTTCACCTCGGGTGGATCGAGCTTAAACGATGTATACTCTGTTGGTAATGCAATCATTTGATTAATAATATTTGATTGAGTTCGTTTCAAGTTCGCTGATATCAAACAAGCACACATCCATCTTAATTTGATTATCAAGTGCAACAATATGTGGAATCGATAGTGATAAAGACTATAAAGTTTTCTTAGGTCATTTGGATGTCCATGCACCATCTTAAATACCAAAGATCATATAGACAAATTTGCTGAGAAATCAGATGATGGAAACTTCATTGGATACTCTTCAAAGACTTATAGAGTATACAATCTCAGAACTAGAGTAGTTGAGGAGTCAGCCAATGTGACCTTCAATGAGCACACTCACAGTGTGAATGGTTCTGGTCCTGATTGGCTATTTGATCTTGATTTAGTTACCAACTATTTTAACAAATCTTATGAAGATGTTTTAGGATCTACAGGTAACATATTAGTAGGAGATCTTGACCCAAGATTTGAGCTAAGAAGACCAAGTGATAGAATTCCTTCCGCTCCAATGGTAACAAACCCTACAAATGGAAATCCTGTCAGCACAACCATGACAAACTCTTCAGCTGATACATCTGAAGTGCCTACCAATTGCAGCACTGAGGCACAAAACTCAAATGAAGGGATTTTCGATGTAGGAGGAGATGGTGATGGTGAAAGTGATCAAGAATTTCATGATACTAACAACCTCTCCACTTAAGACAACATCAATGATGTCACACACTCATTGGATCAAGTTTCACTTGATAAGTGTGCTGATGTGGTGGGTGATACTCAATCACCAGATCTGAGTTTCACTAATTTAGATCCATCAAACCAAGTTGCTGTGATTTCTCAAATGAGAATCTACAAGTCCCATCCCACCATAAACATCATTGGAGATATTGAGACTAGGGTGAGAACAAGAGGACAAACCTCTGATAAAAATATTTGTCTGAACTCTTGTTTCTTGTCCCAGATTGAGCCAAAGCAGTTGAAGCTTTGAAAGATGGAAGCTGGGTTAAAGCAATGCAGGAGGAGCTGCTTTAATTCAAAAGCAAAACATTTGGAACCCATGCCCTCATCCTCGTAGGAAGACACCAATAGGTACCAAGTGGGTTTTTTGGAATAAGAAGGATGATAGAGGACTTTTCATCAAGAACAAGGCAAGACTAGTTGTTTAAGGGTACACTCAAGAAGAATGGATTGACTACAAAGATGTTTTTGCTCCTATGGCTTAACTTGAAGCTGCTAGGATATTCCTTGCTTTTACTGTATCCAAGGATTTTAAGGTCTACCAACTTGATGTCAAGTGCGCATTTTTATATGGGGTGATAGATGAGGAAGTGTATGTCAAGCAACCACTTGGCTTTGAAGACCCAGATCATCCTGATTATGTCTACAATCTTGACAAAGCTCTTTATGGGCTGTATTAAGCACTATGAAACACTGTCACAATACCTTGTCCAACATAACTACAAGAAAGGTACTATTGCCATCACACTCTTCATCAAAGAAACAAGGAATGACTTGATGTTGGTTAAAGTTTATATAGATGACATCATCTTTGGGTCAACTAATCCAAAGCTCTCCAAAGAGTTTGAGAAGCTGATGAAGAATAGATTTGAAATGAATGCCATGGGGGAACTCAATTTCTTTATAGGAATTCAAGTGAAGTAGGTTGATAATGGCATCTTCATAAATCAGTCAAAGTATGTGCAAGACATACTAACCAGATTTCATCTGACTGAGTGCAAGGTTGTTAAGATTCCCAATGCTAGAAACCACTCCCTTGGACCTACTCTTATGTGGGAGTGTGTTGATTAACATCTCTACAGGGCTATGATTGGGTCTCTTATGTACCTTATAGCCAGCAGGCCTGATATCATGTTTTTCATATGTATATGTGCAAGATATCAAGCCAACCCCTAGATGTCACACCTGGTTGTTATCAAGAGGATTCTCAGATACCTCAAAGGAGCTCCCAAGCTAGGGCTTTGGTATATAAATAATTTTGACTTCAATTTGTATGCATATACAGATAGTGATAATTATGGCTACAACATGACTACAAAGTCTATATCAGGGGGATGTCAATTCCTTGGTGGAAGGATAATCTCATGGCAATGCAAGAGACAATCCTGTGTGTCTACATCAACTGCTGAACCAAAATACATTACTGCTGCAAGCTGCTATGCTTAAGTGCTTTGGATTCAGAATCAGATGTTAGACTATGGATTCAAATTCAAGAAGACTCCTATCAAAATAGACAACAACAATGTTATCTCTATCATAGAGAATCTGGTGTAGCACTCAAATACAAAGCACATCAATATCAAGTATCATTTGATAAGAGATAATTTTGAAAAGGGATTGATAAAACTAGTCAAAGTTAACTCAAATGAATAATATACTGATCTGTTCACAAAAGCTTTTGATGAACAGAGATTTAAATATCTTGTATCAGTTATTGAGATTATTAACTTTGAGTAGATTTTCTAAAATTAATTTCATGATTATTTTTTCAAATATGTGTGTACTTAAAGTTGTCTAAGTTACCAATCATATAAGTCCTGTTTACCTTGGAAGAAGAATTAAAGATATATTTTCTTTTGGAAGACATTAAATTGACTTTAGAAGAAAATTATGTTTTCAAAACTAATAACTACTTACTAAGAAATTTACCTTCATAAGAAATTCTGGTATATCTTCCGAATCTTAAATATTCTTCTAAGTACTTATATGTTTTGAAGGACAATTTTCTTCCGAAAGCAATTAAGTCTTAGAAGCTTTATTCATCCTTTAAATAAAACATCAGAAGTTTAATATCTTCTGAAATGAAATATGTTTCGGAACCAAAATTACTCTAAGTACTGTTTCTTCCGAAGCAATTCTTGTCAAACTAAGGAATATCTTCCAAATTGAAATTGACTTCGAAAGTTTTCTCAAAACTTCCAAAGACAAATTACCTTCAGAAGATTTTCAACTTCCACGATAACTACCTTTTTGGGCACTTTGTCAGAGGTGGTACCGACATTCGGATTTCAAAGTTTATCCTTTTGCATTAACTTTGTCTCACATCCACCTATATATATAGCCTTACAACGGTTCCCCTTCTTTCTTCTTCCTTTTCATCTTCAAACTTCTAACCCTAAATTTACCCACAAACCCTAATTGTTCTTAGCTTTCTTCTTACTGAAGCTTTCTCAAATGGCCAACCCTGAACCCCAAAACCAGCAAAATTTCTCCATCCACTTACACAGACAACAAAACAAGGTTGCTCTGTTATCATCTGAGAAAGATCCTGATTTCTTAGACGTTTGCCACTTTCTCACTCAATCATCCAATCTCACCACACTCATAATAGATCGTCCACTATAAGAAGAACAACTACTGGAGTTCAGGAGGACCTGCTAAGAGGTCATCTTGGATGGTGAGAAGGCATTGTCTGCATGAGTGCAGGGAAAGATAGTTTTACCTCTCTTTCCCCAAAGCTGTTGTCAATAAATCATTCAGGCGGATGGGCTATGAAGGGGACTTCACAGTTAGAACCTTTAAGAACGGTAATGTTACCTCCTCCATGTTATTATTCACTATTTATCAAACAAACATGGAGGATGGGATCAAATTCTAGAGGACTTATCCTATATAGTTCACAGAATGGTTCAAGGGGTCAAGTTCAAGTACTCTCAGTTTGTTTACACAAACTTTCTTACCTACTTGGACTTCTTGGAGTACTACATGTTCTTAGATATATCCAACACATTCTCAATTGTGAACTTGGCTCACAGTTGAGGGGAACAGGTACCACTCTTAAACTAGGACAGATTAAGCCCAACATCTTCAAAATAAAGAGAAAAACCACTGTTGGTTTCTTAGGGGTAGAAACAACCCTGGTCTAAAAAATGTTAGAGCTCATTGCTCAAGGTGAAAACTTGGTAGAACCAGCCAATGTTGAACCTACACCTTCTACATCTGCACCACCCACACAGCCACAAATAACTATCACCTATAAAAGAAAATCCAAGAAAATCCCTTCTTAGTGTATTCAGATTGAGTAGGCCCCCATACACTCAACCATTCAAGAGGAAGTGGAACCAAGAGCTCCTACTTCCCATGAGGAGCAAACCACTCCTATTATTTCATTGATTAGTGCTGAGGTTCTTCATGCTCAGCCTAATGAGCTCATTGCCCAAGCCTTAAGCCTTCACTCTGAGTCTCAAAACTTAGGTGATCAACCTTTAGGGTACAGTTATCATCCCCAGCCATTAGACGTAAACCAACCAATCCCTGACCTTCAATTCTATGATGATCAATATATGGGATTCAGTAAGTACCATGAGTCTCTCTTCTCTTCTCCGACTCAAGGAGAGATGAGTGCTCCTGAAACTCCCTTATCCAGCCCATATCATCAACCCCTAACTAATGTGGACTTCCCTAAACATGTTTAAGAGGTCCATATGATTGACATCCCGTAATTTTCCGTTACTAAACTCCGTTAGTTCCGTTAGGTCTTGCATACACGTGTCGTGAGCACACACTAGTTGTCATTGAACGTTGGTGACCTAATAATAATTAACTATGGTTAACGGTTAATAATCTAATTAATAATTTTGATTATTAATTTGTGGTTATGTGATTTATAAATTTTAAATATTATTTGTGAGTTTTATTTTGTAACGTGACTACGTGTGATTTATGATTCATGTATGGTGTTTACAAGTTGGATTATATAATTATGGTTAGTTGATAATGACTCATGTTTTATATTGTTAAAACTGATTTAAAAACATTTAAAAACAATATTTACAAATTATAAAACAATAAGGGGTTAATAGATAAATACTTACCAATATAAACTAAAAATCAAAAACCCTAACCCCTCGCACACCCCATTCGGCTGTAAACCATCTTTCAACACCCCATTCTTGCAATTTCAAGCCTTGAACACCAAGAACATTCGATTCTGGAACTATTGTGATCATTACAATGCTTTAGCAAATCCAATTCTTGATCATTATACGATTAAAGGTTATATTTTGATTGGTTTTTCATAGTTTTTGATTCAAGAACAACCCTAGTTCAATTAACACGATGAATGTCAAAATTGATGTTGTTTGATGTAAGGCCACATTCCCGGAAATCTCACAGTTGGACATTCACAGTACAATTTATAAAACATTTCATAATTTATCAAACATTGCAGCGGAACTTAAATATCAAAAGCCATTCATTAGTTTATAACCACTGTTGCTAAGCAATACATATTTGTTAATAGTTACAAAAGATCATTAGTTTGCACTACAAAACAACAATGTTATATTCATGAATGGATGTCAGCCTTGTCCCGACGAGTAGCCTCCCCGAGTGCCATCCTCAGCAATATTACCTGCCAATTGAAAATGCAAAAAAGTTAGCTTTTCTGGGTGAGTTCTAGTTTTAAAATCATTAGAAAATACCTGGTAAGCTTAATACAGGAAAATACCCTTTAAAATACTTTACAAATCTTTCATATGTGTTCATGCATCATACATACATTCAATTAATATTCATTATCATCGTTATTAACTTTCTTCACCATTTCCATGGCCGTTCATTTGAACCTTTTACCCTTTTTAATCTTTCGCTTCGATATGGACCAAAGTGCTATACCCCCATATAATGCGCATAAACCTGGTACTGGGCCTGAGGTCTATAAATAGACCCCATCCGTGGTGCACTAATGCTGACTCCAGTACCGGGCAGCAATAGTGGTCCCCTCAATATTAAAGATTGACCCTGTGTGTATCCTCTGGGGTTTGCTAAACCACACACAGTTGAGCTAACAACCTAGCGGTTGTGAACCTCATTGTGAATTTGCTTGCAAGACTTTCTTACGTTCTTTATGTTCCACTTTTCATTAGTATTAATCTTTCACTTGATTAATAATACCTCATAATTATGAACAAACCACATAATGCCACATTATAATAATAATAACGAACATAAGAGCAAACACAAGGCATGGATAAAATAATCAAATAGCATAAATAGGTCAACCCAAGGTCAAACCCTACAATTCTACTCACTCCAAAATTCCAGAAAATCAGCTAAGTGTTCTAGGCGCATGAGGACTATGCAGGCGCATGAACACTGCCTAGGTGCATTTCAACTTCAGGCATATGACCTCTATACTTAGGCATTTCCAAATCACTTCTAGGCGCATGAGCCTCCTAGGCACATGGGAAAACACTTGGGCACTCCATCATCATGGGTGCATGAGAATACTTGGGCGCATGAGCAACACTTAGAATATTTAGTCACAGTTTGGGCGTATGGGCACTATTAGGGCGCCTGAGCCCCTACTTAGAATTTCTAAGGCAATTTTCTAGGCGCATGAACCCTAGTTGGGCGCATGGCCTCTACTTAGGCATTTTTCTACTAAAACTTCAGGTGCATGGGCCCTGTATGGGTGCATGGCCAACAGCTGTGCAGTTCTAAACTTCAGAATCATTTCCAACCTGTTCTAGCATCTGTTCAAAGCCTAAACATAGACTTCTAAGCATACCCAACACATATACAAGCACCATACATGAACATAATCATACATAAACATATGGGTACAAAGATACAAGCATAAAATCCATTTATAATGCATTTTCAGCCCCAAAGAAAGATTTAAACACATATAAACGGGGTCTAGAACTCACCTAGTGTAGAATACAAGTAAAACTCCTCCAAACTTGCTTTTACACACGAGTCCAAACACCTAAACGAGCAAAGCAACCAACCAAAACACAAATAACACTTAGAAATCGGTTCCTAAGGTTAAAAACCCAACAAAACCGAGCCAATTATACAAGAGAATACTTACCAAGTTCAAAAACAATCTCTTCTTCTCCTTGAACCTGAGAGAAACAATTCAGCTTCTTTTCTTCTTTGCTTTTGTCGAACAACAGCAGTTTGAGGGTGTTAGAATGGGCGGCCATACCCATTTTATATTAAAATATTGATTTTTGTGTACTTTTACACAAAACACCCCTCATCTTTGCCTTCTTTTAATTTTTCTCAAAATGCTTTCTTTTCTTTTTATTTGACCAAGTTTTCGGGTGTTACAAGTCTACCCCCCTTAAAGAGGTTTCATCCCTGAAACCTGTCATTCTTCAAATAACTGAGGGTAGTGCTGCCTCATCTCTTCTTCGGTTTCCCATGTAGACTCGAAACCCTTTCGATGTTTCCACTGCACCCACACAAGTGGAACCACTTTATTCCTTAACCTCTTCTCCTTTCGATCGATGATTACCACTGGTTGCTCCATATTGTTGAGCCGTTCATCCAATTCGATATCCTCCAGTGGTACAATCATGTCTTCGTCGGCTAAGCACTTTCTTAGATGGGATACATGGAATGTCGGATGAATTCCACTTAACTCATCAGGCAATTCCAGCCGATAGGCCACCTCTCCTACTCATGCAACGATTCGGAAAGGCCCTATGTATCTCGGGCTCAGCTTGCCCCTCTTCCTGAATCGAATGATTCCCTTCAAGGGGAGACCTTTAACATGACTTTATCACCCACGTTGAACTTAATTGGTCTATGCCTCTTATCGGCATACGAATTTTGCCTGTCTTTGGCTGCCTTCATAAAGGCTTTGATCTTTTCTAGCTTCTCAGTCGTAGCCTCGATCACCTCAATGCTTCCCAATTCTTTCTGCCCAATGTCTCCCAAACATACGGGCGTCTTACACCTCCTACCGTATAGCATCTCGTATGCTAGCATGATAACTGTTGTTGTACGAGAACTCTGCTAATGGTAGGTGATTGTCCCAACTCCCTCTGAAGTCGATCACACATGCACGAAGCATATCCTCCAGTGTCTGAATCGTCCGCTCAGACTGACCATCTGTCTGAGGATGATAAGCTATGCTGATATGTAGCCTCGTCCCCATGGCATCATGAAACCTCTTCCTGAACCTAGACGTAAACCGGGTGTCGCGATCTGACACAATAGACACCGGCACGCCATGACGAGCTACAATCTCCTTAATAAACAGATCCGCTAATCTCTCAGAAGAATACGTCTCGCTGATCGGTAGGAAGTGAGCACTCTTGGTCAAACGATCGACTATCACCCAAATGGTATCGCACCCCCTTCCAGTACGGGGTAGCTTCGTGATGAATTCCATGGTGATGTGCTCCCACTTCCACTGGGGTCTATCCAACGGTTGGATCTTCCCTTATGGTTTTTGGTGTTTTGCCTTCACTTGCAAGCAAGTGAGGCACTTACTCACATACTCCACTATATCGCGTTTCATACCCGGCACCAGTAGTCCTCCCTCATATCATGATACATCTTGGTGGCACCGAGATGAATGGAGCACGAGTCTTATGAGCTTCGTCCATAATTCGCCCACGTAGATCCCCATATCGAGGAATCCACATCCGTCCAAAGCGGGTTTTAACCCCATGGGTGTTCTCTCCCAATCCGATGACTAGACCCCACATTTGTTCAGAGTTAAGGCGTTCTTCCTTCAATGCCTCATTCTGAAATTCCTTGACCTGTGTCATCACGTCAGAGGTCATCACCAACTGATACGCCTTCACCCGAATCGGCTCAGGTCTCTTTTTCTGGCTAAGGGCATCGGCCACTACATTGGCCTTGCCCGGGTGGTAATGGATCTCGCAATCATAGTCCTTGATCAACTCTAACCACCTTCTTTGTCTCATCTTGAGGTCCTTCTGCTCAAAGAAATACTTCAAGCTCTTGTGGTCAGAGAAAATTATGCACTTTGTCCCGTATAAATAGTGCCTCCAAATTTTTAATGAAAAGACCACTGCAGCTAATTCTAAGTCATGAGTGGGGTAATTGGCTTCTTGGGTCTTCAACTGTCGGGATGCGTATGCTATCACTCTTCCACGCTGCATTAGTACGCAACCCAGTCCCGAATAGGAGGCATCTGAATAGACCACTAAATCCTCACTTCCTTTGGGCAGTGTCAAGACAGGAGCCTGAGTTAATCTTGCCTTTAACTCCTCAAACGCATCCTCCTGTTCTCTTCCCCATGCATACTTCACATCCTTGCGAGTCAATTTGGTCAAAGGTGAGGCTATTTTGGAAAAGTCTTGAATAAACCTTCGGTAGTAGCCCGCCAAACCCAAGAAACTACGAATCTCAGATGGCGTCTTTGGAGACTTCCATTTCATCACCGCCTCAACCTTCGTCGGGTCCACTATAATTCCTTCAGAATTTACCACGTGACCTAAAAATTGAACCTCGCTCAACCAAAAAGCACACTTGGAGAACTTAGCATATAGCTTCTCTCTCCTAAGTGTCGCCAACACTTCACGTATGTGGCAGCATGTTCTTCTTCGCTCTTCGAATAAATCAGTATATCATCAATAAACACAATCACATATTTATCTAACATAGGCCGGCACACTCGGTTCATCAAATCCATAAAGGCAGCTGGAGCGTTAGTTAAACCGAATGACATAACGAGAAACTCGTAATGTCCATAACGCGTGCGGAACGCTGTCTTTGGGATATCTTGTTCCTTTACCTTCAGCTGATGGTAGCCAGATCGAAGATCTATCCTAGAAAACCAACTGGCACCCTGAAGCTGATCAAATGGGTCATCAATTCTCGGTAGGGGTATCGGTTCTTTACTGTCAACTTGTTCAACTCTCGGTAGTCTATACACATTCTCATACTACTGTCTTTCTTCTTTACGAATAATACCAGAGCACCCCAAGGAGAGATACTCGGTCTAATAAACCCCTTATCCATCAATTCCTGTAGCTGATCTATCAGTTCTCTCATCTCAATCGGAGCTAACCGATACGGTGCCTTGGCAACTGGTTGCGCACCGGGTATCAGGTCAATCAGAAATTCAATCTCGCGGTCCGGTGGCATGCCTGGTAAGTCTTCTGGGAACATGTCTGGGAAATCACACACAACGAGCACTTCTGACAATTGTGGTATCGACGCGTCCACATCCTTTACATCCCCCAGGTAGGCACTACATCCCCGTCTCATGCACTTCTCTGCTACCACCATTAATATCACCTTCACGACCGTAGTGACACGATCACCATAAACCGTCACCGCACTTCCATCGGGCGCAACTAATCAAATCATCTTCTTGTGACACACGATGTTCGCCTCATAGGCTGCTAACCAATCCATCCCTAGTACTACATCAAATTCTCCTAGGGGCATCACATATAGCTTAGCAGAGAACCTATGGCCTTCTAGTTCTATGCCATAATCTTCAATCATACAAGAAATTCTGGTTGACTTACCAATAGCAGTTTCTACATCAAAGGTATCATCAATACTTCTACTACTAACAGGCAACTTAGCACAGAAAGCAGCAGATATAAAACTCCTACTAGCACCAGAATCAAATAATACAAAGGCACAAGTTTGATTTACTAGAAACATACCTGATACGACGTCGGGATCTACTCGTGCTTCCTCTCGGGTCATCGTGAAGGCTCTGGCACTTGCCCTCTGCCCCCTTCTTCAGCCACCTTCTTGCCCCCAGAGCTCTCAGCCCTCAGCTTCCTGCACTCGTGGCTTCTGTGGCCCGTCCCACCACAATGGAAGCACCTCGACACTCTACAATCTTTTGCCATATGAACGGGCTTCGCACATCTGAAACAAATATTCGATCCCAAATGGCATTCCCCTCTATGTTCCTTCCCACACTTGTCACACCGCTTCAACCCCGAGCTTGCAAGAACAACCCGACAGTCATCCATCCTCGGCCTCTTGTTATTCTGGATGAAACTACCATGCCCGAATCTCTTCCCATTCCAACTCCTATCACCACCACTAGTCCTCTTCACCTCAACCGCCGCTACCTCCTTTTCGTCATACAGTCTTCCCGCCAACTGCCGACCTAAAAGTGCTTGGCCGGGCAGTAATCAAGTGCCTGCGAATGTCAGCTGGCAACCCCTGAATATACCACTTAATCTTACTTGTTGCTGGCATAACCTGATCGGGCACCAGCCTCGCCATCTTGTTAAATTTGGCGGTGTATTATAGGTGGGTCATAGTTCCCGCCTCCAGCTGTAGGAACTCTCTCTCGATCTTGTCGAGCTCCCGATGAGGACAGAACTCCTCGATCACCAACCTCTTTAGTTCTTCGCACCTCATCTTTCCAATGGACCGATTGCCTTCGGCTTGGACAAGATTGTCCCACCAACACAGCGTAGTGTCAACTAAGGAGTGAGTGGCGAACTTCACCTTTTCATCCTCCCGACACTTGTTGATCTCTAGCACCGCTTCCATTTCCCGTACCCAGTGGTGAGAAGCTACGGCATTGCCATTGCCGTCGAAAGTAGGGGGTTTACACCTTTGGAACGCCCCATAGCTGCATCCTCTTACGGCTTCCCGCACTATTACCTCCTTGTCATCACTCGAGGCTCCCCTTCTTCCATCCAACTCCTCCTCCTCATCGTGATCCCTCACATCACCTCTCCTGCCAGCAGTCGTTCTCCTCTTCTCTTCCTTCTCCTTTCGTTCATCCTCCCTCACAGCTCGGATCACTTCAGTCATGACAGATGGTAGGATTGTCTGCATGACTTGGTGAACCTCCTCCACCACTGACTCCTTCAACGAGGCTCTTAAGTTAGCACTCTCATCACCGCCCTTCGAGTGATGAAGATCGGGCTCAGCATGAGCTGCTCGCAGTCTTGGTCTTGTTTCTAGTACTACGTGGCCTACCACAAACGCCCCGCGTTCCACCATGAGAAGCTTTCGATGATCTTCCTCCAGCCATCCTCTTAAACACTATAAGATTCAAACACCAACATGGTTATTCAAGGTAATAGCTCAGTTAATGTTAAGTATAGTAAGTCCCTAATTACAGTGGCCAGTTCTGATTAGCCATTTACTTTACACTTCATCCCCCGAGCATTTCCTATCCTGACTACATCAGTATTCAAATCTACTAAAGCACATAAATCAAATAGCATGCGCACATAATACCGGTTAACATTATAAAAAGACATATCTGATGGCACGTAGCTACTCGGGCTGGCATCCCTCCATTCGGTCCCATTTTCAGTTTAAGTTTAGGTTCTTTTGAAAATATTTACCCATTTCTTTTAAACTTTGGCTCTGATACCAACTTATAAGGCCCCATTCCCGAAACTTCACAGTTGGACATTCACAGCACAATTTATAAACATTTCATAATTTATCAAACATTGCAGTGGAACTTAAATATCAAAAGCCATTCATTAGTTTATAACCACTGTTGCTAAGCAATACATATTTGTTAATAGTTACAAAAGATCATTAGTTTGCATTACAAAACAATAATGTTATATTCATGAATGGATGTCAGCCTTGTCCCGACGAGTAGCCTCCCCGACTGCCATCCTCAGCAATATTACCTGCCAACTGAAAATCTATAAAAGTTAGCTTTGCTGAGTGAGTTCTAGTTTTAAAATCATTAGAAAATACCTGGTAAGCTTAATATAGGAAAACACCCTTTAAAATACTTTACAAATCTTTCATACGTGTTTATGCATCATACATACATTCAATTAATATTCATTATCATCATTATTAACTTTCTTCACCATTTCCATGGCTGTTCATTTGAACCTTTTACCCTTTTTAATCTTTCACTTCGATATGGACCAAAGTGCTATACCCCCATATAATGCGCATAAACCTGGTACTGGGCCTGAGGTCTATAAATAGACCCCATCCGTGGTGCACTAATGCTGACTCCAGTACCGGGGCAGCAACAGTGGTCCCCTAAATCTTAAAGATTGACCCTGTGTGTATCCTCTAGGGTTAGCTAAACCACACACAGTTAAGCTAACAACCTAGCAGTTGTGAACCTCATTGTGAATTTGCTTGCAAGATTTTCTTACGTTCTTTATGTTTCACTTTTCATTAGTATTAGTCTTTCACTTGATTAATAATACTTCATAATTATGAACAAACCACATAAGGCCACATTATAATAATAATAGGGAACATAAGAGCAAACACAAGGCATGGATAAAATAATAAAATAGCATAAGCAGGTCAATCCAAGGTCAAACCCTACAATTCTGCTCACTCCAAAATTCCAGAAAATCAGCTAAGTGTTCTAGGCGCATGAACATTGCCTAGGTGCATTTCAACTATTCAGGCGTATGACCTCTATACTTAGGCATTTCCAAATCACTTCTAGGCGCATGAGCCTCCTAGGCGCATGGGAAAACACTTGGGCACTCCATCATCATGGGCGTATGAGAATACTTGGCGCATGAGCAACACCTAGAATATTTAGGCACAGTTTGGGTGCATGGGGACTATTAGGGCGCCTGAGCCCCTACTTAGAATTTCTAAGGCAATTTTCCAGGCGCATGAACCCTAGTTGGGTGCATGCCTATACTTAGGCATTTTTCTACTAAAATTCAGGTGCATGGGCCCTGTATGGGCGCATGGCCAACAGCTGTGCAGTTCTAAACTTCAGAATCATTTCCAACCTGTTCTAGCATCTGTTCAAGGCCTAAACAATACTTCTAAGCATACCCAACACATATACAAGCACCATACATGAACATAATCATACATAAACATACGGGTACAAAGATACAAGCATAAAATCCATTTATAATGCATTTTCAGCCCCAAAGAAAGATTTAAACACATATAAACGGGGTCTAGAACTAACA